>CAUJNA010003216.1:1802763-1825263 GCA_963377175.1 Effrenium voratum
GTTTGAGGGAGCAGATGAGAAGACCATCTCACGAAAGTAGCGCATGTATTGGAGGTGCCGAATCAGCCGGATTTGAGTTGTACTCAGCTTGGTTACGGTCAGCCGCATTTAAGTGGCCAGCCGGAAAAATCAGCCGGTCAACGGTAAACAAACAGTTTGGTTACTCTTTCTGACCAAGCCACTCAGCAAGCTGAGTTCCACCCTTTTTTACATGTGGTTTCCTCGTGCCCGCCGTTTTTTCCAAGCCGCTCGGCATGTGGTTTGGTAAAAAGTGGGAGGTCTTGATGTTCCGGATCTCCAGTACCCCCTGAATTTTCGTTTTTCAGGAAGTTCACTTGAGCAGTCCACGTGTTGTGTTTTTTGTGGGTACTTGTGAGGTATAAGACGGAATTCACATGCAACCCCATTTGGGCGTGTCTTTTTCTGAGGGTGCCTTTTGTTGGTGGTTTTAAGCGGAAATTCAAAGGAACAACACCATTTTGGGAGTCCCCCTTCCAAGAAAAACGCCCAGCTTAGCCGGAAACCCATCCTCAAGAAAGGAAGCAAGTTCCAGGCAGCCAAGTTAGACTGTTGGTTTAGTTTGATTGGCTGCAGTAGGAAAGTCGCTGAGAACCTTCCTAAAACAAACTTGCTGGTTCTCAGCAGTGACCCCTACAAACAATCCAACCATATTATCCTTTCGGGAATCCCCATGGTTCACTCTCCAAACCCGGACTCAGGGTCATTCCCTACCTCTCGCACCAGCAAAAAGCAAATCAACCAAAAGGGGGCGCGGTTTCAAAGGACGCCTCCGACCCCATTTGGAGTCGACGCCAACTCCAAAAGTCGTGGCTCCCCCGGTCCTGCCAGCCATGTGAGTGCAGCAAGAAGAACGATTTTCGATCCTCCCCGAACAAGGAAACAGTGGTCAACCAATCCATCAACTTTGGGGCTGAACATGAAACCGGCACCTTTTTGTGAAGTTTCCGCAGCGAGGAAATTTTCGAGCCTCCCCGCACAAGAACAACTGGGTCCCCCAGTAGTGCCCTTATCTCCCCTTTGTTGGGGGGAGGGTTCTCCTACTAAAATAGACTGCAGGAGAAAAAACAACACGGGATACCAACTTATTCCAACCTCTCTAATGGAGGACCTACCAAAAAAAGCCGAGCCCTGAACAAGGGCAAAACAAGACCAGGGAAGGTACCTGCTGTTGTGAAGCGTGGTTGGTGCACTCCCTCAAAAGAAGCCGAGCCACCAGTCGCCTGAGTGTTCAGGCTGGCGCGGGCCTTCCTGGTGCGGAAAGTGCTGCGCCAGCGCCGGGCCGCGGCGCGAAGCCCCGATTTCAGACGAGCGAAGCCCCGGTTTGCGGGGCGTGGCAGGGATGGGTGCAAGAAGTGGGTTTGTTGGTTTAGCCGTTTGTTTGTATGTGTTTAACAAGAATGTGCTTGCTTGCTTGCTTGCTTGCTTGCTTGCTTGCTTGCTTGCTTGCTTGCTTGTTTGTTTGTTTGTTTGTTTGATTGTTTGTGTGTGTGTGCTGGGCAAATGTGACACAAATGATCCAAATTTCATGCAAGCTGTTTGGCCAATCATTTTGAAACATCATCTCCCCCACCCTTGCTTGCCGCTGAACAAGTTTAAGCAAAATTGGTCTGATTCAATAATCATGAGTTTCTTTTTGGAGCCATATTTAGACATCATTCCACCTTGGTTTGCCATCCGGGCTTGACTTGCCATCCGGGGATAAACTTCAAGTTGGTGGATCCGTGTTGTTTTTCTGGCTGAGTTATTCCTAGGCCCCTTTCTAAGTCATCCACTGAAGGGGTGTACCTTGTCTTCTTTGCTGCTGGTGCTCGTGAGAGTGTGGAAGCTGCAGCCAAACACCGTGTTTTTTTGACAAGGTTCCGGGCGTTCAGGAGGGACCCGGAGCCCCTAAGGGACATAAGGAATGGAACGGAGTAGCTTGGTGTCCTTGACATTTTTAGAGATTGAACCATGGAGCCATCTTGGGCGCCTCCAGTCAGGCTCTGCCTGTATATAATTGTTTGCATGAAGGATCGGGGGGCCGGGGCAGAGTCCAAGTTTGAGCAACCAAACCAAAGCCCGAACTGGAATGATATTTGTGTGTGTGTTGTTAAACATCCCCCTTTGGTTGGCTTCGAAGCACAACCAACAGGAAACCAAGCGTTTCGGAGATCCCCTAATTCTGCCAGTTCTGGCTCCCCTCCCTCCCTCCCTCCCTCTCCTTCCCTTCCCTTCCCTTCCCTTCCCTTCCCTTCCCTTCCCTTCCCTTCCTTCCCTTCCCTTCCCTTCCCTTCCCTTCCCTTCCCTTCCCTTCCCCTCCCTCCCTCCCTTGGGGAGGTGAGGGGGGGGGGACAAAGGAAGGAAGAGCCAGGTTGGAGGGAAGAGGCTAAGACACAAATAAAGCACGAATAAGGCCTAATAAGACACTAATAAGGCGTAATAAGGCACAAATCTAGCCCCACACCCACAGTTTTGCGAGTGACTGAGTCTGAGCCAGTCCCGCTATTCCCTCTGTTTCCATGGCCAAGTTGCCTTGTCACTACTGCGGCGGCAAGAATCAATGAAAGGCCCTGACCCTAAGAAAGGATTGTACACTGCCCGCGTCGAACCGTTGTCCTGACAAAGAATTGAACTAGACGATCCATGGACGATCAACCGGGGTTTTAGACTTTCTCAAAAGCGGGGACCCGGATTCTAGGGCTTGATTCCCCATTCTTTTCAACCATCGTTCTTTTCAAAAACCAGCCGTTTCACCTGGGATTGTGGAGGTTTTCTAGAAACAAGCATCCCTGGACCCCCAAACGAGCACAAATTTCCGCTCGAGGGAAACAGTGCCCGTTTCTCCCAAAAGCGCTCGTTTAGGCAAAATGCGCTCGAGGCCAAATAAGTGCTCGAGTGAGCGCCCTTTCTTGCGCATCATTGCATGTTGGAGGCGCCAAACCTCACACAACCCATCAAGCGTGCCTCAATATGTCACATGTGTGCACAGTGGACAGCGCATCTTCATTTTCGAGCACCTGGATATCTTTGCGCGCTTTTGTTCGCGGGACAACGGACCCGCTGACACTTTTTAGAATTGCGCTCGGTTGCGGGAAATTGCGCTCGAGTTGCGGGAAATTGCGCTCGAGGTTGCGGGTTGCAAACTGCCCCCAAAATGCCAAAACGTGTCAAGCATGTGCGGGTTTGTTAGGCTTCCACCAAACACGCATTTGTTGCCCGAACAGCACAGCTCGAGCAATTTCCTGCCCCACCCCCTGCTACGCGGAGGGTGTGGGCGCTGAATGGAAGTTGATTTCTGCTCGAATTGTGTTTTTGTTCCTAATAAGTGCTCGAATAAGGAAAAAGTGCTCGTATAAGCAGAAACAGCTCGAAAGAAGGGTTTGCCACAAGTTTGTGCTCGTTTGGGTGTCCAGGTCCCTGTAAAGAACCACTTCTGAGTGGCACGCTGCGCTAGATCCAAAGCTGCGTCAGGATTATATTAGTGCACTATTAGGCTCCGGGTGGTTGTTTGTTGCAAAACAAACAGGACCAAATCCTTAAACTGCCTTATTTGGGTGGGGGGGGGTTGTGCTGGGGGTGTCGTGACAACATCCATGATCATCTCAGAGCTACTGGCAGGCTAATTTGTTTGAGGTGGAGTTTCCCCTCCTTTGGTTTGTGGGCCTTTCCCGTGGCCCTTCTCCAGAACAGTACATCCATACATGGAGTCTGTGTGCCATGTTTAGCACGGGGCTAATTGTAACTGAGCATGAAGACGCGGGGCTACCCGAAGTAAACGCACTTCCCTCCCTGACAAGCCAGAACGCTGTCACAACGGGTTAGGGCAAAGTATGCTTGATAACCAGACCCCGCCCACATTTCAAGACAAACCAGAAGAAGGCCATAGAATCAATACGTGTTTACACCCACCTCTGTTTACCCTCCCACCACCTAAGGTAGAACCTGACGTTCGGGAAATGGTTCCTTCAAAAAGGCACATGGTCCAAACCAGGCCCCCCCCGAAACGTCAGCTTCGATGATAAAGAGATTGGGAGGGTACATATAACAATGCCTAAAGTTAACCAGGATTGCAGCGTACATTTTATTATATGTAACGATGCTAAATATGGGTGTGTGTTTTTTTGGGGGCCCTCCAAAATGGTTGGTTTTCCTTTTCCGTTTGGTTCCCACCAAAAACGGGTACCCTCACTCCCACTAACATGGCACCTGACAGAGGGTCCCTTCAAAAGGAAATTGATCTTCCAGGTACCCTCCCACAGATGCTATGTTTGTGGGAGGAAGGGTACCCTGAAAAAAGGAACATGTACTCTCTGCCCGGGGCGGGGCAACCTGGGCGAGCCGAGCAAAAGGCGTCGGCCGATCGGCCGAGGTGGTGATTCAGCGCCGAGCCAGGGGCATGATTGCCCGCCCTTGGCTCAGTGGGTGCCTATGCTCTCAGCAGTGCCCCCAAGCACTTGACTTCCGTTTGCCGAGAAGAAGATTGTGTTTTTGTTGGTTTCCCCTGTTGGCTACTAGACATATTGCTATTTTGTTCCCCTGTTGGTTTTATTGATGGGAATCTATTGCTATAAGACTCATTTGAGTTTGTTTCTTTTTGTGTGTGTGTTGGTTTCCTTGGTTTTGTTGTTCTTTGTGGTTTTCCCCTGTTGGCTTTAATGGAAAGCTATTGCTACTAGACTTTTTTCCAGGGGACTTCAGCAAATGGAGGGTGACCAACTAAGGCAAGACTCATTGGTTCATTTACTTGTATGGTGCCTGAGCTGTATTATGAGCGTGTCTTTTTGTGGGCAACCGCTTTTGGTGCTAAAGTCAAGCATTTGAGGAACCCGCCGCTCGGAAATGAGGGAGTAGAGGGTATGAAACAAGGAGTGCAAACCGCGACTCCTAGTCCTTGCCTTGTTTCGAACAATCAAAGCGAACCGAGTTTTGCAAGACGACCATCCTTTTGAAAAGGCCCCAAGCCTTTGCATTTATGATTGGACAAAAGAGAAAGGCCCAAAGGTCCGAACAAGACACTGGCTGACTTGTGCCACGGTGTGTCCCATTTAGAGGGCATCCAGTTGGATTTGTTTGTGTTTTTGTTAAAAAAAAAAAACAACAACACTTTTTCAAAGGGAAGCCAAGAGGAGGAAAGCCACCGTGTGTTGGGCACCCTTCTTTTGGCGCGAAATCCGATCACTCTTTTGCAGTCACACCCGTTCCTCCGTGCCCTGAATCGTCTCGAGGCAAGCGCGTGCGAGGGATGCACGAAGCAGGAGCCTGCGGCTCAGATCTCTGGCGTGTGTCTATATATATATATATATGTGCAGCATTTATGCATAGCAATATATATATACACATATACATACGAAAACCACAAAACATATTTAGATATGCAAAACATATATGATACATATATATATATATTCATTCATATATACATATATATATAATAGTATATATGGGTATGGGTATAATGATAATAATACTGACAAGCATAATACTGTTCATACTAATAATAAGAAAAATCATAACATCAATATATAGGCATTTATTATATATGGATATGTGGACATATATAATTGTTTATGGATATAAGCAGTTATTATCTATATAGATAGACAGACAGATCGATAGATAGATATATCGATAGATAGATCGATAGATAGATAGACAGATAGATGTGATGGAGGGATAGATAGATAGATAGATAGGTAGGTAGATAGATAGATAGATACATACAGACATACACACATACATACATGCATGCATGCATGCATGCATGCATGCATGGGGGTCTACTTTTCCCATCTTTCATCACCAGATATCAAATAGAAAGGTGATGGAGGAGGATGAAGGAAAGCATACCCATATTGAAAGGGAACAAAAACAACCCCCGCATTTTGAGCCATACCCCGTTTTTTTCGTTGGGCGTCCACCGACCGGGTGTTTTTCGGTGGGCATCCACGTGAGGTGAAGTTGCAGTCGCTGGTCCGCGGCGGCCTGGCGGGGGCCCCTCGTGGGTTGGCCGTGTTGAGGGGAGATGCTCAGGCAACCGACCGCAATTCTCCTTCTGACCCAACGTCGTGCCCCCTTTTTGGGGAACCCGCAACCCACCTCAATCCTCCATGGAGACTCGAGGTAAACATTTGAACCATGACCCCTTTTCGGGAACCCCCCATGCTTTTCCAGGGTCAGGAGGAGACTCCAGGTAAACATTTGAACCCCTTGCAGAAGTGGGAAACTTCTCCAATCAGCAAGGTGAGTGGGCAGATGTGTGCCGAACCAAAGCTTTGCTTTTTTTTCTTTGTTTTTTCTCGTTGCTTGATTTTCTTGTCTTTTGGAACCACATTGCTATGGTTTTGGTTTTAAAGATTGGCCAGAGTTGGTTTAGTTCGCCATGGGCTTCGGAAGTTTGTTTCGAGCTTCGGCGGACTTGATTTGGCTGTGGCTGTTAAAATATGTACCCAAAATGGGTTGCTCTGGCAAATGGAACAAAGGACCAGAACCTGCGGTCCACCGGTGGTTATTTTTTTGACCCATACCCATGTAAGTCAAAATTTGTCAAATGGGTTGCGGATTTGTTTCAGCGTGGGATGGGATTTGGCAAGATTTATGATTTAAAATGGTTTGACACAGCACCATGGCTCATTGTGTTCTTTTTTTCCCTTCTTTTTTTTCGGGGTTAGGCAAAGTTGGTTTACACGAACACACTTTGGTGCCTAGCCGGATATATCATGATGCACAGCCAAACCCCAGCTACCCAATGTTGAATTCGGCACTGGAGTTTGTAATTATTTCAGCTTTTTATTTTCCGACTTCCCTGTAGGTAAAACCAAGAAGCACATGTGCATCAAGCTACAGACTTCAAAGGCTGAATGTATGACTCCATATATGAGCCCCGGGTATGAGCCCGTAACTTGTTGGCCAGTTAACCATTTCTTACCACTTAAGTGTGGAAACAATCAGACGCAAAGGAGAGCAAATCTGGCCATAGGTGTTCGAGCAAAGGAAGCCCTTTTGAACGAAGGAGTTCCATGTCCATTTTTTGTACGGGCGGTTCCCAACCATCCGGTTCCTTAGGCTCTTAGCTTTGAACCCAAAACCCGTTCGGGGGGATTTCGCCTTTCGCAAAACGTGCAAGGCGTCCGTGGTTTGTCCCCAAACAGGTTCAGCCCAAGGGGCCGAGTTGGTTTCTATCCTTTCAGGAAAACCGTATACAACCGGTTCACACCCGGACAGGTTGTCCTTCCCTATCGCGAAGTAGAGGCTTAGCCCTTAGCTTTCATGCAACCTGGCAAATGGAACCTGCCCACCTGGTCCTTGCCAAAAGGGGGAGCTCCCTACGACAGGCAGCCCGCATGCGCAAAAGGAACCGGCCAGCAACTCATTGACCCCATTTTGGGGCGACGCCTCCAAAAGCCGTTGGTATTTTTTGTGGGGGGGCTCAGGCTCGGCGCCGCGTGGCCATCCGCCGGGTGGCGTTCCACCGCCTGGCGCGCGGCTCCGGGGTGTCGTGCTGTTTGGGGAAACCACAAGGCCTTTGGGGTGGTTTTAGATTACCAACAACACAACTCCATGGTTATAAGCTAGTCATTGGATAGGTTGAGCATCCAACAACTACAGTTTGGGTGAAAGTAAATGTCACTACTCTGTGAGGGTGAGACTAGTGAGACTCTGAGTTGTGCCATCTAGCTTCACCCGGGTGTGAAGAAGCTTATGTTTGGCAGAGATCTAAGCAGGATTCTGCTGCTGTGGTCTATCTTCACAATTATTGTCGTCTCCAAAACACCCTCAGTGAAATGACTTTGCATTCATTCTGTTGCTGGGAGAGCGATGTCAAAAGGCAGCAAGGCCGTCACAAACTGGGCAATAGAAGCCCTAGCAAAACTAGGTGTAGTTCTCCCAGACTGAAGGAAGAGGGGGGAGCGGGTTCGTCATATTGAGTTTTCCGAGTTTGGTCCGCACAGGCGAATTTATCGGCCCGTTTCCCACCAGTTGTGGGTGACCCACAGTTGACGTGTTTTTATGCGCTCGCAGCCATTTTCAGGTTTAGGGGCACTACGGCCTTCCCTTTTGAAACTTTGATTGTAGTATGCAAGCCCATTTCAGGGTTCCCCCCCTCAGAACTGAACATTCCCTTAACCTATGTGACGTGGATGTCCAATCTTCCCCAAGCAGAGTTCAGTATCATATGGGGTTGCTCATGGAAATTGCGCTTGAACCAGTGTTTCCATTGTTTGCAAGTGTCGGCTGCCCGCTGGCTCTTTGCCCTTTGTCTTTTTCTTGGCGCCCTCAAAGAAATATGATAAATTAGGATTCGTGAGACTTGGGACCAAAGGCACCTCGGGAAGAAACCAGCCCGCGTCCTGAAATAAATGCCTTGAAGGGAGAATTGGTAGGCCGTGTGAATGTCCAGGGGTGGATGTGAAAATCTCAGAAAATGACGCCATGCCCCTATTAACAGAAGAAAACCTTTGAGGAAGACGGGTTTCATGAAACGGACCCTTGTTCCGTCCTGAGCGTTCTGCCCTCGGTAATCTTCGCCCAGAGGCGAAAGTTTTTTTCGAGACCCAAACATCGTTCAACAGCGTAATTTCTGAGTGGAATGTGTTTGAAGGGATGAACATTGAGATATATTTTTAGGTTTGCTAAAAAGGTAATCCAGTCAACCAAACCAACAAGTGGTGTCCCCTGTTAGTCGGAATTCTTCACTTTTATGGGTGACACCCCCGTAGTAGTAGGATATGGGATTCATTAAGCCGGGGATTCCAGCGTTCCCATTCGGTCAAGTATTGGATTTGTATCGGTGAAGTAGGGACCTCCAGTACGACAATAGAATAGGTTGGCGAGGGTAGTTTTCGGTGTGTGTGTGAAACATATTTTGTTCTTGGGGGCAAGTAATTATATATATATACACACTAATACACTGCCGGGACCTTTGTCCTCCTCAAACAAAAACGTAGTTTCCGCCTTTGACTGGATATTCGGGAAATCGTAGCACTTTTTGCTGCAAAAACCTGAAACTCCTAAAACTCATAAAATTCACACTATTGCACTGCTCGCGGCCTTTGCCAGAGTAAAGGAAGCTTTTCAGGGGTAAACGACTTAATGCAGCCCGCAAGTTTGTCAAAACATGCAACAGCGGTCCAAAGTTGTGTGGTGCAGAAAAAGCGCCCCATTTTGACCCCAAAACGCCCGCAAGTTTCCGCAAATCTCCCGCAACAACCCGCAAGTCAGAAAAAGTCGTAGTTTTGATGACCAAGGCATCCCATGGTGTTCATGGGCACGTTGGCAAGGGCTGCGAGGTGTATTTACTTTGTATGCCCAACGTGCGACTGGAAACGACGCAATTCGCAGGTGTTCTTGCCCAAATTGTAGCTAAACCACTGGAATTCGGTAAAACGTAGGGATCTCCTAAAACACCCAGAAATTTCCCGGAGTTTGAAGGTCCTGGTGGGTTGTTCAACAGCAATCCTGAATCCGGAATTATGCCACATGCCTCGCTTTCCCTTGTAGTAGTTGTGTCCCACTGCGTGGGATGAGGATCCCCCCACTTTGAACAACCCACATGTGTGTATATATATATATATTTACATACATATATATATATATATGCACATATACACACATATATATATATACATATATATATAATAATAATGCCGTTTGAGGTTTTGCTAGGGGTGGGGGGTGGGGGGTGGGGAGGGGTACACTGATGGTTGCCCCACGCTCCGAAACCACGGACAGTGCACCCGAAGGCATGTGACACACGTCCAAATTTTGATTACTTGAGACACATGGCCATGGGTCAAAACCAATGGTACCATTTTGGGGTAGGTGCACCACCCATTTTAGTCTATTTTAGTGGGGATTGGGATGTTCACTGGGGGCACGGGGTTTTGACCCATAGCCATATGACATGTATCAACAGCTTGCGAGGGCTTCATATTGCTCCGGGGGAAAGATTGCCTGACTTCCATCAAAACATTTCTCTCATTTGGGTGCTGAAAATAGGGGACCCCCGAAATTCTAGGGGAAGCTTCCATGTCCATTCTTTCCAGGAATCCTCCTTTTCAGGAAACCCTAAAAAGTCCCAGGGCACCCAGCCGGTCTTCGAAGAAGAAAACAAAAACGGCGGTTGAAAAGAATGGGGCATGAACCACGACGAAAAACAAGTTTTATTCCCCACGGTTTGGCGCATCACCTGACCTTTGGTTGCTCGGTTCCGAGGTTCCGAACCCTGCAGGTTTTCCGAGGCAGTTGCTTCCTAGGAGCCTAAGACCTCGAAAAAAAACCGAGGCCTTTGGGGGTCTGAGGTGCTGAGACGTCGGGTCTTGGGCTCCTAGGGTGTTGGTTTCCCCACCCAAAGGGTGCCCTCAGGGTGCCCTCCACTTCCTCGACACACACGGCGCAGCCAGGCTTTGACCATCCAGTGTGCCATACGCCAGCGGCCCAGTGCGAGTTCTTCGACCGCGAATTGTCGCAGTTGGCGCTTGATTCAAAGGGCTAATTTTTGTTTCACGCCATCTTATCATCACAACTCGATTTGGTGTTTAAGTCCTACAGGGTGCGTACCCCAAAGAACATCCCTAGAAAAGGTCTATACGTGGGGTATGTAAGTTGGCCCGTAGACCCATTTGTTGGTTTACCGAGGCTGTGATTGCGACAAGATTATGCAAATGATCAACAACTTGTCCATCTGAGGTACGCAGAAAAGAGGTGTGCACTACCCTCTTGTGCTCTGCGTTCATCAAAACGAGCGTGCAAGAATTGCGTAAAATGACCTCTGGGCTGGACTTTCTTTCGGCCATGCACCAGATCATAGGGAACCACCTCGCCTTATGGATTTCATTCAAGCCAGCAAATGGCTGTCGTAGATTGTGTGTTTTCCCACAGGAAAACACATACCTGAACCCTCCAAAAGTACTGAAATTTCCGTACATGCAGCAAAAAAGTGACAATGTACACTTTTGAGGAAATTTGACGGACATCACTTTTAGCAGGCTGTGAGCGTTTGTGGTGCACTTGGATGCACATGAGCACAGTTTGCAATTTACACGGCCCGTCATACTTAATTCCGTTTCAGGTCTTTCGTCTCCAATTGCTGTGGGGCAATGTGTGACAGCTTCCTTGCCGCTTTTGCGAGTTTGCAGTTTTCTCAGCCAACATGCAGAAACCGCAAATGCACGGAAATCGGCGGGAAATGCACGGAAATCGGCGGGAAAAGTACGGAAATCTGCAAAAAATGCACGGAAATCAGCGGAACATTTTCTTGAGGAAATGGGCACCTTTTGTCCTTGGTGAATTGCACACCTTCAAATGGTATGAGCATGACAATCTCCAGTGCCATGGCCGGAGCTGAAAGTGAGATTCTTGTAGAAAAAAGGTACCAAAATGCTCGTGTGTCTTATGTTGAGCCTACAAGAAAAGTACAGTTTTTGCTCAGCAACCAAGACTCGCTCGAAGGAAATCTGGCAGGTTCGAGTGGAATTGTGTGAACTTGTTTTCATGCTCGCATGGATTGCATTGTTTTGCCCCTGCAATTCGGGCGCTTCTAGTACTCATTCGGCTTCCTGGCGTGAGCACGGCGAAGATGTTCTTGCCAACGTGCGACGGAGAAGCCCGAACCGGTCATGGCTCTTGGGATATATTGGGGTCATTCAGGTCATTGACAGCCAACACAAGGAGGCTACAATTTGCAACCACAAGCACCAAGCACCGGCTGGGCGTTGGGGTTTGCCCAGGGACCCACCTGGCGTGCAGACGCACGCAGGCGCGGATGCCGCCTTGAGAATGGGGTGTTGGGGACCCAAAGCGGATGTCAGCATGTTTCTATGACTTAGGTACAGGTCAAAATGAAAGAGCTGGGGTTACGCGGGTTTTAGTCTTTGGCTCCATTTTCCATGCCATTTTGGTACCACTTTTTGAGCCACAGCCACTTGTGAGTGGGGTGGTTTGGCTGGCACCGAGCGCCCAAGCCTAGTGGCCATGTTGGTAGGGCTCTTGGCAAAACCAGAAGTCTAATGGCTTCGCCGCTACTCATGTCTATATATATATATACACGTGTAGATGTTTGTCTTGTCGCCTCGGTTTACTGGGAAACCAACAAGAAACCCACAATTTGTTGGGCGCCCCAATTTTGACATATCCCATATGTTGTTTAGGTGTGCACTGAGATGTTTTTTTTAATGGCAGATGGCAGACGCCTTTCAGTTGAAACATCCGGGTTCACCCTCTGACCTCAAAACTGCAGGGTTCCCGATATATATATATATATATATATTCTAAGGGGAGCTTCCCCATTATTTTCAGGGATCCTTCTTTTCAGGAAGCCCTCAAAAACCCAGGGGAAACAACCGGTTTTTGAAAAGAACGATGGTTGGCAAGAATGGGGAATCAACCCCTAAATCATTTTTTTTCACGGGTTGGTGCATCACCTGACGTTTGGTTGCTCTTGGGTTCCGAACCCTGTAATTTTTCCGATCAGGCAGTTACTCAAAACAATACCCATGCAGAACAATTCCCATGCAGGACAATGACTTTCCCTTTGCCCAACTAGCATGTACATGGGCAGGATGTCGGAAGACTAGCATGATCTTTCAAAGGCCTCCTATTCACTGTCATGATTGGAAAGCTGGTACGCCTAGGGCAGGTGGGAATGTTCATGCAGTCTTTAAGCAGCCTGTAAACTTCCGAACTCACCAGCCACGTCTGCGGATGCAAAATTCCTGAAACAGGGCCCTGAAGCTTTTGGGGAGTGTTGACCAACCAGTTCTCCGCAACTAAAAGCCTTCCCAGAGACGAGCCCTAGGGCCCCTGCTGGCCACTTTTTAACCGGCCTGTCGATGTTTTTCTTTTTCAGGGTGGTGATGATTCCAGATTGAAATTCAGTTCAAAGTGAGCCAAACTGTTTTGGTGGGTTGGTGCATGTTTGGTTGGACATTGCGCGGGATCCATCTCTTGGTGCACCAACCGGACGGAGGCTCTGCGCGACGCAAAGGCCGACCAGAAGGCAGGCTCAGCGGGGCAGGGGAAGGCAGACATCCCAGCAAGATCTTTCGGCCTATTTCTTAGCGACAACTGGGGGGTATATCGAACTCAGCGTGACAAAGGTCCTTTACTTGGGGATCCCCTGAAACAAAACTTTGGGATTATAGTCAAATTTGCAGATCTTGGGTTTTTTGACTGGGATCTTCAAAGCAGAAGGATTGGGTAAACAACATTTGAAAGACCGTGTCTAGAGGTTTAGTACACTTCTGGTAGCCACTGGTCCCTAATTATGAAATGATCGGCTTGTCGCGGGATGAGAATGAACCCCTCAACGGTATCCATCTTGGGTCTCCATGAGCGTTGCCAACCAAAAAACGAGAGTTGAGAAATGAGGAATTGGTGAGGATCCCGGAATTTCCCCACACTAGGCCCTAATTATTTGTTTGTATTCCTGTTTGCATTTCCCCTGTAAAGTTGCGGAAGTTGACCTCCCTGAGAAAAATCGATACATCGGGGTCACGCCTCAGGTTGTTTCTGCAGAACACCCATTTTGTATGACCGTTTTTTGGGCAAAGGATGCCATCATGTTCGAGGAACATTGGCAGGCACATTGGCAGGACTCAGAGCCAGCGCGCCCACTGCAAAATGACTGTTTGATATCAGGCCGACTCCACAGACGTGAACTTACAGCAATTTCTAGTGACCACTTGGTGAAACAATCAAGCGCCTCCTCGCCCGAGGGTAGTCTTTTTGTGGGCAGCTGCCCTCGTACTCCCCTCATGTTGTAGATTCGTTCGCCGATCCCCAGTACTATACCACAAAAAGGCAACTCCAACCCTACCCCCTAAATATAAAGGGGGGACATACTTGCCACAGCGCCATGTGAGTTGTTTCTATCCCAAATGTCCAGAGAAAAAACAGGGGGAAAACAAAACATTGGTTTCCCTTTCCACCTGCTGGACCAAACGGCTTCCCTTTGACAAATTTGATGATCACTTGCTTTTATCACACGTGGAAAGTATCATTCTGCTTGTTTTGGCCAAATTCGTCTGTCTTTCGGTTCAGGGTACCCATTTGGGTGAAAGCCATCCAAAGGTGGTGCGCGGCTTCGGCGTTTTGTAGGCCCGCGAGGAGTCCGCGGTCCACATCCAGCGCCTCTACCGCGGCACGCAAGGCACTGGATTTTTGTCCAACTTCTGTGATACTGTCAGTCTGTGGATGGACGAAATCCATTTCGCATCACTTTGGATCCATGGGAAACCATTGGTGTTTACAGGGGGAATCATCGTTCCAGGGCTTCTTAGGTCATTAGGTGGTGCAAAATGGATTTTGTCTACCCACAGTACCCCCCCCGAGTGAAGAATGAGGCATTGGGCAGGGCTTCAAGTGCATGGACTGACTTCGGAAGTTCCAGATCCCACAAACTGCATGGATGTGTTTTCCACATTCTACCTTCATGGGTGAACTGTTGATAAGTACTGTGGGTGGACCAAATCCATTTCGCACCACCCAAAAATCCCTGGCAGGATTCGATTCCCTTGTAAATACCAACAAACCATGGTTTCCGTTCCCGTGGTTTCCAAGTGGTGCAGGATTTTGTCCACCCACCCCTAAGTGAAGAATGAGGCATTGGGCAGGGATTCCAGTGGTATCACACTGGTTGCAACGCGGAAACGCCCTGGACCTTGCTGTTTTTGGACACCGCGTTTCGGGTTGCTTCCCATTTTGGCTGACTTTATGTTCAGAAGGTTCCCTCTTTGTTGAGGGCAGAGCTTCTTTTCAGCTCAAATAGCAGCGCGGTGAGTTTCCTCTTGCTCGGCTTTTATGAAGTGAGTCGTTTTGTTTGGCACGTTCCATGATCTTGCGTGCGGGAGGGAGCATGCTTCAAGCGGGATCAGCCGGTGTAACCCTATTGTATGAACCCAAACAAGAATCCATGTATCAGTCCAATGGTCCTAATCTTGTTGATGGGTGGCTAGCGTACCACACTCATCCATGCTGAAAGCCACACACCAGGGCTTTTATAGAAATAAATATACTCTGCAAGCTAACGCGGACCCCTAATGGCACTTTCTGGAGGAATCTCTGAAGTTAGGGGAGCACCAAAATGGGTTCAATGCTAATCTATGGAATAAGTTCTCAGTGGCCATGCTCGCCTACAGGGGCTTCACGGCATCCGGAGCTGAATTTCGGATTCCGGAGGCACAATCCACAAATCCGCACTATGGAATTTATTGTCCAAGATAACCTAGTAAACACGGTCAGGAAGAATCCGACATTAGTTGGTGTTCCTGAGGGCTTTGGATGTCTTGGGGTGTCTTGAGCAAACCCTTTTGGGCTCGTTTGCAAGGGATAAGGGAACCCCCTTTTGGCCGTGCCAACCTTTATGAGACCTTGAGATCGCCCATCGAACCCCTGGCGTTCCCAGAATCGGGAAGCTTACGGCCAGGTCGGGAGGTCGCGCAACAGAAGCTGGACCTGTCGCAGCCTCGGCGGTTGCGTGAAAGTCTCACTCCCAGAGTGGGACGTTCGACCGTTTTAGTGCTACACGAAGGACAGCGTTTAGATGCAAGTCTGGCACTTTTACTTTGAGGGTTTTTTCCCCCCATGTATGTGTGGTTTTCCTTGGATCAGTTTCAAGTGGAGTTCCAGATCCCACACACTCCACGGATGTGTTTTCCACATTCTACCTTCATGGGTTAAATGTTGATAAGTACTGTGGGTGGACAAAATCCATTTCGCACCACCTAAGCCCCTGGAATAACAAGCCATGATGTCACATGGCTTCCAAGTGGTGCAGGATGTGATCCACCCACAGCATTACCTACACCAGCACTCCTCAACAACTTCTTGTTCCCATGTCCAGAATCCCAAGTACTGTCCAAGAATCAGTGGTTGGGGGGGGGGGGGGGGTGCTGGCATGGATTGTGTAGATGTTGCCCTCTTCCTCTGACCATGGGAGTTGTGCAGGTACAACCGCCAGCTGGAGCAGTACAGGGCTGCCACCAAGCTGCCCGGACCCAAGCGCAATGGCCAGCGAAAGGCCGTTTTTTCAAGCAGCACGGCTTCCATTTGCTCAAGAATACTCCTGGACCTTCAAACTCCGGGGGGGAAAAACAAACTAAGTGGAAACTACAGTTTTTGTCAGGAGGACGAAGGTCCAGGTTTATATTGTCCCTTGTCGGTTTTAAAGCAAAATCTATGACTACTGGAAATATGCTCATTTGTTGCAGGGTGTGTAAGCAAATGGAACACTGTCAAACCGGAAGGAGAGACTTATTTGCCCTTCGGGCGAGTCGGCCCACTAATTACTCGTGTACGGCTTTCCCATTCCGAAACAGTCGCTTTTGCATAACTTTTTGGGTGGGTATCGTTTGCGGTAGCTTCCCTCTTGGTTTCCTTATGCCTGCAAGTTCGGGACACCGTGAATATGGATAGTGGCTTGAATGCATGCGCGGAGTTGTTGCTTGCCCTCTCTTGGCTGGGTGTTCGTGCACTTGTGTGTTGCTACCAGCACGACATCTTGGAACTAAGCGGGTCATCCTATTGGGCCGGTTGCAGCTTGTGATGAGTTCAGAGCGGCTGGCCGGGCAAACTTCAGAGAGTATGGTCAAGTTAGGCTCTGGCACCCAATATGCCCCCGACTTGGTGGATCCATTTTTGCTCAAATGCATTGCGCGTGCAAGTTGCTTCAAAGGGAGAAGGTTTGAACCTTTGGCAACCTTTGGTAAAAAGACCCCTCCACTCTCTTCCCAAACCGACATGTTGACCTTTTGGCCGCCCAGATTTGATCCATGTTTAAGGATGGTTTCAGACAGCTCGAAAGGTTCACCTTTTCGACGGGTCGGAAGTGAGCTCGTAATCCAACTTGGCCCTTTGAGTCGAAGATAGATATGCCTGCTCGCTTGAGGGGTGCGCGATGAAGAACCATCAAAGTAGTGTGCCTTCGAAAAAGGCGCACACTCAATTGAATCTGCAACCCACATCAACCCACATCAACCCATCTAGAAAGTGGTTTATAGTCATGGCCAAAAAAGACTTACTAAGCCGGTTGCGCAGGCAGTCTATGGCACGGCGCGATGCGGCCATCAAGAAAGTGGGGGCCGTTGCCGGGCCGGGGGGGGGGGGATGAAAGGAGAGCAACCGGTGAATATTTTAAAGGGAGAGGACAGGGAAAGGATCAAACCACATATTTCTTTGTTGGTTGTTGTTTCCTGGGGGGGTGCCCCTTTTAGTTGGAAGACAAAGGGGGCGCCAAATGAAACAGGGGGCTCTAGTTGAATGAGGACAACCTGGTCGGTTGAAACCCACTGGTATAATTGCCTTTCCGGAACCTTCCCTTAGTTGTCATGCAGGCCTTCCAGCGGTCCCCATCATCCCTTTGGCCCCTGGGATGCGAGCGGCTTTGAGCTCCGGGGTGGTGCTGAAACAAGTGTCGCTCCTCTGAGTTCCCCATGCCGTAAGAACCCAGAAAGCCCTCAGCATTGTAACCCTCTTAGAGCCATCCAGCCGTACTTTGGTGCATTCTGCTTGGATGTTAGAACTTTGACTTTTTGCCAACTAGCGGGTTTTCCATTCAACCACTAAAAGTTAAGGCAGAAAGCAACGGAGTGATTCTTGTACGCGGGATTTTGCTGGGCGGTGCTTGGTGGAGAGCCTCAAAATGCATCAAAACCTATTTTCTACCAGGGTATGGAGGTCCACCTGGGCCGACCATGCCGCAAGAAAAATCGGCCCAACGGGGCGTGTTCCTTTTTCAGGCCCAAAGACCCGAGCGGGCCTCTGGAGAAACCACGCGGTTTCTAGTTGTCCCTTTCCAGTTCTATGCACACTTCCAGGGGTTTGGTGCTTGCCTCCTGGGCAAATGACCCCCCACCCAAAGATGCCGTATCCTTCAAAAGGAACACCCATCGGAAAGTGGGTTGGTCAGCGCGGACCAGGGGAAGGAGCAAGGGGTATGTAGAAGGGGGGTTTGTCAAAAATAGGGCCCGCTTTTGGTTACTGACATTTCATTTTGTTACGCCTTTGGGGTTCAACAAAGCGTCCAACAATGTTCTGCAATATATTGCTGCTTCTCAACAACTTGGTGTCACTCTGTCAAGAGGTCGGCAGAGAAAGCAAACAGTTTAGCAAACAGCCTTGCTGCGCCTTTTTGGTGAGGGAATGAGGGACCGAGCCTTACCAACCGTACCCATTGGGGGGTCTGTTCAGGTATCCCTTTTGTTTGAACGGCCGCCAGGATGAGCTCCTGTGCCAAGGTTCAGGTATCCCTAGGTGCATTCCCAAAATCCCTGTTCAGTTTCTATATACTGGTATATCGGTTCATGTTTTTTACTGAGAGCCAGCAGTGTTTTAGCCGAGACAGAGGCGATTATCTTTTCTTTCTGCGTGGGTTGGGCCGAGAAAAGTAGCGATCCATGGAGAGTTTTTGCGCCGGTCGCTCAGGTAGACAAAGTCCGAGCTGACAAGTTCGACAAGATGAACCAGGTGATCGCCATGGGGGAGGGAAGAATCCTAAAGGGAGCCCTTGAAATACATCCTTCCAACCCTCACTCCCTGACTTCATACTTTTGGAGCAGACAATTTTAGTGGCAAACAACAATGTGTTTTGTGTGGCCAATCTACCCAGGAAGTGAAAGCCTATAAACATGATTCAAGGAAGTCTCAAATTTGAATAGGCCGGGATGAGCGGTTTGCTTTGGGCTTGCATTTAAAGCCATCCCGAACAACAGTTCCACGGACATTCTGAGACAGACCCAACAGATGCAAGAAGGAATTCGCAATCAACTCCACTTGACCATCTACCTGTGCAGTGAACTGCACCTTTTCAACCGGCGGCTATAACCACTCACCCTACTTCCATGGCCCGACTTGTGTGTCGTTCATGCCCTTAACTAGGTCCCTCAGTAGTGCCCTTTTACCCTTTTTTGGGGGAGGGTTCCCCTGCTAAAATTGACTACAGCAAAACAAATCGGGCATCCCTATTCTAACCTCTCTACTGGAGGACCTAGTTGAGGTGGTGTTTAATCTTCCTGATGTTTGACCGTCCGGACATGTGGAGCCCTGTGTTTAGCCACATCGGAAGAAGCCGAAAGGAGGGCTGAACTGCTTTTACGCATTTGCTTCAGCTGGGTTCCTGGCTTTGCCTGAAACTTGACAATGAAAAGAGTTTCTTTTGGGGTTCATATCCGCCTTTTCAGAAGCCATCTGAGACTTGCTGCTGAAATAGAATTCTGAGCCCACCCCAGCCCCGCCCCGCCCCGCCCCACCCCACCCCACCCCCACCCCACCCAACCCCACCCAACCCCGCCCCTCCCCACCCCACCCCACCCCACCCCACTCCACCCCACCCCACCCCACCCCACCCCACCCCACCCCACCCCACCCCACGAGGGCTTCGGCTTCCAGCCTCTTACCGATTCAAAGGCGGCCCCCCCGAACCTCGCGAGGCTGCCACCTTCATCCGGAAGATGTGGCTCGGTGCTAGGACACGCAGGAGGTGCCCCCGAACCGAAAAGGAGAGCCAGCGAATCCCGGAGCCAGGGGGGCGGGGGAAGGGAGTGGGCGGTGGGCACGGGGGGAGGGGGTGTGGCAGGTGTGGGTTGTGTTGTTGATTTGTGTGCGAAGATAAGACATTTGTTGTTTCGGTTAATGGGCCGTAGCAAGCCCTTGAGAAGGTTTGGTTGGTGGAGCCAGCCCTCACTGAGGCCTAAGTGCATGCTGCATGTCTGGGGGTTGGTTTCTGGAAGCTTGGGCTGCGCTGAATGGAAAACGACACCTGTTCCATGCTGCTTGGATCAAGTGTCTTGTGAAGCCCAAGCCTTGCGTGGGTTCTCTTGGTCATTAAGGCCTTAGTAAGGAAAGGAAAGGGAAAACATGGCAATTTGTGCGATCATCTCTTATTTTTAAGACCATGTGAGCAGCGCCCAACCTTTTTTTTGGGTATTAAACCCGAACAGCCCGGCCGGTGGATTCGATTCCCCAAAGTGTCCGGGCATGTTTTGGGCATGGCCAGAAACCCATCAAAGGGCATGGCTAGGGGCTTAAGATCATTTGTTGGGGTCACTCCCCACATGCGGCTGGCGAAGGGGCCAGGAGGAGAAGATCCATGGGTCAAAAGCCCGTACCTAGTGAACATCCCAATCCCCACTAAAATAGATTAAAATGGGTGGTGCACCTACCCAAAATGGTACCATTGGTATTGACCCACAGCCATAAATTATATTAAATATGAACATTGCATTTTAATTAGGAGGGACATAACCACAGGAGTTCCCCATTGGATCAATTCTCGTTCAAGAGGTGAAGCAGTACGGCTCTTGCGAAGACATGCACTTGGAGGGTTCCTGTGCCACTTTCGGCTCATTCCGGGTTAGGGATGGAAGGCAAGGAACGGGTTGTTGCGAATAGGTCTTAAACCCGCCATTTTCCTTGGAAGTCCTGAGGAAGCCAATGCCAACTCCGCCCATCTCTGTGAGAGGAAGCCTGCCCTTTTTTCGACGTTCCCCGACCTCATGTTTCATGCAGTCTTACGTATCATGTTTCCTCTTTGCCCTGTTTCGGAAGGTTCACTGAACATGGTTGCCAGAATGACTGAAGCTTGGTCAGGTACCGCGAGCTGCTGGAGGAATTCGGAAGGCCCGGGCTTGCGATGTGGGCGTTTGGGTCTGAGGGAACCTTGGGGAAGACATTTCCGACAAGCAGGCCGCTTTCCAGGCTGCCTGTTCGATTCCAGCCCTTTCCCCATGACCAATGCCTTGTTCAAACACCTGGTACCCTGTCGACAAAAAAAAGTGTTGGTCCCCGGAACTCATGGGATGCAGTTCTTTTTGGTGAGGCGGGTTACCGTCCCAAGTGCTGGAAAGCACCAGCCAAGCTGCGCAAAGGTGAGGCCTTTCTGTCCCATGAGCGAAAGAAATCACAGGTAAGCTCAAAGACGGGGGCTTGTTTTTTATTTTTTTGTTTTTCTTCTTCTTTCTTTCGTTCTTTCTTTCTTTATTTCTTTCTTTCTTAGTGATTTGTTATTTTCGTTCTGTGTTTTGAGGTTTTCTCACTTGCACCGTGAGCTTGCTTTGCTTCGAAAGAAGCCGTCGAGCGGCTTCGCGAAGTCGAAGCTATAAAATTTGGTCGCTTGGCTCAGGCACGTGCACAACGTGGTCACCATCCAGCGCTACGGCCGCGGCTTCCTCGTCCGCCTTCGGATGTGGCGCCAGGCCGTTTGGGGGGTGGGGTTTCAGGGCCCAAGTGGGGGGTGGTAGGGGGAAGGAAGCTGTTTGGGCCATGGAACCTGCCCTTCCCTACCCAAAAACCCATGGAAAAGAGTCTAAAAGACGGGAATCGAAGGAGAGGCCAGATCTGCTGAAGCCAAAAATCCTGGGAATACACGGCTTTTAGACTACATGGAGCGCTAAAACGCATGAGTGGTAGGATCGGAACCTCCTTTTGGGACTTGGACCTGCGATGATTGGCACATCAAGAAACCAACAGACTTCCCTCTATTTTCCCGCTTATCAATCTGAGCGGCGATGTTCAAAGCCCTTAAACAAGGTGGAACATCTGTGAAAAAATCCGAAATGCCCTGACCAAACTTACCTGCATCAGCTGTTGCTGGTTCATGACAAGGTGGCGGCTTTATCTAATATGTTCTCACAAGTCTCCAATTAAGTCGCCAAAACCTTAAGAAAGTAACTTTAACAAGGTTCGTTCACAAAGAACACAGAGGTTTTCCTGGGTTCCCATGAAAAATGACCGAACTAGCCAAGGGCTTTATGGGTTCCATCTTCAGCTGGGGAATAAGTCTGATTATGCTTGGCCATGCGGGAACCGAACCCCCCCCAAACGGGTCTGTCTTTTTTTTTGGTACCGATTTTTGGGTGTGTCTTACAGGGTTTCCGAGCCATTTCCCTTTTGGAACTTCCTCGAGTGGCAGTTTCTATGGAAATCATGAGTAAATTGCAGCCTTTGAAGGAGAAATCCAGTGACTGCTGTCTTCAAGGGAAACCAACTGGAAAACTGCACCTGTTTGGGGGTCCACTAAAGCCGAGCCCTCCGTTTGGGCACCCCTTAAACTCCAACGCCTTCCAAGTCTGTGCTGTGTTTGTTTGCTTCGGGGTATGCCTTTTGGATAGTTTCAACTTCTCCAAAATCGAAAGCACATTTGGATGGTGTCCTTTTTTTGAAAGCTATGGGATCCCTGCCCAGATAGGCTCAATCGGGGGGGTTTGGAGCAGATTCTAGGGAGGGTTCTGGCCCCATTTTGCGGGTTCCATTTTGAGACACCCCTAGTAATGCTCGTATACCCCTTTTTTTTATCCTTTTTTGGGGGAGGGTTCCCCTACTAAAATCGACGAAACAGAAAAGAAACACGGGTACCAATTTATTCTAGCCTCGCAAAACTGGAGGACCTAGTGATGTTCATTTGCTTAAGACTAGTTGTTTTATGTTTCCCTCTTGGTTTCAGACATTCGAGGAATCTGTGATCTGCTTTCCCTCTTGGCCTTTGGCCCCGCAGCCAGCCGCCGGCCTTTC
>CAUJNA010003216.1:1830263-1855263 GCA_963377175.1 Effrenium voratum
CTTTCTTTCCGCTTCCCGGCATCCAGAAAGGGCACGAGGCCCCAGTCGAGAGGCACCCCAAATTCAACTAAGCTCGTGAGACTTGTGAGACCAGGAAAAACGCATGGGGAGTTTGCCTTGCCATGGATGCCTTCTTCCAATTCTCTTTGTGTGGTTTTAATTCAGGATCTAGGGGTTGATTCCCCATTCTTTTCCACCATGGTTCTTTTCAAAACCGCCGATTTCTGTGGGTGTCCGGAGGTTTTCCAGAAAGCAGGCTTGCGGGAAATAATGGGGAAGACCGTTAGAAAGGAGAGTTCAATCTTTGAATTCTTTGGATTTTTCCAGGGCCTCGGGCTTGCGTGCCAGTCTCGCGGCGGATTCTCGCGGGCTGCGAGGTGATGATCCAGCGGAACCTCCGGGGCTGGTTGGCGCGGACCAAGGCGCGCCCCAAGGAGCGCGAGAGGATGCCAACTGCGCAGAAGTTGTAAGGAGCCCACTGGGCAACATGAGCACCACGAAAAAGTTCCCTTAGGGGATTCCTTACTAGTTGGTGAGTGGTTTCCAGAAGTAAGCCAAAATGAGCGATGTGGTTTATTCCCTGATCTAGCCATTCAAAGGGTTTTGTTCTCCCAATCGCATTGGAGTTCCTTTTGTTTTCTCTTGAATACCCATCTAAAGCGTTCTGTTTGCCCCTACATGGATGCGTCAGTTTCTAAGCGGACCCGTTCCGGGGTTTCGAGGGACTCCAAAAGGGAGCCCGTGTTGATCAAAACCCGGGTAAGTGAAGATGAGTAACCACAAATGGGAGCGGCCACCCGTTTGGTTCTCTACACGGTCGGTTTTTTTTTCAGGAAGCCAGCAAACATGCAGGGGAAACAACTGGTTGTTGAAAAAGAAGGGTGGTTGAAAAGAATGGGGAATCAACCCCCTAGAACAGGTTTTCACTCAAATGGCCATGGGTCAAAATCCCGTACCGCCAGTCTACATCCCAATCCCCACTCAAATAGGTTCTAAAATGGGTGGTGAATTCACCTACCAACCAAAATGAGATCCCATTGGTTTTGACACCCACAGCCAAATGGGCCTTTCGTGTTTGTCGGCTTTCGGCGGTTTCTCTTTCCGGCCGCCTGGTCTTCCACAAAACGGGAGGTGGGCCGGCTCCGGCGCAAGATGGCGCGGGCGGAGCGCGGGCCTTGGCGACTAGCGCAGAGAAGCGGTCAGTTGTTTCAGGTAACGTCTGGGGGTTTGAATTCGTTTGGGAATTGGACCCCCAGTTCCTTCAATCCAAACCACCAAACAAGGGTTGCCTTGCTGCTCAGTAGGGAATGTGGGTATGACCTCAGGGATTCCCCGAAAAAGGTTTATCAGGGTCATTCCCTTTCTCATTCCCTGCCTATCGCACCAGCTGAGATGTTGGAGAGACCCCCCCAAACAAAGGTTGTCGGTTTCGCCCTGGGTTTCCCTTTAACCACCCACCAAAAAGGGTACCAACTCTATGAATTAAACAAATAAGAAGACAACACAAAAAAATAAGGAACAAACTCAGATGACACCCCCATGTCGCGCCACCCTCCATCATTCCTTCCCCATTTTTTTACGTGTTTTCCCCCCCACCCCCCAAGGAACATGGCTTCACCCCACCCCTCCCAACCCCCCAGCCCCCCCACGAGCCCAGGTTTGAGCGCGCCCGCGCCCGCTTCCGCGCGGCCCAGCGGATCCAGGCCAGGAGACCCCGGAGACCGAGGGGGTCGAAGGTTGGAGCTTCAGCTTGGACTGGGCCCCCCTCCTCTCCCGTGTCGTTTTTGGGGGAGGGGAGGGCTCCCCGGCAAAAAAAAAAGGGGTTGACTGGGCCCCCCAGCAATTGGTGCCCTCCTCTCTCGTTTTTGTTGGGGAAGGGTTCGGGACCCTACTAAAATAGACGAAAAATAAAGATAAAGAAGTGGGTAATTACCCTTATTCTGATCGCGCAAAACTGGGGGAACCTTGTTGACAATGTGGGTATGGGTCAACATCAAAGCGCCAGACCGCAGGTTTTAGTCCTCTGTTTGTTGGGGCCGGGTTTAGTCGAGCAGGGGGGGGTGCAAAGAACAATCAAGTGGCTTGACAATGCGGGAAGTTCGCATCGTGCCTTATCCCCACCCCGAAGCAACAATCCAAGTAATGTATGGATGGAGGGGGTACCCTTGAATGAAGGAACCATTAATATCCCCGTTGTGGGCACTGGGGGCATGATGTGTGGAGGTAGGGTAACCCAACGTGTTTTCTTGCTGCCTAGGATCAAGTGGCGGGCACCAATTCCAGTGTTGATGATGTCCGCCCGAGGCTTCTCAATCTAATATATTCAGATTCAAGGATTTGTCTAAACTAAACAGATCTTGAAGACTTGTGTTTGCAATTCCTTGAACGACCTCCCAAAGACGGGTGCCTTTTTTGCACGGTTTTAAGGAACATCCAAAGGAGAACCACCATTTTGGACGGGGGTCCCCCCCAAAAACAAACAAATATCACGCCCAGTAGGTGTGGACAGCTCTTTACCGGAGGTGTGACACCGAAACGTTTCCGCTCGTGTTGCGAGGCCTTGATCCGTGCGGCGCTGGTCCGCAAGAAGTTCATCCGGCGCTACACCCGCGCCAGGCATGCGGCGGTGCCAGCCTCGGCTCGACCTGCGACTGGATTCCACGACTTGCCAGTGGCTGAAACGGATATTTTTTGTATTTTTCCTGTTGGTTTTAAAGGGAATCGATTTCACTACTGGAAACATCTCTCATAATTGTCCAGGCTACTGAATGGAAGATGGAAAAATTGCACTTCGGCGCATTGGGGAGGATTTAAGGATGTGAGGTTCCTGGCAGAAATCAGGGGCAGCGACCTCCAAGCTTGGCCTTTGGGGAAGGGTTCGGGCAGAATTCTGAGAACAACCAGGGCCGTTAGGGGCGGCTGCTTGACACGGGGCATGTTTTCCCAGGGGTCAATGGATTTCCCCTCTAGAGTTGCATTTCTCACTTGCCCAAAGCCGACCTTTCGACCTTTTGGCTTCCATGATTTGGTCCATTTTTAGTCATGGACCCAAAAGGTTAACCTTTAATTTCTGGGTCCTTTGGGCAAGTGAGATTTTACAGATGGGTTTCAATGAGCTGCGTTCTGGTTGCAACAGCTAGTGGGTTGGGGACCATTGGGGACCCATGTTTCAAGCGCGTGAATCCTAGGCTGTTCATGCTGTTCGTCCAAGTGGAACGAACCGACTAAGTTTGCTTTGTGTTGGATGTTGCAGTCGGACCTTTGTGCAATGATGCGTAGGCTTGGTACTCTTCGGGATGGCCAGTAAAACACACGCACCCACCTAGACAAGAGCCTTTGCTTGCCTGGCGATTCGGAGGACGAATTCCTGCACCACCTAAGAAACCTGGAATGATGCTTCCGCTGTAAATGCCAACAAGCAATGGTTTCCCATGGTTTCCAAGTGGTGCAGGATTTCGTCCATCCACAGTATGTATGTGTAATATGTCTGGCGCAACCGTTTTCCTAGCCTTGAAATTTCCAGAGGGACCAACTGACCCATAAGCCCAGGCCGTCAAAACGCTTCACCTTGGATTTTGGCCCTGGCCACGAACCCAACGTCATCACTTTTGGAAGGAGGTGTTCCGAGCCCCAAGAGGGCAGGGCCTTTGCGACTGGCTGCAAAAAACACATGAAGTCATGAGTGTACGATAAGAATGTGGAATTAGGGCTGGTATATGTTTCCCTTAGTGGGTGGGACATCATTCGAATCCTTCGCGGGAAATCGCTCCCAAGGTAAGGATTCAGAAGGTCGCCCGCGGCCATGCCTTGCGGAAGCGCGTGTGGCAGCAGGCGCAATCGCCTGGGGAGGCTGCTTCTTAGGCGAAGCAGCCAAAGTCCTGTGATGTGTTGGTCCTTCACTATCATAGAGTTTCCTATGTCAGGTAGATGTTTGTGAATGATCACCGAGGAAGTGTGCAGAGCGTGTTTCGGGTAATTGCCTGATATTGTAAAAGCCTTGATTCATGCCCAGGTTAGAATTAGAAAGCCCGAAGTTGATGTGTTGAGCGATGCACAATCGGTGTTGTGTCGATATGAATTTAGGGTTCGGATCCCATCCAACTAGGAAGACCAACCCAATGTGCAAGTTTGGAGTCTTTTTGGTCCGGCCAAAAAAACACTTCAACTTGGCGGAGAATCAGAGCTGCCCGCTGACTAGTAATTACAGAGTCAAGCTTTTTGCAGGTCACAGGAATTTGAGCTTGTTGCACAGCCACCATGTGAGGACACACAAGGGTGTGTGTGTGTGTGGGTGTGTGTACATGGAAAGAAAGGGAACAAGTCAAGTACGCTGTTTCCCACGTTGCCATGGCACCCAGTGGGTCCCTAGAGGAAGATCACGATCTTCCACATGCCCTCCCACTGCGTTCGTGGGGAGCGGTGAGTCCAAGGGTTCCGGCCAGCTTTCGGCCAGGTGAAGGAACAGAAGGCGACGGTCATAGAGGCGAGCAGCGTTTTCGCACGGCTGACGCATGGCGCACGCGGCTGGCGCATGTGACCAGCTGGGCTGATGGGGTGGGCTGGACAGTCTCAAGGGTTTGATGGTCTGATGCAATTGATCTGATGGTTTGATGATGGTCTGATGGCCGATCTTTTTTCCCAAGGTTCACAACTGAGCCCTAGACCTTTTTTTCTGATCTATTGTTGGGCTCAACCTTGGGGTCGTTTGCCCTTCATTTACCAGAGCATGCATTAAATCTTTTAAACCAGCCGACCAAACTGGAAGTGGGTCTGCGTAAATCCACCGATAGGTAGTAGCTCTAAGACAGCGTTTTGCTTATTGATCCTGAACTTGCTTGGTTTTCCTTGGTTTGAACCAGTAGGGAAGCTCGACATGTGATTGATTCCAGAATGGCAGGAGGGTGGGCGCGTTGCAGTAGTAGGCACTCATTTCTGGTCAGTAGCAATTGAGAAGGCTTGCTTGGGTTCTGGCGTGTCCCCTCAGGGAGGTTGAGCCCCCGCAGAGCTCTGAGTTTGATGCGTGCTTTGCTCTTATCCACACTAGCTGCAGGGATTCATCCTAGAGCCCCCCCCCAAGAGAGTAGGCCTCCCCCTAAGCTGTGGCTTTTACTGCCCATTGCGCTTCTATGATGCTTTTCCACTGGCGACCCGGGAGGTGCGGGTCAAAACACCTGTGCTTGTTCCTTCCCAGGTGCCAACAGTTTTGTTCCAGCAACGTTGCAAGCCCAAATTTAGACCAGCCTCCTTGTGACACGTGAAGACTTCCGTATCACTCCCGATCAGAGGAAGCCATCAGTGGCATGGAATCATTCCCACCACACTTGTTGAGTGGAAACGCAGGTTGCAGAGGTATTTGGTGATCGGGAAACCCAAAGCTGACGCCAGAAGATAGCAAACCCTGCTTTTACCCCAAACCAAAATGTTCGCCCCATTTTACTGAGGGTTTGTCATTTTGGGACTCCAGTTCAGTTCCGCCGTTGTGTGCCATCTTTTTAAGGGGGATACCGAAAAGGGCCCCTAATTTTGACCCCCGCCCGCCCCTGCTCGCCTTGTGGTCGCCTGCTTTTGATCCATGTTTAGTCACGTTCCACAAGGCTGATCTTGTATGTCCAAGTCCTATATTTCGGGGGTCAACGATATCCACTTTATATTCACGTTGTAACGAACTCATACCTTCACTGTTCTTGGCATGTTTTTTAGTTTTTTGGTTCTGTTCATTTTTACTGGGGGTCTGCAAAAAACAAAGTTGTTTGCTACCATACCAAGAGTGGAGATGATACCTCTAAGCCACTTGTGCTGCGCTTTGAGTCCACGCGACTTTCCGCTTCATCGATTTGTTGAGGAGCTTTGCCGGTTGTTTTGGTGGGAAGCCTTTTTCCCAATGGCTGCCGAGTAGGGCTCCCAAAGATCGTCTACGAGTTCGTCTCGACTCCCCATTTTTTTCCTCCGATTGCCACACACTCCATGTATGAAACAATGCTGAGACATCGCCAAACCCACGGCGAGAAAAAAAGAGCGCGTTCTTCTCAGGCGCAGGCTCGAGGCTGGCTGGTGCGCCGAAGGAAGCTGCACCTGCGGACGCCTCGGAAGGAGTTATTGCGCCGGGCAGGATCCGAAGTGACGCTGTGGGGCTTCCATCCGATGAATGTTATTCCCTTCAAAGGCTGGTACACCACAGACCTTCCGGGCCCGGCTGCTTTTCAAGCTTGCTGTTGGTGGGTTCTGCTTAAGGGGGAAATTGAGGGAATCCTGTACAAAACATACAAAACGGCGGTGGTTCAGTCCATTTTTGGCGGTGGTTCAGTCCATTTTTGTGGCAAACAAAAGGGGTGCTTGTTTTTGGGCACTCGTGAGTGGGAGTCCTGGTCGTTGATTCCTAGGGATTCCATTTGCACCCTCCCGTCCATCGTAAATAAATCCGGACGTGGTGTGTGTGTGTGTGTGTGGGATTGGGCTTTGAAGGGACCTTGGCGAAGTACGAACCCATTGCAACCGCGCTTGCGGAAAGGTTTCCGTAGATACAGGAAAGTGGGAGAAAAGAATAGCTCTACCCACCCTCCTGCAAATGAGGTTGTGTTCTTTAAGGGCGCCTTCTCCCTTTTATGCTTGTTTAAAGGAACACCAAACGGATACCAACTATTCTGGCAGTCCCCTACGTTGAGACAAGCCCACATGAGCACAACTCTACGACACATTTCCACCTTGAATTGAAGGGATGGGCCGGGGTAGAGTCAGTCAGCATGTTGCCGCAGCCTAAATTGGGGCAATCAATAGAGAAAACATGTAGGTCAAGCAAGGTGGAGCAAGGTGAGGTGACGACGGTGACCCAGTGGACCCAGTGAGTGAAGGACATCGCGACAGAACCCAGACATGGCATGTAAACAAATTGTGTAGTTTACATGAAAGCAAGACACTCAGCAGATGAGACGTGTATTTTGCCTTGTTTCAGTGCTGTGTGCCAAAAGTGCGTCTATGACGTTCGCGGGCTGTGATAGCTCTTTCGCTCGGGAATGATTCTGTGTTGTGCTTCGTGTATGCCTCCGTGCAACCTGCTGTCCGCATGAAATTATTTGCTTGATGGGCCAAAATGCGTCAGCCAACGTCAGCCTGAGGCTTGCCAAGGTGATTTGCATCCAGCGGGGCTGGAGGTGCACGGCTTGGGTTCGGTTTCGACTTCCCCAATTTCCGGGCTTAAAGTTTTTGCGGAGGATCATTTTGCTGGCAGACAACAAGTCTGGACCTTCTTTGATTAATCAGGAAGTGAGTTTCAGTCGTATTCTCCCAGGACCCCTTGTCCATCGGAGTCGTCAGAGCCTAATAGAGAGTTTATACTTGCATAAGCCTTGCATATCTAATGCGGTTTGCTGCCATTTGCGAAGCTTCCTCGGGGTTTGTCTCCAAAGCATCAACACTGAAAGGCCGTTATCGGTTGTTCGAGAACACAAACCACCCCCATGTATTCGATGTATTGTGACCCTTTCAGTGCTATTGAAGGCCGGTCCCCCTCATGACTCTACATTCGGTATTCCGCAACACTTTGAGAAGGACCAATCAACAAGTGGAGAAAGTGTCATCGTATCCGATGCCTGCGTCTGAACTTACATGACGATGGTGGCTGGAGTCTTCCCGTGTCCGCTTTATTTTGTTTGTTGTGTTTGTCGCTTCTTGTTTGGCGGTTTGTTGTTTGTTAGTGGCTCGGTCGTCCTGTAAACGCGCGCCTTTTTTTGGTTCTTTCCCCCCTGTAATGGCCGCAAAAACGCGCAAATCATATGGTTTTTCACAGGTTTCGTGCATGTCCGGCCACTACCACGTAAAACGCGGGAATTATATGGAAATTCACACTCACGATAGGCACGCCCGCTCAAGTGCACCCGGGCAGCACTGCATCCATGCCAGCCAAATGGTAAGAACACCCGTTCAAGTGCACCCGCGCAGCACTGCATCCATGCCAGCCAAATGGTCAAAGGAAGTTTAACAAGAAACTTCCGTAGTACTGGAACTAAATGAGCTAGCTGCTTTGACATATAGCTATGACAGGTAGCTAGCATGACAAATAGATAGCTTTGACATATAGCTAGCTTGACAGATAGATAGCTTTCCAATAGGCTTGCATGACAGATAGATAGCTTTGACATATAGCTAGCTTGACAGATAGATAGCTTTCCAATAGGCTTGCATGACAGATAGATAGCTTTGACATATAGCCAGCTTAACACGTAGATAGCTTTCTCAAGTATAGATTTCGTGGCAGGCGCAGCACTTTCGCAAGCACTCTCTGCGAGCTGGGGGATGGCAAGATGCAGAAAACGTTGGCGCTGTGCGTGAATTGGGCTTCCGGACTGTGCGCAAACCACCTCGGCTGCGACGCCTGTACGGAACGGTCTTTCTTGCGTGACAGATAGATAGCTTTGACATATAGCCAGCTTAACACGTAGATAGCTTTCTCAAGTATAGATTTCGTGGCAGGCGCAGCACTTTCGCAAGCACTCTCTGCGAGCTGGGGGATGGCAAGATGCAGAAAACGTTGGCGCTGTGCGTGAATTGGGCTTCCGGACTGTGCGCAAACCACCTCGGCTGCGACGCCTGTACGGAGGCGGTCTCGGAACGGTCTCGGAACGGTCTCGGAACGGTCTCGGAACGGTCTCGGAACGGGTTCGGAGACGGGCCCATTGGCACGGCCGCGCGAAGGTTTCGCAAGGTTTGAATTGCGTGGCAGGCGCAGCACTTTCGCAAGGTCAAGTATAGATTTCGTGGCAGGCGCAGCACTTTCGCAAGGTCAAGTATCGATTTCGTGGCAGGCGCAGCACTTTCGCAAGCGTCCACTCTCTGCGAGCTGGGGGATGGCAAGATGCAGAAAACGTTGGCGCTGTGCGTGAATTAGGCTTCCGGACTGTGCGCAAACCACCTCGGCTGCGACGCCTGTACGGAGGCGGTCTCGGAACGGTCTCGGAACGGTCTCGGAACGGGGTTCGGAGACGGGCCCATTGGCACGGCCGCGCGAAGGTTTCGCAAGGTTTGAATTGCGTGGCAGGCGCAGCACTTTCGCAAGGTCAAGTATCGATTTCGTGGCAGGCGCAGCACTTTCGCAAGGTCAAGTATCGATTTCGTGGCAGGCGCAGCACTTTCGCAAGGTCAAGTGCCAAATTCGTGGCAGGCGCAGCACTTTCGCAAGGTCAAGTACAAAATTCGTGGCAGGCGCATCACTTTCGCAAGGTCAAGTACAGAATTTGTGGCAGGTGCAGCACTTTCGCAAGGTCAAGTGCAAAATTCGTGGCACGCGCAGCACTTTCGCAAGGTCAAGTACAGATTTTGTGGCAGGCGCAGCACTTTCGCGAGCTGGGGGATGGCAAGATGCAGAAAACGTTGGCGCTGTGCGTGAATTAGGCTTCCGGACAATGCGCAAACCACCTCGGCTGCGACGCCTGTACGGAGGCGGTCTCGGAACGGTCTCGGAACGGGTTCGGAACTCGGAACGGGTTCGGAGACGGGCCCATTGGCACGGCCGCGCGAAGGTTTCGCAAGGTTTGAATTGCGTGGCAGGCGCAGCACTTTCGCAAGGTCAAGTATAGATTTCGTGGCAGGCGCAGCACTTTCGCAAGGTCAAGTATCGATTTCGTGGCAGGCGCAGCACTTTCGCAAGGTCAAGTGCCAAATTCGTGGCAGGCGCAGCACTTTCGCTAGGTCAAGTACAAAATTCGTGGCAGGCGCATCACTTTCGCAAGGTCAAGTACAGAATTTGTGGCAGGTGCAGCACTTTCGCAAGGTCAAGTGCAAAATTCGTGGCACGCGCAGCACTTTCGCAAGGTCAAGTACAGATTTTGTGGCAGGCGCAGCACTTTAGCAAGGTCAAGCACAGATTTGGTGGCAGGCGCAGCATTTTTGCAAGGTCAACTTTCGCAGCCGGGGCTCGAAAATCGCAACTTTTAAGTACGAAAGTAGTACGCGAAGTCAACTTTCGCAGCTGGGGCTTGAAAATCGCAACTTTTAAGTACGAAAGTAGTGCGCAAAGTCCACTTTCGCAGCCGGGGCTTGGAAATCGCAACTTTTAAGTACGAAAGTAGTACGCAAAGTCCACTTTCGCAGCTGGGGCTCGAAAATCGCGACTTTTTAGTACGAAAGTAGTACGCGAAGTCCACTTTCGTAGCTGGGGCTCGAAAATCGCAACTTTTAACTACGAAAGTAGTACGTGAAGTCCACTTTCGCAGCTGGGGCTCGAAAATCGCAACTTTTAAGTACGAAAGTAGTACGCGAAGTCAACTTTCGGGGATTGAACATCGCAACTTTTAAGTGCAGAGAAAGATGGGTAGATAGATAGATCAATAAACAGATATAGAGATAGCTAGAGAAATAGATAGAAAGAGATAGAGAAACAGAGATAGACAGAGATAGATAGATTTGTAGATAGATAGACAAATAACTACCTAGATAGATAAAGAGATAGAGAGATAAATAAATAGAGAGGTAGATAGATAGATAGGAGATAGAGAGGTAGATAGAGAGATTGATAGATAGGTAGATCTATAGATAATATAGGGTATAAATTAAGTCCAGCGGGCAAGACCGCGCGCAGCGAGCGTGCCGTTTCGGGCTGCACGCAAGAGCGCGAAGCTGAGCGGGCATGCTGTGTCGGGCCGCGAGCCCAGCGGAAAGCGGCCTGGGCGCGCGGAGGATGAGATACGGGGGAGGCGGTCCAACCCGGCGGGGAAATGTAACACCCTGCCGGAGAAAAAGTATCGTACTGCGGGCGTGCCGTTTCGGGCCGCGCGCGAGAGCGCGGAGCCGAGCTAGCGAGCCGTTTCGGGCCGCGCGGTAGGAGGGCGCGCCATGTCCGGCCGCGCACGAGGATAAGAAAAAAAAAGCTCCCGTGCGGCGGGGGTAAAATTGCTGGGCACACACTTAAGTAGGCGGAGCGCGTAGGGCCAGCCGGGGAAAAACTACCGCGCTGCGAGCGTGCCGTTTCGGGCCGCGGGCCGCGGGCGTGCCGTTTCGGACCGCGCGGTAGGATAAGACAAACAAAAAAGTTCCCGATCGGCGGGGAAAAAACTGCGGGGCATAAAGTTAAGTGGGCAGAGTGCGTAGGGTCGGCCGGAGAAAATCTATCATGCTGCGGGCGTGCCGTCTTGGGCCGCGCGCTAGGATAAGCAAAGCAAAAGTTCCCGTCCGGCTGGGATAAAAACTGCTGGGCATAAACTCGGGTGGGCAGAGCGCCTGGGGCCTGCCGGGGAAAAGCTATCGCGCTGCGAGCGTGCCGTGTCGGGCCGCGCGCCAGAGCGCGAAGCCGAGCCAGCGTGCCGTTTCGGGCCGCGGGCAGCGGGCGTGCCGCTTCGGGCCGCGCGCTAGGATAAGCAAGACAAAAACTCCCGATGTGCGGGCAAAAAATATAATTGCGTGGTATAAAGCTAAGTGGGCAGAGTGCGTAGAGTCAGCCGGAGAAAAGCTGTCGTGCCGCGGGCGTGCCGTCTTGGGCCGCGCGCTAGGATAAGAACAGCAAAAGCTCCCGTCCGGCGGGGACAAAGCTGAGGGGCGTAAGCTCAAGTAGGCGGAGGGCATGGGGCCAGCCGGAGAAAAAAGATCACGCTGCGAGCGTGCTGTTTCGAGCCGCGCGCCAGAGCGCGAAGCCGACCTAGCGTGCCGCTTCGGGCCGCGGGCAGCGGGCGTGCCGCTTCGGGCCGCGCGCTAGGATGGGAAAAGCAAAAGTTCCCGATCGGCGGGAAAAAAACTACGTGGTATAAAGCTAAGTGGGCAGAGTGCGTAGAGTCAGCCGGAGAAAAACTGTCGTGCCGCGGGCGTGCCGTCTCGGGCCGCGCGCTGGGATAAGAGAAGCAAAAGCTCCTGATCGACGGGGAAAAAACTGCGGGGGTGCTTAGCGATTTGGAACTATTGGAGCTATATATCAGCGAAGACATTGGCTAACAGAACCAAACTCGAGCCTAGCAAGTTAACCTTGTGAGATTTCTGGCGCCGTCACATTTTGAAAGCGAACAGAAGCTGCGGCACCCCAAGAACTTTTGCTGGGCACTTCCGTTGGTGCGCTCCACCTCTGCCTGGCTGAGGTTCCAAAGATAACCTTTTTGCTTATTTGCAAGCCAGGCACCCCAGACCTCCGCTTGCCGAGCTAGCGTGCCGTTTCGGGCCGCTTGTGGCGGACACGAGCGGGCGTGCTGTCTTGAGCCTTGCGCAGCGAGCGTGCTACTTGGACACGCCATGTGCCGCCGTGCCGTTTCGGGCCGCGCGCGCGCGCAGCGACCAAGCGCTGGCCATGGAGTAAGAAACGCGAGTGAAAAGCCGAGAATGTTTGTTATTGCTGGCTCATAGATCCTCTTGGTCCAGGTGTCAGGCAAGCAGGCAGGGCATAGCTTTGTATTGCGAGCGCATGAGTATTTTGCTGGCTCATAGATCGTGGGGTCCAGGTGTCAGGCAGGCAGGCAGGGCGTATAGCCTTTTTTTTTTGCGCTGGCTTAGAAGTCAAGAGCTCGAGGGGCCGGGTATGTAGCTTTGCGTGGGGGCTTGTCACTCACTCGGCTGCGGTTTCTTGGCTCCAACTTAGTTACTTTGGTGACTTGAGCAACACAATCCAAACACATGTCAACTTACTTTCAACTTTGACGATGTCAACCAGCAGCCACCCAACAAGCACAGAAAGCAGCGCGCGCGCCGACAGCCCCCGTGGTGGCTTGGCGCTTCGGCCGGCCACTAGATCTCGGCTTGGCGCTTCGGCCGGCCGAACCATGGCGGAAGAGTTGCGAAATCAGCTGGCAGCCGCACTGGAAGCGAAGCGCGCAGATGGCGCACTCACCCAGCAGGAGGCAGAGCTGCTGCGGCTTGCAGGAAGCCAGGCGGCGCCTGCCACGGCGCCGCGCGTGGACGCGAGTGAGCCTACTTGGGAGGCCCGCGGCAGGCGGCGGGCGCCGCTGGGGCTTGGCAGGGCGCCTGGCAGCAGGGCTGGGGCGACTGGTCGTGGCAGTCGGGGTGGGGCGACTGGCCTTGGCAGTCGTGGGCTGCGGCGCCACGTTGGGGCGGCTGGGGCTCCGCGCGGCAAGAGCAAGGGCCCGTGCCGCTTCGGGCCGGGCCCAAGGGGAAAGGCGGCGCACCAGCGCCGGCCCAAGGCAAAGGCCGCGGCAAGGGCAAAGGCAACGCCCGGCACGGAGCGACCGACGCCGCGGCCGCGAAGCGAGAGCTGGCACAGTTCTTGCAGCTGCATGGCGACTTCACTTTCCGCCCGCGGCCGGCGCCGCCGGCGGAAATTCTAACAGTATGCGATGAACTATACGAAGGCAGCCTGGGCCTTTACAAGCACATGGCCAGGCACATGCGCACGCCCGCTGCGCTGGCCATCTTGCACAAGGAGATCTTGCCGGAGATGGCCCGAGAGTCACACTGGCGAGTGGATAAGCAGAACCACGTAGAGAAAAAACGCCGGGACAGCCGCGAGCTTTCAAACTGAAGTGGCGCGGCCGGCCGAAGCGCCAAGCCCGCCCTGTCTCTTGCTCGATCCGCGGCCGCCCGAAACGGCAAGCCGACGGCAAGACTCTACTGGCCGCGCCCCTTCTGGCGCCTCTGCATCTCAAGGTCTTGGAAGGCGGGCTCAAACTCTTTGACTTTATCTACTAGCTGTAGGTACCGTTTTCGCAAAGCTTGGTCCACGTGATCCTTCTCAACTCGCCATTTCGAGTTTTCCGCGAGCCTCGCAAGTATGTCTTCGGCCTTGCATGGCTCAACGTGCTTTCTCAGAGCAAACCATAAGTGTGCGCTTTCGCGCATGTCACGGAGAGACTCGGCGGCTCTGGCGGTAGGTGGCCTGAGCCGTGTTTTCGAGCGCGCCACCGACTCCGAGCTGTCAGCCAGCTCATGCCGAGTCAAAGCTGCGCTGTCCAAGCGCGGCGCGCCCTCACCCTTGCCAACCATAGCTAACGCCGGCCGAAACGCCAAGCGCCGCGAACAGATAGTGTCCGTGCGTTGCTGAGTGGATTTTGCTGTGTGTTGCGTTGTCATATTGCGTGCGTCTCTGTAGCTGTGGTTGCAAGTGTGTGTGTGTGAGAGAAAACTTGCCCAAGCCCTAGGTAGTGACTTTGAGCCAGGAAGGAAGTTGCCATCATGGCAGGGGTCTTGGTCGGGTCTTCGTAGGGTCAGCTTCTCCCAAATCACGTCCCAAACAAGCAAAACACGTCCCTTCCCTCTCACACACACATAAAAGTGGACCCAAGCAACACGCACGCCTCGTGCTACATCCTCAACAAACCACAAGACACAGAATCCCCAAACTACGTCCGCATGTATCCCCAAGCCACAGCCCTCGTCCGCTCCGCTCCTTTTCCAGGTCATCGCCTTGTCAGCGCGCGCGCCGCCGTCCGAAACGACAAGCCGCGCGCGCCAGCTTGTGGCCGCCCTTGTGCCCCCAGAACGCCAGCTTCGGGCGGCCGCGGTCGAGCAAGAGACAGGGCGGGCCGCCCCCGCGCCACTTCGCGCCAACAGGCAGCGCGACCCGGAAAACGCCGCTTTGCAGAGCTTCGAACACACAAGATTGCCACTATACATAGTCCCTTCTTCCTCGGCCATTTGTATGGGTAGTACTTTCGGGTCCAGGGAATAACAAAGACAGTTCTCCAGTGGTACCCGGCCAGGGACCCATTCGGTTTTGAAAACTGTTCGGGCCACGGACCTTTTCATGTGTTGTCTGTCTGTTTTGTCATGTTTTGGGGACTCGCTTCTGTAGCACGGGAGGGAGATTGGAGGGGGGGAGACTTCTTAGGGGTGAACTAATTGGTGGCTGTAAAAAAGGGAGATTGATGGATTCCCCTCCTTCGGGAAAAAATGGTGGCAACGCCATATGACTGTTTACAGGGTTTCGGCTGACGCGTAAGCGGCTCTTCGATGGCTCAAATACAGTTACTGTGGTGACTTGAGCATGTGGCTACACACACACACACACATCACACACACACACACACATGCACCCACGCATCGCACACGCACACACGTAGTGCAACATCTTGTCAGCAAGGAACCGCTTTCCACGGCGCAGCAAGTTTGCGCCACAGCGACTGACACAGCCACTACACGCGAGGAGCAGGCTTGGCGTTTCGGCCGGCCGCTCCGTGCCATGGCAGGGACTTCGCTTTTTGGCTTCCTAGATACCCTTCTTCCGGACGAGGATCAGCTACCCGCCCGGGTGCAGCTTCGTGTCGGCGGCCTCACGGACTTGTGTTCGCCGAAATTAGACCGAGCTGCCAGCAACACAGAGGGCGAGCTGCTCCAGTACTTGGAGCGCGCAGGGCCGGACAGTAGGTTTTTATGTTTTTTGTCGACGAGCTGTTGCGGGATATTTCGGTGCATGGCGTGTACTATCATGTGCTGGACGGACGGTGTCTTGCGCGGAAGCATTTGCAAGAAAGTGCCCAGAGCTTCGGCATGGTGGTCGCAGCTCTTTGCATGGCTGTCCTCGTGTGGATGAATGTCCGGACAGCGAGGACCTTGGAGATTTGGTTTGTGTGCCGGGCCGGCAAGCATCGCAGCATGCTGCTCGCCGTGTGCTGCTACTTCGTGTTGTGGCTGGTCTTCAAAAGCACGCGGCGACGCGTCGAGATCTCGCTGGACTGGACGGCGGGGCGCCGCATTATCGAAGAGACAGCAGCGTCCCACACGGAAGGCAAGCCGGCCGCGAAGCACCGCTTTCGTCAGCCTAATAATGTAGTAAACCGCGCCAAGGAACGGCTAGTGGCGCACCTGCGCCACCGGGGTAACCTTGATGTCGTCCTTGCGGATGTAGGCGACCCGCGCCGTGTTGTTTCGAACCGGGGCGGGCAGCTGCAGTGGCTTTTCGAAAGGATGCTGACGCCGGACAAACGACAGCTGCTGCACGCTCTCGAAGCAGAGCGGCACGCAGTGATGGTTTTTCAGACCGCGAGCAACGCGGAGAACTCCTTGCTGGCTAGCTGGCAGCCATGCTTACAGTGCACTTGCGAGTGAAATGCAGCTTGTGCAGCCCTCGCGACGTCCCGGTGGACGCCAGCTGGTGTCTCTGCGTGCGTGCGACAATGTTGCAGCAAGGCCTTCTCGACCCCAGTGCGTCCCAGACGATGGCCGGGATAGTGGAGGGCGGTGGCTTGGCGCTTCGGCCGGCCTCGTCCACTGACGCGCCGGAGCGGGCGGCAAGGTCCGTGCGCTTCCATCCCAGGCCGGAAGTCATAGCAGTGGAGAGCAGGCGGCGGGCGGTGGCCATCCGTCGCCGCGCTGACTTTCTGGCTGTCGCGGCGTGTGCCCACGTAGACATGTCCGAGGACGAGCAGGCGGCATCCGCTATGTTTGCTCCGGCGCGCGGATCGCACAAGCCCGCCATGTACTTACTGGACTCGTCAGCTGCAGACACATGGGGCCAGGCGGCAGGCGCGCTCGAGGCGAGGCTCACGGCCGACGCCGCTCTGCGAGACGAGCTCAATGCCCACGAGAGCCACATGCTGGATGTCTGCGGTCTCCCGAGCAGTCTGGTGGGTCAGCAGACGTCTTGGTTCGGTCGGTGCCAGTTCGCCATCTTCCTACACATGATGGCGATCCTGCGGAGCGCAGGCGGCGCGTACGTGCCGGCGCAGTTGCTGAGCCGCCTCGGCGCGCATTGCCGAGAGCTGGAGGTGGACGTCATGATGCAGGTGCAGCGCTACTTATACTTCTGCTGCGCGCTGCGAAACGTGGCCGCGGAAGCGTGGCAGGGGTCGGCCTACTGCGTGTTTCTGCCGCGGACACAGGGCGCACGGAGCTGGTGGGCGGCCATGCAGACTTGCTTGCAAGAGTGCGACCTGTGGGCGTACTTCGTGGACGAGTATCTTTTGTGGCCGGCGCCGGACCCTGGGGGCGAAGACTTCCCAAGCTTCGGTGCGGCGCTCCGAGCCGCGTCAAAGCGCGCGCAGATGTCGGAGGTATCCGAGCCAGCTCCTGTGCCGGACTTGCACTTCTTGGTGCACCACGACACCTTGCTCTCGGCCGAGGAAGTGCTCGCGTGCCCTCGCGTGCTGGCGCCTCTCAGACCCACGGCCAGGGCGGCAGTGGGATCGTGGGGCGGCAACGACGGCAGCTATGTGGACGTCACGCCGCAGAATCTGGTGCAAGAGGCGCACGCGCATGTGCGCGTCGCCGCTGCCTTGCCTCCGAGCCTGACTATGCGCCAGCTCGTCGGCCAGCACGCAGAAGAGTTTCTATGGCACGGACTACATGCTTGCGGCCTTCGCAGTAATGTGCACACGCTGTCGCTTGGCGTTTCGGCCGGCGATGATGCGCTCGCTTCGCTTGGGATTTCGCCCAGCGAAGGCGACGGCTTGCAGCTGGCGTTCCAAGCGCTTGGGCATTTTGTGTTATCCAGGCTACAGCCGGCAAATGTGATGCACCCGCACCTACGGGGGCCCGTAGAGTTCCACATTGGGGCACTTTTTGCAAGGCAGGTTGCCAGCAGGAACCTGCACGAGGTGACCGTGCTTGACTTTATGGACGGGGCGGGTGTGCGCTTCTGCAGTGATGACTCAAGGGCGTGGGCTCGCGCGCTGCCCGCAGATAAGGACGTGCGGAAGTGCCAGCAGGCTTTCGTCCGGCCGCGCCCAGCCCGTGTGGGACGGGTACACGCGCAGCTACCAGCTGGTGCAGCAGTGTTGCCCGTACATGCTGCAGAAGTCTAGGATGTGCCGCGGCAACGAAGCCATCGCCGGTCTCGGCACTGCATGCGATCAGTGGCACGCTCTATCGGCGGACCACGGCACCACTCTCAAGATGCACGCGCTCTCGTTCTTGGGCACGCTGGCCAGTCCAAACCGCGGCACCTGGGACACAGACAACGTGCAGAAGCTGCGCAACATAGGTTTCTACCAGCAGGTGGCTTGCGCATGCGGCTTGACGCGCACGCACAGTGAGCAGTATCACAAAGATCGGCGACACCAGCTGCAGCTGCAGCAGCTGCCGCGGTTCCTGCCTCGGCTGTATCCCGACGGCCAGCGGGATGGGCTCATTGATCAGGGGCACGAGTTCGTCACGTACTTGGCCGGAACTCATCCAAACTTCTCTGCGCAGGAAGTGAAGTGGTGCATGCGAGCAGAGAAGTATATGCGGGACCTGCATGAGTCGCTCCAGCGGCTGCTGGAGCGCGCAAGGACGGGAGACTCCAAAGCATGAGCGTAGCGCTGCGCGTGCCGTTTCGGGCCGCGTAGTTGCTGCGCCAGCAAGCAGTGACGACCAGCCGCAACGCTCGCGTGCCGTTTCGGGCCGCGAGCAGCGGCGCACAGACCAAGCTCGCCGGAGAAATAAGGCTGGCTTTTGCGGGGGCGGGGCGGGAGACGGAGCTGGGGAGATTTTAGCGGCTTCGTGTTGTTCAGCTTGTCCAGTATGGCCTTTTTGTTCTTTGATTAAGAAGCAATGCGCTGATAAGGGTTTTGTTTCTAAAAGGGCGAAGGATCAACCACTTTTGCGCGTGGGACAAAAGCCACGATGCAACCCCTGGAGCTCACCTCTTTTTGCCTTTGCTGTCCTTAACAGACCTCGGAAGGTCCATTTTGGGAGGTCCGGTGCCCATTTGTTTTTGTGGCTTTTTGAAGGGAGACCACCATTTTGCAGGGCTCGGTGCCCGTTTTTGTTTTTTTGGCTCGGTTTTAAAGGGAACCCAACGGAAAACCACTCTTTTCGGGAAACGAGAAGGGGGCACCACCCATTTTGTGAAGTCTGATGCCTGTTTTTTTTTGGTTGGTTGTAAGGGGAAGCCAAAGGAACCCCACCCTAGTAAGGCCTTATTAAGGCCTCATTTGTGGGACACAAGAGGGCTGTGATTGACGGGTGCCGTGTTTTTTGTTCGCTCAGCAGCCAAACGCCGTCGTTGCTTTTTGAACGGCTCAAAATCAGTTACTACTGTGACTTGGGCTTATGTTTACACACACGCACACCCACACATCACACACGCACACACGCAGCGCAACATCTTGTCACTTTCCACGGCACAGCAAGTTTGCCACAGCGAGTCACACGGCCATTACGTGTTAGGAGCAGGCTTGGCGTTTCGGCCGGCCGCTCCGCGCCATAGCAGGCAGTCTCCGCGCTTGGCGTTTCGGCCGGCGTTGACATGGCGACTTTCGTGAGCATCAGCGGCGACGCGCTGAATGCGCTGAAGGACGTGTACAGGAGAAACCTAAGCGTGCCCGAGCGCTTGGCTTCGCAGGAACGCGTGGCGTGCACGAAAGCCATAGCCGACGACAGGTGGCAAACAGAGCCAGGCAGACGCGAGCTGGAGCGCACAGGTGTGTGCGAGCGGTGCTGGGACACAATCCATGGGCCCGGCGTGTCGGACACAGCGGCTCAGCGGCAGTGCGATCGTCTGAGCATCAGTGGCGTGCAGACATGCAGGCAGTGGATCATGTTCAGCAAAGTTCGCGAAGTCGCGCGCATGTCTTCAGAGCACGGACGACTTGCGTGGGAACTCATCTTGGGCCGCAGGCAGCTGCCACCTGCGACGTGCTGTCACGCAGGCGTAGTCGTCGCTTGGCGCTTCGGCCGGCGACGCGCGCGACGTGTCAGCACGGATGTTGGCACCGACGGACGCGCTTGGCGCTTCGGCCAGCGTGCCTACGAGCGTGCGGAGCAGAGGGCCCGGAGTAGAAAAGATGGGGCCGCTTTGGTGAGGCTTGTTGTAAGACTTGTTCCTTTTTGCCACATGGTGTCACAGTCACAGGGCTCTGAAGGTTCCTACACCACCGGGGGGGAGGGAGGAGAGTTGAACTTGAAGCGCTCGTTGGGAGCTTTGGAAAGGGAAAGAGAAGAAAGAGAGAGAGAGAGAGAGAGAGAGAGAGAAAGAGAGAGAGAGAGAGAGAGAAAGAGACAGAGAAACAGAAAGAGAAAGAGAAAGAGAAAGAGAAAAAGAGAAAGAGAGAAAGAGAGAAAGAGAGAAAAAGAGAGAGAGAGAGAGAAGCAAGGGGCCAAGGACAGTTCTCCAAACTATAGTTGTTCACTGCTTTGAAACTTCCGCCCCCCGGCTCTGCCGGACCTTACTTGTAAGAACACCCGTTCAAGTGCACCCGCGCAGCACTGCATCCATGCCAGCCAAATGGTAAGAACACCCGTTCAAGTGCACCCGCGCAGCACGGCATCCATGCCAGCCAAATGGTAAGAACACCCGTTCAAGTGCACCCGCGCAGCACTGCATCCATGCCAGCCAAATTGCATCCATGCCAGCCAAACGGTAAGAACACCCGTTCAAGTGCACCCGCGCAGCACGGAATCCATGCCAGCCAAATGGTAAGAACACCCGTTCAAGTGCACCCGCGCAGCACTGCATCCATGCCAGCCAAATGGTAAGAACACCCGTTCAAGTGCACGCGCGCAGCACTGCATCCATGCCAGCCAAATGGTAAGAACACCCGTTCAAGTGCACCCGCGCAGCACTGCATCCATGCCAGCCAAATGGTAAGAACACCCGTTCAAGTGCGCCCGCGCAGCACGGAATCCATGCCCGCCGAATAATTCTTGGTGGGGACAATGGCTGCGAATCCCAGATTTCCCGCGTGAAACGCGGCATGCGCAGAGTCAATGCAGTAGGACGCGTGGCGCCCAAGAGAAGCCACATCATCCAGTTCGCCACGAAACGGCTCCATGACAAGCCTGGCTTGGTGCCTCTTTTGCAGTGCTTCGCCCGCTACCGAAATGAGCGAAAGAACGCTCTGGGCTTCAGTCCCAAGGACTGGTGCAATTTTGATGAAGACAATGCTTGGATGCGAAGTTGAAAATGCAGGCACATGCCTGGGTGCTCTTTTTGATCAGTTTGCATGAACGATGGGATGGTTTCAGGCGCCCTGAGCCGGCACCATCTTTGCTTGCCAGAGAGGCACTTGACCAACTTGCTCGAAACCCGGGTAGAAGAAAGTTAAGGGATAATGCAAACAAATTTAATGGGTGGGGGTGTCAGCCTTTTTAATTCTGTACATGGTTCTGGGAGTGCGACCATTTAAATAACAGGTTTTGATTTGGAGTCACCTAAGGATAGGCCGTGCTCTTGCAGTTCCACTCGGACATCCGGCCCACCCTTTGCTGGACTTGCTCGAAACCTGTGAAAAGCCATATGATTTGCGCGTTTTTGCGGCCATTACAGGGGGGAAAGAACGAAACAAAAACGCGCGTTTACAGGACGTCTGAGCGTTGTTAGTTTGTTGGCTCGGCGACTCTACAGCAAAAACACCTCAAACGGTTTGACCCCCCCAAAAACTAGAGGACGAGTGGCCCGGAAGCATGGAGGCAAGTTAGTTGTTAGCGATCAAGTAGTCTAGTCGCGACAAGCTGCACACAGACAGATTCCGCTTTTTGTCAGTAGCTCGAATATGGTACTAAAAGTTGAGGAATTTCATGCACTTCTCAGTGCAGGTTCTCCCTGCTCATCGCGATCTTGCCCACCATCATGTCGCGCGTGTAGATCGAGTGGCTCGGCATGTGGATCTCGATGATGCATACCATGCTTCGGGCGGCTCCAACATGAACAAACAGGCAGCAAGCAAACTACCGCGATGTTGATTAGCGCTAGCTTGAACCAACCACCAGGCGCGTGGTGCGGAAGGCGAGGCGGGGGAGAACCAACACCTGAGGCACCGTGGAGAAACCACCACCACCTGGGCGAAGCGAAACTGGAGCGAAGCTCCTGGACATGCAGGCAACTTACAAATGCAAATGCAGAAGTGTGGCTTGGAGGTTGTTCAATCTGCTGATGTTGTCCGGCTTCACTCGGCTTCCCTTGGCTTCACTCGAGTGCAACAGCGTGCAGGCAGCACAACTGCTCAAGCATGTTACGTAGGTTGTTCAATCTGCTGATGTTGTCTGGCTTCACTCGGCTTCCCTCGGCTTCACTCGACAGGCAAACGTGGAGTCCACACTAAGCGCTCAAGCATGTCACGCAGGCTGCTCAATGTGCTGATGTTTTCAAAGTGGCAGCATCGAGGAAGATCGCGAAGCGCATGTTAAAAGATACGGCGGCTGCATGCTGCGCGCGAAGCTGTGCGTGGCGGCGGTGTGTGATGCTGCGCGCGATGCTGCGCAGGACGTGGGTGCGACAAAACAAGACTAAAACATAACACAGTAATAAATCACACGCGCCACATGCCCAGGTGCTTGAGAGCCCCGCCGCGCGTCAAGCCGGAACATAGGAACTGCTCCGCAGCTAACTCTACGCGGCAAAGGGCGAGAATTGCTCCGCGCCAGCTTGAACCAACCACCAGGCGCGTGGCGCGGAAGGCGAGGCGGGGGAGAACCAACACCTGAGGCACCGTGGAGAAACCACCACCACCTGGGCGGAGCGAGACCGGAGCGCAGGAAACTTACATAACGAGGTCTCAATGCAAACGCACAAGCGTGTCATGTAGGTTGCTCAATCTGCTGATGTTGTCCGGCTTCACTCGGCTTCCCTTGGCTTCCCTCGGCTTCACTCAAGTGCAACAGCGTGCAAGCAGCACAAATGCTCAAGCGTGTCATGTAGGTTGTTTTTTTTTTTTTTTTTTTTATTTTTTTTTTTGTTTTTTTTTTTGTTTTTTTTTTTGTATTTTGGTTTTCTGGTTGTTCAATCTGCTGATGGTTGTCGGCTTCAGACTCGGCTTCCCTCGGCTCCACTCAAGTGCAACATCGTGCAATGAGCACAAATGCTCAAGCTGCTGATGTGAGTTGTTCAATCTGCTGATGTTGTCCGGCTTCACTCGGCTTCCCTCGAAGAGCAAAACGTGGAGTCAGTGCAAGCGCTCAAGCGTGTCACGCAGGTTGCTCAATGTGCTGATGTTGTCTGGCAGCTTCTCTTACCAACTTTTCGAGAATTACTTCGCCTGTCGCCTATGTTGCTTCCGGGCCACTCGTCTGCATGCTGCGCGCCAAGGTGTGCGTGGCACGGTGCGTGACGCTGCGCGCGATGCTGCGCATGCTGTGGCATATGATGCTGCGCGTGAGGCTGCGCGTGGCGGACTTTGACTCGAGCGTGCGTCGCGCCGGAGTTTTCCGCCTGCGCACAAGCAAGAAGCAAAAGCCTAGAGCGCTCGTGACTCGCTCGCATTGTTGTTGCTCGTCGCGTGCGAGGCGGGTGTCACGCACTTGCAGACAGTCTGCCACTGAGACAACAGAGCTTCGAAAACATTCGCCTGCTCGTTGCACTCAGCAACAAGCCGTGCATCACTACCTGCGCGCTCAGTCTCTACTCACTCACGAGGTAATTATGCTGACCGGAGGAGTCACAAAGATCACGCCTCGCCAAGGTCGTCCTTGCAGTCGCCGAAGTCTAACCGCCAAGAAGTTCGACTTTGCTCCACCGCGTACAGAGCCCACAGCACGTATCTCCGATGACGCCATGGACGAAGGCCAGGGCGCTTCTCGAGCAAGAGATCAATTGCGCTCGCAGCAGAAAAGCCGTAGGCTACAATGAGCCACGCGCAGAGCGCGCCAGCGCTGCGGTTGATGCCGCCAAAGCAATGGAACAAGACTTGCATGACTTTCTTTTCGCAGACGTGAAGTTTGGCCAACCTCCAAAGCTGGCAACAGAGGTGCTTCCAATGCGTGAAGCAGTCCAGAGCACACTGCCGGAGCTGGTCCGCGCTGTTGCGCGGCTGCTTTACAGTCCAGTCCTCTAGGTGTCCTTGGAGATGACGAGCGCCAAAGTCTGCGAAGTATTGGCGCCAATCCTGCGGAGCGCCCCGGACGGTCATCTCCCGGCCACAAAGGGTGACCACTACGTTGACGCGCACTGCGAGCCAGCTGTGGATGTCCGCCAAGGAGCAGGCAGCTTTGAGGCTTCCCAGCAACACATTCTGACTTGCGTTCTCGGAGTGCACGACGCAGGCATCCAGCGGCCAGGCTTCAATGCTCTTGAAGCTATAGTCGTGCTGCCACACTCGGCAGTCCAGGTCCGACCAGGCGCTGCGCTTTTTGAAGCAGCTGTCGACGGCTCGCTGGCGGTCCTCTATCCATTCCTCCCACCCGTCGCATGGCGCAGGCAAAGCGCAGTCCGACATGGTATCAAGCTGCGCCATAGTCTTGCACCAGAAGCTGCTGACGGCCCCTGCACAGCATCCAGTCCGCATGCGCTTCAGTTCTCGTGTGCCCTCGTGCTTTTTTTCACAGCCGCCTGTCAACATGAAGTTAGCGCCCGGGATTCGCAAAGAGCACGCCTTCCTGGTCGCGTTTCAAATGGTGTGAGAAAAGACTCGAAGCTACTACTACTACTACTAGGTCTCCTTCCGAATTTCCCAGCGTCCGCTTTTGACCTTGGAGGGAGTTTGCGCCACGAGGGCGTCAGCCGGACGCTTCGTCGCCGTGGTCTGCGCGGAGTCAGCCTGCAGCTCCACGACCAGGGAGCGCTCAGCAGCAAGGTTGTCCACTTGGCCCTCGTCCTTGACACGAAACATGCGCTTCCCGACCATGGTGACCTTACCCGCTTTGTCTTCGCGAGTCAGCGCTCCGAGAAGTAGCCGGGGAGTCCCGTCGGACATGCTGTACTGCAAGCACTGGGCAAAGCTGCACATGGCTTCCACGCAGAACTCTTCCTCTGCAACAGCCGCGTCGACAGGCACAACTTGGGCGTGCTGAATCAAGACGTGCTCGTCGCTCTGATCGCCAAATCGACGCAGCTCGCCTGCGTCCTTTGCACGTGCCAGGATGGTCACAAAGGCCGGGAAGATCACTGCGCCGTTGACCTTGATGCCCATGCCGGAGTAGGACACGTCAGTGTACACGCTGCTAACCGGATACACGGCCCCTTCTGGCCTCGACCCGGCAAGGCGCAGCACCTTTTTGATCATGGGGCGGCTATGAGCATCGTAGGCCTTTCCCAAGCACGGCTGCGCCGCCAGGACCTGGAACTGACACTCTGTCGTGCTCGAAGCCTTGCTATCGGAGTCTTGAGAGTCCTGTTGGGTCGTAGCAGCAGTAGAGTCTGTCGCAGGCCGATACTTGTTCATGCTGGAGCTGGTGGCCAAGCGAATGTCCAGCTGAGTTCGAAAGCACAGCCCCGCGGGCCCCTCTT
>CAUJNA010003216.1:1860263-1940263 GCA_963377175.1 Effrenium voratum
GGGTCAGCTTGGATTCACCGCAACAAAAGAAGCAGTTGTGACTTTGTGACTTCGGCTCCTGGAGGTCATGCCACCGTTGAGACTCATCTGCGTCAGCTTCGTGAGGCTTGCGTGCCAGTCGGCGGCTACATCCCGCTAGCGTCGGGATGTGACAAGTGCGGCCTACCGACTCCAGGAGCTCCTGGGCTTGCTGTCACGACAGGTGAGGACGCGGCTTTTTGTTCGCCTGCGCTGACGGCCTGCGCTGACGGCCTGCGCTGCCGGCTCGCGGGTCGTTGCCTTCCGTCCGCTGCCAAAATTAGTAGCTTAGGACGCTGAGGCGGTCGGTGGCTTGGCTGGTTTTCGGCTCGTGGGCAGGGTTTCTCTTCCCCTTGCGTCCATCGTCTTGTCTGGAAAGGCCTTTGGCAAGGCCAGGATCCGCAATTGGGCCGTCCCCGGCCGTGCCAGAGCCCAAGGCCTCAAAAGTCTTGGACCAAGGATTAGTTGTAACCCGCCAGGCTAAAGCCATAAGCGGAACGGTTGACTTATCCATCCCCCCCTTGAAAATAGAAATTGGAAGGGGGGGTGACCCCTGTCTAGCTACATTTTTCCTTTCACGGGGAAGAGAGTGGAATTGGGTGACGTACCCTCAACCCCCCTCCTTAAGGCAGGAGGGATACTTCCCACGTGCCGGAGGCAATGGCGCCGAAAGGTTCCGGAGTCGCGGGAGGCGGCCATGGCCGGGTGCCTCAGAGGTCTGCGCTGCAAAAGGGGCGCAGTTTGGCTTTTCGCGTATGGATGAGTCCACGAAGAGTGACGGAACAAATGGGGGTTGAGCAAATTGTCCTATAAGATGACCATTGGCCGAAACTGGGGGCCCATAAACATTGGATCGTTTATCAACTGCAACCTTGTTGGTCATTTGGGGGCCCGTGAAATTTGAGTACATGGGAATTCTCGGAAGAGGATAAATTTTGACCGTGCCGGCCGTGCCCTCACGTTTTGCTTTGGGGGCGGTGGGGCCAAATGGAAGGTTTCCTACTTGACGGTTGACGAGGGGCCCTCCGACTGTGCTTTTTGGGGGGGCCTCTCACGTACCCACTTTTCATTTCGGGGGACAAACTTGGATGTTCCGCCTACTGGCCAGTTAGGTTTAGAACCCCTTAACCACAAGCAGGCAAGCCCTTTCTATGTTTCCTGTACTGAGGGGGATTCTTTGTGTCCAGCCCCAAGCAGATGTTCTCCAAGTCGGCCAGATTCAGATCTTTTTTTTGGAGATTGTGGGCCCATGCAATTGCAACCTGGGCAAATTGCGTCAAGCTCACCCGAGCCAGACGAGCTCACCTGTCAGGGGGCTCCACGAAACCGTTTAGGGAAGCCGTACTTTCAGTTCCTTGCAAAGAGTTGCTTGGACCCCAAAACCACACTCAAAACTTGCACCCTTTGGGATAGGAGCTATTGTAAACATAAAGCTAGCAACCGTTTGGCACAGCACCAAGAGCGTCCAAGCCCCTAGGGGGGATGTGCCCATAATTTAGGGGCAACTGCCCCATCCTAGATCAACAACAACAACAACAACCCCAAGTACCCGGAAGAAACAGCTCTCCGCTGCAGGTGGTATATTTCACCTGTAAACTCGATTCCTCGCGATCCCAGTGTACCCCCCAGATAGCCCTTGAAAGCCCTCGTAACCGGGGTTGGAGCCATTTGGGTGTGTTTGTTCTTAGTGGACCCCCCCCCCACAAGGTTAAAGACTGACGGTTGTTCTTGTTTGTTTCCCATGTTTCCCCCCCCCCCCCCCCCACAAAAAAAGAAGTTTCCCTTTCAAAGCTAACCAGCCGGGAATTCCCCCAAAAAATACTGCCCGGATCACCCTCCGCCATGGGAGACCCTCCGTCGGCTCAGCGAGGCGGATCGGCAGGCGCGCAAGGAGCAGGCGAGGATCGGGTCGAATTGAGTCGCAATCAAAACCCGGGCAGATGAAGGTTAGTACGGGACGATCCCAACCAGAAATAGGTGCGGATATCCGCCTTCTTACTTCTTGAAGCATGGTTCTGGGTAAGCCATTTTTGTACAGGGTTTTGATTGTGACTCATTTGAGCGCATGGCAATCAGAGCCTGGCGCCCTGTGCAGCGGTGGGGTTTAAGCAGGGACTTGGCCCCACACCGCCTAGGTCCCCCCAGTAGTGCCCTGTTACCATTTCTTTTCTGGGGGAGGGTTCCCCTACTAAAATAGACAACAGAAAAAAAAGTACCCTTATTCGAACCGTTTACTCGAGTACCTAGCTGCTATATATATATATATATATAAAGCGCAGCGCGAGCGTTGCCCTCACCTAGCATGAAGCCTTGATCCGTGTAGACCGGTTTCCAAGAACCCCCCCTTGGTCCGTGTAGGACCTGCTCACCCGCTCACCGGATAGGCGGCCAAGATTCAGCAGGCGTACCGCAAACACGCGGAGCAGAAGGCTGGCTGCGCGAGATTTGTCGTGGAAAATGTCCATAAGCCGGGAGCGTGCGGAAGCGACCTTCAAAGCAGTGTAAACGGATAAACTTGCTATTAAGCTAATGGAATACCTGTATCTCTGAGTGCCATACCCATTTCATCAGGCCCCCAAGGGTCCATGGAACTTGTTGGCCGTCTCTGATTTGCAGATTATGGTCATTGGAAACCCCAGCACTCTTGGGTTTGTAACCCCGTTACCAGGGGTCACTTCTCCAGTGCCGGGTTTTGTTTAGTGGCTCCTCAACTTGATGTTCTCTGGGTCCTGATTAATTGCACTTTGCACTCACTCACTTGCCCAAAGCCGATCTGTTTGACTTGTTGGGTTTCCCTTTTTTGGTTGATGTTGGTGGATCACCTTTTATTTCTGGTCCGCGCCCACTCCATGTATGGACATTTTTCCCCCATTTGCGCTCCAAAGGGGTCATATGTTGAGAACGTGGGTGGTATGGATCGGCCACAAAAATCCTTCGACAGGAGGTCGAGCGCATCCAAAAGGCAGAGGTTCCCGCTCCAGCACCCTGCAGCTCGGAAGCAAATGCACAGTTAAAAGAAGATGGGGTCTGGTGCCCCTTGGGTAGTTGGGAAACAAAAACACTTGGGTGTGTTTGTTGTTGGGGGGACTCTCTAATTTTCCTTTTGGTTCCCTTTAACACCAAAGAAGGTACCCTCCAAAACAGACCTACCTGTTGCTTCAAACCCCGAAGTCGCAGGACCCCCAAATCGCGCCCGTCAACCCCTAGATCACCACGGGCACATTTGTTGGTTCCGGACGATTCCGGAGAAAGTGCCGTTTCCTGAACCAAGAAAGGTTAAAAAGGATCTTGGAAACGCAACACTTTCTTCAAAGCGTTTGCTCGACTTAATGCTTTGAATTCGTGGCTGACACATGGCCTTGTGGGTTTCCTCACGCATTTAAGACTTCAGTGTGGTTCAAAGGCTCAAAAGGGCCCTTGACGAAAGCCAGCTAGGGTACTCATGTGTGCGTGGTGTGAGCATCGCCTTTTGGTTGCCATTTCAAAGTGGATTTCATGTGTTCAAGAGGGTCAGCCTGCAGGTTAGAAACCCAGCAGTCAACCAGCCAACCGCCAGCCAACCAACCAACCAACCAACCAACCAACCAGCCAGCCAGCCAGCCAGCCAGCCAGCCAGCCAGCCAGCCAGCCAGTCCATTGACAGTTCCATGTGGCTGTAGTTGGTCTTTTGTCCTCCTTGGCGGAGGGCTGCAATGGCTTCACTGGCCAAAATTGGACCAAGATCGGGAGAACCTGACCAGCAACCGAGCTTTAGCCATTCACCAACGAGACGAGAAAAAATGGACGCTTCCACTCACCTGCCAGCAAACCGTACAGTCAAATCACATTTGGTCATGACACTTGAAGAAAGCTATTTGTAATGATTCAGCTCCTACTATAAATAAACAAAATCCGTTTCGTAATTGCAACGAAACCCTGGAATGATTCGATTTACTTGTAAATACCAATGGTTTTGCATGGCTTCCAAGTGCGAAATCCCGCTACCACACAGCCCACACCCCCGGAACCGAACGCCTTGGCCCAGGAGCCAATGAGAGCGAGCTGCAGAGAGAGAAACCTCGGACAAGTCTCGCGACATGGAAAGCGCCCCTAAAGGCGGTCCCTCAAAGATTCGAATCTTCGAGCACTTGGGTCTCACTTCCTGAGTTCCGTTTCGAACTGTGGGTGTGCACCATTTTGGTAGTGAATAAAAAGCTCGGACTTGTTTGGCCAGTCCACCCAAGTGAGTTGTAGCACTCTTATCAGTCATTGAAAGAGGTGGTCTAGAATCAGGAAGTCGGGCGCGTATTGATTTGGCTCTTGTTGGCAAGGTGTTGCAACCCTAAACACAATATCCTACGCCGCAATGGTTCGCACATGTTGGCATTTGTGGGCAAACACATGCATCAGCATCACGACCCCATGCATGCATGTGTGTTTTGCCTCGAGCTATGATTCGGATTCATGACATGTGTGACTGTATGACATATACTATGCTTAGCATCGGGATAATGTACAGTCATGGTGGTCATGACCCGTCATGGATCGCATAGGAGAACTTCGGGCGTATACTTGCTGCTGTTGTGTAATTCGCAGCGAACAACTCGCCCCTCAAGATTTGGGTGTGACCAGAATGGGCATAAGGTTCATGTTGGGTGGTTTACCTTTGCCTTCCAAAGTAGGACCCCTCAGCAGGGCATTGCTCAGTTGAGTTCACCCCCTTTGCCACACTTCCCTTTCAAAGGCCGCCAAAAAGGTGCGCGTCGCCCGGGTGCCGACCGGGAAACGGAGGCTTTGTGTCAAAGTTTGAGGCTTCTTCAAAATCTGGTCGCCGGATTTCGGCCCCTGCGGTCAGTCACTTATGACGCCTTCCAACGAGTCACAAAAGGGCTCCATTCGGCCCATTCGCAGACACATGCATTGCTTTTCGAGTAATTAAGGGAGGTCGCCAACTGCGAGAGGGATCTCGATGCAGTCAATCTCGCGAGGTTTCACCCGAGCGCCTGCGAAAGAGTATTCCACTGGGCAAGAAACAGCAACCGCAAACTGATATTATGATGCTGGGGGAGGGCATTGGAAGACTCTTTTTTTGGGCCACTTTCATAGAGGGTAAGCTGCAACTATACCAAGCACAGAGAGGGATGTGTTGTTTTTGCAGCCAAATTGCGGCAGGGTGATTGAAAGTTGCCCCCCCCCCTCTTGCATGTAACTTCCACCACCAATTGGAGGGATGCATCCATGGCAAGCCGGTTGATGAGAATCGCGCCAACCTTCCAGCAGGTGCCTAAAGCCCCACAGCGCGACCGAACCTTTGCGCCCCGAAGCTGTGGCGCAAAGGGATGAGCGCGCTTCGACCTCCGCGGCTGCGCTAAAAAGAAAGGGATTGGATGGGGCTGCTGAGAATCCGAGCTGCTCTCGATACTATAAAGCTATAGTGGGAGACGTGATCATAGGCTCGCAATGTTTGTAATTCTTGCTAGGGTTGAGTCCGTGTGCATTATCTTTGTCAATGACTTGGATTCCTTCTCCACTTTTTTTCAAATCAGCCTCTTTGCAGGATTTCGGTTGTCATGTGCAGAAGCATCCCTGAACCCAAATGAACCTCAAGGTTGTTACAGCGCAAACCAACAAGGGTCCTCCTGTCCCATAGCTTTGGGGATTGCTAGCTGGGCCTTCTCTCTGGAAGCCCCAACAATGGTTGGGTTTATACCAGGGGTTGATACCAGGGGTTGAGATCGGGGGTTGATACCAGGGGTTGTGCTGAATTGGACTCGCTTCCAGAAACCTTCCCCTGGGTGAATTGGCCTTTGGAGCATTGCGAATTGGCCTTTGGGCCCTGTGCGAACCAGGCGAATTATTTGTTGTGTCATCCCCCTAACAAGAAAAACACTCCGGTACTAAATATGGGGTCGTCTAAACATATAGGTGACGCCCCCAAATGGTTGGTTGCTCCAAAAATTGGGGCTGCCCCCCCCCAAAGAAAAAGGAAATCGAAAAAAACAACAACATGCCCAAATGTAGATAAAGCCAATGTATATAAGTTTATATTGGCTTGATTGTTTCAAATCTGCATACCCTCAAGGCTTCACGCCTTTAAATCAAAACAATACTAAAAAAGGTCACTGGAATCAGGGTTGCGGGCATAGGCGGTGGTTGATGCTTTGGTACCACCCTGGGGCGTTCTTCCCCACGCTGTTCAAGCGGAAGGGGATGGGCTGTACGCCGCGTGCTGTTGGGAAACCAGGCTGGGGGGGGACTTGAAGCAGAGTTTTGGGGCATCCCAAGACGATTTTTGGACTTCTCGAATTCGGTCAACACGGTCGGCACGGGTCTTTGGTGTCCCAGTGCCCGATCGCTCCTTAGACCTTTGCAAACCACCGGCTTTTCCAGTAAACCTAGACAACACGAGCCTTTTTGCTCAGGGCGAGAAGAAGCAGCACGCGAAGAACTGGTTTAAGACACGTTTGTCGCTTTTCGTCGCAGTTTGCCCACTTTGGTCTTGGGGCCCGCGGGGCCAAGGGCCACGTAGCAATGGGCAAGTGCCAAAGCCAGCCGCAGGCGGGGGCGGGAAGCAATCGCGGCCGGGGGTGAAAAGGGGGAGAGTGCCAAAATAAATAAGTTTGTTTTGACGGACCCTGAGGGTGGATGTCCTTCTTTGAGTTGGCTTCACTATGTTGTTGTCTTTTTTTGGGTCTCCAGTTTTCCGGTGGTTCCAGTTTCCTGTGTTTTCCAGTGTTTTCCAGTGTTTTCCAGTGTTTTCCAGTGTTTTCCTGTGGTTCCTGGGGTTCCACAAACGGCTCACCCGCAAAGACAAAGACCCGCCCATTTTCGTTGGCCTCCCTTTGGCCGGGGGCTTTCCCGGCGGTCCGGTCAACTTGATCTCCAAAACGGCGTGCCGGACAGTTTTAGGTGCTACCCCCTACACCCAAGACTCTCTTTTTTAAGGCTATCATGTCGACCCTCTACCAAAAAAGGGATCGGTATTTACCAACCCAGGTTTTCCACAAAAATACCCTAGAAAAAGTGGGTATTTGGAGTAGGGGCTAAACATATGTGGGCTCAGTTGAAGTTGCCATGTGCCAGACTTTCACGGGAAGCGGTGGCTGGCGAGCTGTCTTCTCACGGGAACGTCATGGCCAAATTGTGATCACCACTTGTTTCCCTCGCCAGTGAGCGGTGGTGTGCTGAAGGTGGTCTGGGGGGCCTCATCTTCTATTTGCTGAACAACACATACTTGTTGTTTATTTTCCCTTATAATTTCAACGGGAATCTAGCACTACTGGACACAATATTCATGATTCCCAAGCTCTCAATCTTTTGTCCAACCGTAAGGTCCAGGATGATGAACGGAGAGGCGGGTAAAAAGTAAAGGATTCTATAGCATCTCTTCCACCATGATAAATCCATTCCGAATCCAGAGTCTCTTTCCTCAGGATTTATAGTCCCATTTACTTTCTACATCTCTTTCCTCCGGACCTTTCCCCAACACTTTGTGATCGGCTTTATTGATGGGGAAAAAGAGATGGCATATTCCTTCCCGCCTTCACTGCTAGGGCCTGTCTATCGCTCACATCTCCCAATCCAAAACTTATCGAGAAGTATTAGACGACGCTTCCCAACCTACATCAGGTGCTCCAGCTGTCGGATTATCCTGTACCACTTTGGGATTTGGAACGGTTGGCGGTGGGAAAGAGAACCAGATGAGCAGTTTGGGACGCATGGTCCTGCTTCCCTCGTCCAGAAAAACGCAAAAATCAAGGTCCGGGGACCCAAGAAAATGGCTGTCACATATGTCTCATATACCGCTTGGACGCCTGCACCAACAGAATATGGACACGTGGACCGGGGTAGGTTGGTACCCCAGCTTCAAGCGAATATATATGGTTGGGTTTTGGACCTTTCCGGGGAAGAACGCAGTCAATATCGGCCCAGGGTGAATCGACTTGGGGAGATGTTCCATGGATCCTTCACTTTGGAGGCCAGCATCCTCCCCAATTCGCCAGCTTGAAATTGAAGATGCGTTTGTGAAGATGCTTGGTTTCGGCACCTCAGCTCCATGTAGTTCTCAGCACTGGGGTTCAAGCCACTATTAAAAGAATAGGGGTTCGTATACCGTATAACCATCATGGTTTACCTAATTATCATCCCCCTCCTCCCCCCCCCCACATCCCGGCAGTGCGGCAGGGCCAGAAGCATCGGGGCTCGGTGCACCGACAGCTCCATCCCATGTGGGTGGTGAGCGTCAAAGATGTGCTGCAGATGCCCAAGCTGCAGTGCCCCGCGCTCGGGACCATCGGATCGAGACTTGGGGTTATCAACCACTCAAGAAGCACCTTCCCCATTCTTCAGGGGTCCCTATATTTCCTTTTTTGTTGCAGTTTTAAACACCTTTTTGGCCCATGAAAGGTGAGTGTCCCTTGGTGGGGGTGATGTTTTAAGGGGAAATATAGGGAGCCCTGTTCTTTGCAAGGATCTGTCTTTCTCAAAAGACTCTGGAAACCCAGGGAAAACGGCGATCGGTTTCTGAAAATGGCGATGGTTGAAAAGAATGTGGAATCAACCCCTAGAACTGCGATAGCTTCGGGAAGCTCCCCCGGTACAAACGGGGGGCTTACACTCCCTCAGCCGAACGAGGCCTTTGTAAATGGAACCAAGTCTGGTCAAGGGCTTATGGGAGCTTCCATGTTAGTCTGAGGGAGTGTAGTCTCTGGGTTTCGCCCTTTTGGTTGCCTCACAGAGTGTCACAGGCCTTGGAGGGATCGGATCAGCAACGTGTCAAGACGACCCAGACATTTTTTTCATTTTTTTCGGAGGGGGCTCCTCCCTCTCATGTAGTTTTGTTTTTCTCCAAGGCCACGGTCTGGATTGGAATTAGGGTCCGAAAGTGGGCTACAGCTTTCCCCAAACAAGCACGCCCATCTGAGTGGTCAAGCGCGCTTAGAAGGACATGGAACATGATTGAGATTCCTGGCAGTCCCCCCATATCCCTGACTGAAAACAGTGATCGCACCTCATCTTTGCCAAACCGGCCAACCAAAATCACCTGGCATGCAACTCATGTGTGGCTTTTTTTTTTTCTCCCCTTCGCATTTTGCGCAAGTGGCCCAAAGTGGTTGCCCTCCTTCGACTCAAAGTTGTCGAGGTCACCAAGACTTGCTGACGGCTGGAATGCTCAAGAGCCGACAGCCCAGACTGCCAGAGTTCAGTTTCCAGCCGCCGGGGTTTCCAGCCTCCGGCGGTCTGTTTGGTTGGCACCGTCTTTTCAAGTGATTCTTTTTGGCGCCTGGGGGTCACTTTTTCAGGCCAACATGGTTTCCCAGGGGTCGATTTTGTTGGGTGGCCGTTCCCTTTTTGGGGCTTTTCCCTTTCGACGCTGCAAAAAGTGTCTCCTTTTTGCCGCCCCTTTAGTATGCTTCCTGGGGCCTGGCTTTCTTTGAACGCTGTTCACCTTTTCTCTCCTCTCACCTTTCGTTTTTTGTAGTTTTTGCTGTGCGGTTGTCCTGCAAAACAAGAGTGGCAGGTCTCACCCGTTTTCTAAGCTGTGTTGGGGTGCGCCCATCAAAGCCAGTCAGCAAAATTGGGTGCCTTTTCAGCCCCGGCCACTGGAGAACTAGGTCATAGTGGGATGCGTGGAACAGGTTCTTGCTTTGGGAATCCTATTTTCCACAGAATTTCACCCCCCCCTGCTTCTCCCAAACAAGACCAAAGTGAGAGGGCCGCACATTTTTCCAGGTGGTTGAACACAAGGACAATGGCACTGGGCCCGAAAAGCTAGGCTGTTCAGCGTGATCATGTAAACCACCCAACTGCGATTGACCATGTTTACGGAAGCAATCTAAGCCAGCTAATGTTTATATACCAGTTGTTTGCAATGTTTAAGGTGGCGACTGCGCTTTCCTGCCGACGATGCGTGGGTTTAAACACCATGCACCCGTCCTACACATAGATCCGGGCAAGGTTTCAAGACCCGTTTGGTTCACTTACGTGCATGTATTGGCCCATAGCCGTTTTGTGGGCCGAGACCGCAACGATCCAAGCCATGACTTGCGGCTAGCAACGTGTGAAAAAGCAGTTTTAGAACATGAACCCAATCCTTATGTTAGGGGAAACCTCAAACAGGGCAATGCGGGAACATGCGAACAGCTCCCACGCCCAATGACTTAGTGTCGGTTCCTGTACCGACCATGCGCAGCCCAACAAAAACAAAAGTACCATGTTGGCAGGTGGTTCCCTTATTCAGTTCCACAAGGGCGAAGGGCCACGCCTCTACTTGCTTGATGGTGCGATAGGTAGGGAACGACCAAGACCGGGCGTTGGGAATGAACCGGAACGGGATTCCCTGAAAGGAAACAACTTTTCTTGGGGTCATTCCAATTCTCACTCCCTGCCTAATGAACTAGAAAGCCAAAGTCCATGCCCTAGGAGCCCAAGATCTCATTGTTTGAGGCCTTTGGGGGTTCTCACGGCCTTTTTTTGGACTTGGGCTCCTAGAGATGGCTCCTAGAAACGTCGTGACCCCCGTGGTTGGTTCAATCTTCAGCATTCAATATGTTCCAGTTCCACTTAAGGGCTAGGGCCAAGGGCGATCCAGTTTTTTTCAGCCATCCCCACTGCCCCACTGCGTCCACGGGCGTTCGGCTCGCGTTCAGCTCGCGTTCAGCTCGCGTTCAACAGTTCGGCGCGACGAAAACCTTGAGAACAACGTCCGGCGTGCGGCCGTGATACGCGTAGCGGGTTGGGCATTCGCCGTCGGCTCACCGTGCTGAGCCGTAGGTTGGGAGCCGGGGCTTTTCACCATCTTCGTGTCGCACCAATGGCTGGGCTTCGCGCACCCCGACGCCAACGGCGCCCAGTTCCGGGTCCTCAAAGGCGATGGATCCAGGGCGCGGGCTTCTTTTCGATTTCGGCAAGTGCCCCTCTGGGTTTTTCCAGGGGAAACAAAAGGAAAACCGTTGCGCCGTTTTTTGGGGGGTGCGAAGTCTAAAAAACATGTTAGGAGAGTGAATGATTGTAAATTGCGAATTCCACCCTCCATTTCAGGTGAGTATGGTGAGTGAATGACTTTAGCTTGACCCTATCTGCCGCAGTTGAGTGATGATTGTTTGTAGCGTGCAACATATCTGGACTTGAAGCGTTTTGTGACGATCTCTGTGGCGCTAACAAGTCCACACTTGTTCTGACAACTTTGCTCGTTTGGGCCTCACAGATTCACACTGGTTTGATGTGTGTTTTCTTCGAGCCTTTGCTCCTGATCTTTTGGTCTTCGGTCTTAGAGTCTTCTCGTTTTTCAAGGTTCCTAGGTTTATTTTCCCAATCTCCTTTCACCTTACCGAAATGGTTCCTTATCTCGGCGCATGCTGATATCAAGGTTGGTCGTTCTTTGAGCGGCTCATGGAACACAAATTCGTCGCGCTTGTTTGGACCTCCAAAATTGGGAGTTTGATCGCATTCAGGGACCCCTGGGTCCAAAAGCCGATGGGTCACTCGGGCCAGTTGCACCCGATGTGGGTGGCTCGTCTCTTCTTGAGGCTCGGTACTTTTCGGGAGGGAAACCAACCACCCATTTTGAAGCTTCCCCAATTTTGAGACAAACCCACCATGCAACACGTTCATGCAGCGCCTGAACGATCCTTTTTATAGTTATAAGTCATAAAAAAGAGGGTTATCTCTGGTGTTTGCACTTTTTCTCAGATTGCCTGATACTCTGTACTACCTTGTTGGATACTTGACTCGATTTGTCGCTTAGACACACATGGTTGCGATCTTTCTTTCCAAAAGGGGCCTTTTGGGAGGTTCCACGGCAACGTTTGCGGCTTGATGCCCGGTTCGCACCATCCATCGTTTTCTTCAGCCACACTTGTTTTTTGTTTTCTTTCTAATTTTGTGGGGGGAAGCTCAAAGAAACCATCCTTTGGAAACCAGCCATTTCAGGGAAGGCACCCACAACCGAGTAATCAACTCTTCCACTCAAATAACACTTTGTCTGAAACGTCCACAATGTTAGACCATGTTGCTCGAGGCAACGTGCACGGGAAAGGTGGCATCTTTCAGATTCCAGGGCTTCTTTTAGGTGCGCCCCCCGCTGAGTTGTGTTTAAGGGAAGCCAAACAAAGACTAAAGCCGTCCATGCTTTCAAAAACTAATATCTTGGTGGTTGCCAGCCATCTGGTTCAACGGCTTTTTAGCTTTTTCGTTGGTTTTAGTGGTTGGGATTCCGTATTTAACCCACCAAAAGTGCTTGGGTCACTTTTTGGGCGCAGGGAGTCTGAAAACGGAGTGCCCAGCTCCGGCTCCCGCGAGCCTTTGGCGTCGCAGGGGTCTTGGGGAAGCTGATCTCCGGGCAGCTGAAGCTGGAGCTGGAGACCCGGCGGCCTAAAATCAGCGGCATGGATGTTTCTTGGTTTTCCTCTTTCCATCCACCAGCAAAAGAAGCAACGGCAGTTTTCGATAAGCACCTTTTTCAGACACGCCCAGTTTCCTTGCCAAGACAAGTTGATTCCATTTGCTTACCTGGAGCACCCTTCGTTACATAAATTTCTGCCCTTAGCCCAAACGTATTGCAAAACCAGGGGTCGTCACCAAAATATGGTAAACGTACACTTTTTCCTGCTTCGAGCGTTTTTCCCAAAACCGGGCTGGTCGGTCCTCCAAGATGATCGGTCGCTGAATATTCAAAAGGAGCGAGCAGAAATCAAAGTGCAAAACGAGCGCGAATATCCGCAAAACGAGCGCAAATATCCGCAAACGAGTGCACATTTAAAAAACGTAATAATCCCGCCTTCCTCTGGATGGAAGAAGGGGATGTGGTCGAGCGTTTTTTGGGGGGCGAGCGTTTTTTTGGGGGTCGAGCAGAAATCGGTAATTCGAGCGTTTTTTTCTCGTACCTAAAAACAAGGCACGTTGGGTGCCTCAGGTATGAATATGTTTTATTCTCCCTTGTTGGGTTTTAAGGGAATCTATCACCTCGGAACATGTGTTTTTCATTTGTTCCCCAGAGGAAAAAGGCAAATGGAAGTCTTAGGACCTCATCGAAGGGGTGCTTAAGGTTTTGAGAGCCACTGAGTATAGCGCTGAACCTGCTTTTCAAGGCGCTGTTGGGTATTTTCCATTGGTATACAGCAGGGGTCCCAATATGTCTCCTGTGGGTTTTAATCATCACCTTCTGGCCAATTGGATGTGAGTTTCCTTTTGGTCGGGCAGAATGCCACAGGGGTCATGTTGTTGAGGCGTACCCTTTCTTTGGTTGCAGACATTCGCATGATTTCCATCCCTTTGCAAGAAGGGGATACCGTCGAGTCACAGTGGACGAGACGGAGGTTTCACAAAGAGCGCCTTCGGGCGCCGCGCGAAGGAGAACGGACTCGGGCTGCACTCACACGTGGGGTGCAGTCCGAAGAAAGAGACGGGTGGTTTTAAACATCACCTGTTGGCCAGTTTGAAGTGAGTGGGTGACAGGGGAAACCCAGCCATTCTAGTGCTACCCTCCCCATTCTTAACCCAGGGATCCGGATCTTTCTAGAAAACCTCCAGAAACCCAGAGAAACGGATCCGGTTTTCGAAAGAACCATGGTTGGAAAGGATGGACAATGACTCAAGCCTTAGAGCCATGGCCAAACAAACAAAAACACGTCGGCGGCCAGGACATGACTTCGCAGTTCTTTGGGCACCAGAAGAGCCTCACCGCCTGGGAGCTGGAGGAGAGAAAGCCAAAATGTGTTTTTTTGTTTCTTCGAGACAACCTGCTTTTGGGTTGCTTTGAAGGGAAGCACAGGGAAATCATCCATTTTGGGGTACCCCAATTTTGAGACAAACCTTGTCTACTTGGCTATGAAGTTCCTTCCCAAATGCTTGGTTGACATGAATCCCTACCTAAATGATGTCGCCCCCAATGAGTGTTCATACCCACTTTGATCGGGACCTCCCGATCCGCCAAAGGGTTATCTGAAGAATGAACATAAGCAGCGGATGTTAACCTTGTAAGGACTTTCCCAAGCCGTCGTTTTCACGGTTATATAGAGGACGAAAAGCAAAACAAAGGCCACGGTTGCGTGTGTATTTCTAGTGGAGCAACCTACTTTAAGGCGCACGATCCAGAGTGGTCCGTATTTAGGGGCCCCTCAAAATGTTAGAACCATGTTCTAGTATCACCCCTGTCAAAGGGCTCAACATAGCCGTGGCCTCATGGCATGAGGGATCCACTCACCACATGGCGCTCTCTGGCAACCAGCAGGGTATTGGTCTAGATACCTGCCGCAATCCTCAGGGAAACCAACTAGCAGGGATACAGTGGCAACCAGGGATACGGGAGGATTCCCCCTAAATGCACCTTGACTAAGTTCGATTTGGGAAATGCTGCCAAGGGAATCCCCCCATATTCCCGCTCCCTCCGTATCCCCGCTTGTTTGTTTGTCCAAAATCCAGGAACTCACCAAAACGACACGAGCTCCCTTCAATCTTCCAGGTGCTTAAGGACATGTGTTTTTCCATAGTGGGTTTTTAAAGAGGATCGATCTATCACTACTGGAAATAGCGTTATTCTTCCCAGGGGGCTTAAGCAAATGGAAGCAGTAATGATCCCTGTAGGTCAGAATCAGGGCGACAAGTGGAACAGGGGTTAATCGATCATGCTTACTGCTTGAGTTGAACATCCAAGAATGACCGAATAACTCCCATTTGTAGCTGTTTCTCTTGATTCAGATAAGGTTGACTCTTCAGCGCGATCAGTTCCCAAGCCCTGCCCTTGGGGCAAGCAAAAGCGTTGGGACCCGTTATCAAGAGGTCTTGGGCGTGGTTGTCCTTTTAACTTTATGCCTTGTTGGTCAGTTTTGTTTTGACTTGAACTTTGTGGGAATTGGATTCCATTGGACCCACAAGGGTCAACAGCAACCAAATTAAGACCAATCCTTTGTTAGTGGACACCTCCAGAATGGTTGGGGGGCATAGATCCCCATGCTCAAAGGGTCCCAATTGAAGTGCCTCACTTACCCACTCTCACCCATACTATCTTAGCAGAAAAATGGATTTGAAGAACTTCAAACAGCTAGTGTTGCTTCTGCTTGGACGTATAGAACCCATCCGGGTATGCCTTTTTTTGTGAGTGTACCCCCTTTTGTAGTGGTCTTAATGGGACACCAACATGAAAACCACCCTCCGATTCGGACATCGGACTCCAATTTGGCCCCTGAGGACGCCTACCTCTGGTTCGACTGGTTCTCGGTGCCGCAAGCATGTCACCATTCCGCTGGCCCGGATGTGTCTGAGAGCTCCAAGCTCCACGGTAGAAGCGACAAGGGGACGTGTGGTGGACGCTTAAAAGTCGGTTCTGCAACGTGTGAGTGTTTTTTTTGGCGGCGAAATGGGTCTGTCCTTGTTTGGAGGTACTTTTTTGGCTGGTCTTAAACGGAAACAAACATGAAGCCAACCATGTTTGGGGGTCCCACCTTACAACCACACACACACACACCCAAGTCGACTTCAAGCCTCCATGGGTTTTTCTTCTTTCTTTTTTTTCTCTTTTTTTTTTTCCTAGTGTCCGACTGACCAGGTCCTGGTGAAAGGTATTTGTTTGTGTGTGTATGTTGCTTGAGGCATTCTGGTGCAAGTGTTTTTTTTTTTTTCTGTAACATTGTTTGAATGATTTGCGCTTAAGAAGATTGGCAGCGAACCCAAATGCGGGTTCTCCTAAAAAGGTCATTTCGCCACACAGGTATGTGCGCAGTTCAATTTCCAGTTTTCAGTAGGGTATGTTGGCTCTTGGCTCCTTCTGGTTCGTTTTACACCAGCCTCGCATGGCAACGAGCTTCGCTCGTTTCGACAATCACTTTACAGTTTCTTGTATGATTGGATTTGGATTGGTGGTTTGTGTTTGGGCTGGTTTTCGTTTGTGTATTTTGTTTGTTTGCCAATACCACTTTACTTCCTTTGTGCTTTGCGTTTGCTGTATGTCGTGGTTTTGTCCACATTTTACCGCGCCGACGGACCTTCCGTATGACACACCGCTTTTATTCTTGATCTGCTGAAGTCCAACTGCTGGCTTGATCTGGCCGCGGATGTTCAGCCGTTGGATCCCGCTTTGTGGTGGATTCCCCTCAGACAACTACCTTCCCAAGGTCCCCCAGCTAGTTCCCCTACTAAAATCGCTCTACTGGAGGACTTAGTTCCTCTGGTGGGTTCCATGTTAGTGCACTGGAAGGATATCAACAAAAAGGCGTCCTTTTTTTCTACGGCCAGTTGGGCAACTGACAGCGAACCGCTGTTGTTTCACTAACCTTCCAACCCAGGTTACCTACAAAGTAGGTTGACCGCGCAAGTTGTGTGCTGTTGTTTTGGGCGAGACATGGTCAGACAACCACACAAACTCGAGGAACGGACGCCTCCCCGCAGTTTCCCCTGTGTGCACTTTCTTTGTTCCCACGGCCTAGGCTTTGCATCCGCTCCATCCCTTTCTACGTGGACGCGTGCCAGATGTTTGTGGCGCTGGTCCCGAATCTCCTGCACAACGACACCGAGCGCCACTGAAGCTGGGCGCAAAACGCGGGGGGTGGAGGGCTCATCCCTAGGCCCTAGAAAGCAGCCGGCAACGGACAGGAGTCCAATATTATTGGAAACAAGCAGTGGTTGGGTGACATACGTGTTGGGAGGATCATTTTGGTGACGCACACACACAAACAAATAAAGCAAAGACATGGGATTGTGGCGTAGTGCAGGGTTCGCTTTCCGGAAGAAGGACACGTTGCAGATAGCATGGCCATTTTGGAAGGGTCCTCTTGGGTGGTGCAATATTTGGGTGGGCAGTATGATTGCCCTTGCAGTGCCTGTTTACTTTTGATACGCGGACAGATCTGATTAGGTTTGCCCTTGGATTGTTTGAAGGTGGCGTAGTGTGACTTTCCCACCCTTCTGTTGATTTTATGTATCGGGATTTGAGTAGCGTTACAAACCTCCCAACTCTAACCCTTTGTGCAACCAAATATACCCCCCCCCCCCCACACTCTCACTCACACGAAAGTCCCCACATGGACTGGGTTATAAAGGGGCTTGCGCGGTATTACAACCACCCCGCACCAATCTACGTGGGATCAAAACAGATGGACTCATTCCAAGCGTGCCATTTTTTTTGGGCCAGACACACCTGCGTCTGGAGGAAAAATACCATATTGGGGGGAGCGCAAAACTTCATGGATCTCACCCGGGCAGAAGGCCAAGGCAGAAGGCATGCCAGGAGAGGACAAAACAGATAGGCTATGCTGGCTTGGGCGTTAACTAGGTCCCCCAGTAGTGCCCTTTTACCCTTTTTTGGTTGGGAGGGTTCCCCTACTAAAATAGACTACAGAAAAAGGGCACGCTTGTCAACCTCTCTACCGGAGGACCCAGTTAAACTAGCTCGCTAGCGAATGAATGTTCTTTTTCTTGGGAATGTCCTGAGGTATCTTTTGCAGGTCAGTGTATCTTAATGGTTTGGAACCCCTATGCCTTACCCAGATTCGAACAACCAAACGTGGGCCCCCGTTTAGAGGGAACCATGCGGGTATGGGCTAAAATTTAGCAGCCAGGGACCGCAGGTTTTTAGTGCTTGGCAGCCCCCATGATCAATGTTCCTCAGGTATGCTGACATTGGGCCTTGCCGAATTGCCATTGGTGACCATTAGATAGGGATTATCCACCAACCTGGGCTTCACTTTTGGCATGAAGCCCCATGGCGACGTGGCTTTGCACTCAGTAGGCCAGTGATGGGTCTGTCTGTTGTGAGGTGCTTGTCCATATCCAACGTTAACAAGGTGGGATGTTCAAATGGCGCGAACCATAGCACGAGCCATACCCCCCGAGACAAACATCCTGAACTTGTTGCACAATCTATCCGCAAACCCATACGGATCTCATGTGCCAACGCAGCTTCACTCGCTTGTTCAATCCCAGACCTTCAACAGTGCACATAAATTTATACGCAACATATGTACGGATACATGGCACCCTTCTTTGTGTATACATTGTGTATATATGTATAATATACAGATGATACATAGCAAGTACCTATGTGCATCGACACATACACGTATATGAACGACTCATTGGTGTCTCTGTTCCACACCCAGACCTTCCGAGCGCGCGCATGCGTCCGAGGCAACTACTTCACTTGGCTGTCCCGAGGTTGGTGCCGAGCGGCCGCTTGGACTCGAGGGGGACGACAAATCAACTCCCTTTAAAGGCGGAGACGTGGGACATATTGTCATCTGAAAGAAAGCCTTGGGCACTGCGCCTGTAATCCTCCATGGAAAAGAACATTCATTTGAGAGCTGATCTTCATCTTCTAATGATCAAAGGAGGAACCACATTCAGCAACCAAAGTTTGCCAACCTTGTCTGAGTGCTGATGGAGTTTTGGGCCAAGACATGGTGCTTGTGCCCCACGCCATCCATCTGCAACCCCAAAAGCTGAGGTTGGAACCACCGAAGCCGTAGTTGCCCACTAAAATCCGTTGTTTAAGCCTTTGCTTCGGGTAGGATTTTTCTGAAACCACAACTAGAAATAGAAGTGTCCTTGTTCCTGACCCTCTGCAAGGAAGCCCTAGTGGAGTATGCCTTGTAACCATGGCTCAAATATGCTTAAGCACGGAGTTGCTTGTTGGTGGTTTCTAAAGTAGGACTGAACACCTGAAGGTAAAACATGCCGAATGAATGCCTTAAGCTCGCGAGAGCGTTCCCCAAACTCGGTCCGCGAAAGCTCCCGAGGCGAAAAGAGCAGACGTCGGCAGTGCGAGAGTATGCATTTGCTCACGAGTGTGCACAGGTTGTTTGCCAGTTTTGGAAAATGCAAGGGGATGTCTGCGAAGGGTGGGGTGTTCTTAGTGTCTTGAAATAAGGGACCCACGAAAATCATAGGTTGCCTTGTAGTTTCCCTTTCATCCCACCCCGACAGGGTGCCCGTAAGAAGGCACGCCCGTGTTTGTTCCTTTGGACAACTTCTGTAACTGGCGGCCAGAAGCTCTGGTTTCCTCGGGGGCGGTCCCGATTCAACTGCTACGAACAAGGCCCGTTTTTGCCCATGCATGCCAGGCATGTTTTTGCTTAAGCTAAGGTTGTTTGTTATTATCTTCCTGGGACATGATCATCCTTTTGTGAAAGGAACACTAAAGGCAAACCACCCATTCCGTTCCCCGGTTTAAAAGTTTAGAGACTAACCCCCCTGGCCATGGTTTAAAACCAATGGTACCATTGTGGGATAGGTGCACCACCCATTTTAGTCTATCTTAGTGGGGATTGGGATGTTCACTGGGGGTACGGGGTTTTGACCCATGGCCGTATGTTTTTGAGGGATGCGGTCACGCCGTGTTGCTGGCGGCACCTCAGGAGATGTGGTGCAAGCTGTTGTCGGAGAAATCCGACATACCCATTGTCGCGCCTGGGCAGCGGAGCTGTTTGGGGTGTTTTTTCAGGTCTTGGGTTGCTGGGTTTGATGTAGTGTTGACCCAGGATTAATAAACCCGTCCCAGTAATCCGGGGTTAATAATAACATTAGCTATCAGTTGTATCTAGTGTTTAGCTTGTGACTGTTGTCTGCTACTGTTGTATGCACTCTAGAATTTCTTGAGTGAGCTCCATTCCAAGTCGGCGCTGCAATTTTGCCAAGGAGGCGAAGCTCTTTGTTCTTTCTTGTCAGTGCTGGTTGGCTTGTACTCGGAGCTTGTTCGACTTCAGTATGAGTAACTTGCTAAGCGAGGCTGAGCCAGGGTCCTTCATGTCTTCGTTAGCCCTCTGTTTGCATGACGTGTTGCATGTCCAGGTTCACTGACCATGGGTACCAGGTGGGCAAAAGCTGGGCTAGGGAACACCGGTGATTCAATGTCCAGCCCTGACTTTAGTTAGCCTCCCCACCTCTACTTATTAACTAGTTAAGAGATGGGAAGAGATGGCATATCTCATTCTCCTTGAGGTGATGGTTCAAAAGGGACATATGGGTGGGGGGATTCCCAAAATAGGGTACCCTCCAAGATTGGTTGTCCTTTTGATTTGCCCCCCAGAAGGGGTGCATATTCCATTTTCCGAACCTGCCACTTGCCCTGATTTGTTTCACCTCGCGCTGGATGTGAGGTTGGCTAGATGTGATTGTGTCCACATCTGATTTTTAGCGGGGACTGGTTGGCGGACAGGGCTCCGCACCAGATTCTTGATGTCACCATTTCGGGCCCCCAACAATGCTTGATGCCCATTGGTGTGTTTCAATCACCCCTTCCGCAAGCCCAAACCTGGGAACGGAGCCCAAATCCCATGAACCCCCCCAGCCCTGGAGCCCCTTTTGAGCCAAGGCTTGGGTCCCAAAGATTTGGAACGCGCCAAGACCTGGCAGAGCTATCCGTTTTCAGGCCATCGAAATAGATGGCATAGGCCTGAATTGGTATACATCATCCAGGGCTTTTTTCTACGAAATAGAAAAAAGGACACCCCAAAACTCAAATTGTTTCACCCTGAATTCTTCTAAACAAATGATTCCAAAAAATATAACTCCGATAAATTGAATTCAAAAAAGAACCCCCCCCCCACAACCAAGGAACAGATCCCATGGACAATTCATGCCAGGGTGTTTTTTTGAGGACTCCTTATGAATCCTCAAAAAGCGAGCCACCCGCAGGACCACCCTGGGTTGCACCGAAGTTCCCCAAACAAACCCCGAGGTGGTCACTGCATCGGACCAGGCGGAGTTTGCGATGCCCATGCGCCACAGCCTTTACATTGGTTTGCCTTTGGTTTTCTTGGTTTCCCGTTGATTTGTCTTGGTTGCCTCTGGTTTCCCTTTATTATTTCTTGGTTTCCCTTTGTTTTCTCTTGGTTTCCCATCGGTTTTTGGATGTGTAATGTTTTTGGTTGGTTTCCCTTGTGGTTTATGTTGGTTTTCTTTGGTTGTTCTTGGTTTTCTTTGGTTGGCTGGCTGGCTGGCTGCGGTTGGCCACGAAAATCAAAGCATCTAGGAACCCACAAACTGTCCCTCGCGCGGCTCGACATCCCAGCATTTTGTCAAGATCACGGCTGGCGTGTTGCAACTGGTTGGTTGGCTGGCTGCAACGGGATCTCGTAGCTGAAATCAGCCAATGCATTTTTTGGGAACCGATTTGAATATGGATGTAGTTCAGTTGGTGCGGACTGTCCTTGTGCTATGGGATTTCACCTGGATTTAGAAAGCCCAAAACTCCACCGGTTCGTGTCAGCTGGCTTCTTCCTTCTGGATCCATGCTTGGCCCTTTTCAGTGTGGTTGACGAGGTGGTGCTTTGGGTTTGCTTTTCTTTTTGTTCTTCTTTCTCAAAGCAACCATGACAAATGAACGTCTCCAGTCATCTTTCTTAGCAAAGACACAAGCTTATGATGTGTCTGTTTTTTGGTTGTTTTTTTGTTCTGATGGTATGTCGTGTCAGTCGTGGGGCTTCGCTCAAGGCACTGGTTGAATTGCCCAGTGCATGCTGGAGACTTCACCGTGGAAGCGGACCGCGAGGATCGACCCGCCCGTTGAGCCGAAGTTGCGGCCCCCCCCCAGACCTGCAGGCTGATCAATGGTCACCACCCATTTGAGTATGGGTCAAAATTGAACCACCAGGGGACCCGAGGTTTCGGTCCATTTTTCCATGTACCAGGCTTGCATATGGGGCGCCTATTCTTGAGCCACAGACACTTTTGGGTCGGGCGCAAGTCCGAGGCGGTAGCTTGTCTCTGGTGGGCGATGTCTTTGCTTTTTTTGCTGTTTGGTTTGAAGCGTGGCACTGGTAACAACAACCTGTTTGCTGCTGTGTGTTCCTGCCACCGGCCATGCCAAGAAGCTTGCTGCGCTCCAAGGGAAACCGAACACAGCGGGGGACTGCAGTTCGCACGCCTCGAACGTTTCCATCCCCCCCAGTTGGCTCGGGCGCGGGCCGGATTGCTCCCAAGCTTGAGGCCAGCCTCTTGGTGATCCACAGGGGTGGGGTGCGTGAACGCCTTATTCCCATGTTCCATGTCGACAAGGAAGACACATCTATAGCAGGCAGCAGGTTTTTTCCTAGAGGACATCGGTACAACTTAGCCCGGCTTCCAAAGATTTGGAATGCGCTGAATGTTTCGGGGCCGCTTGTAGCCACACGTTCTTTTTGGGGAAGAGGTGCCCTGAAGCACCCGTATGTCCGAGCCACTGGAACGGAATGCTGGTGGTTGGACATCCGTCAAATCATGACGAGCTCACCAGGAGGTAAAACAGGAAAACAAATTTACCCATGATGAGAGTCCTATAAAGGAGGGGACTTCCCTTACTTCCAGTTTGCGGATGACAGTATTTTGTGTTTTATGTAGCCACGTGCTTTTTTTGATGGTAGCCTTTGCGCTTTGGTTAAAACGGAAACCACAAGAAAGAGTTTGGGGGTCCCCCTGTCTTAAAGCATACCCAATTACTCCCTGCAGATTAACATGGAGCCCAACAACAGGGACCATTTTGCAAAGGGAGATGGTGTTTCCGTTTTGGGCTGACCAAAGGGAAACCAAATGATACCTACCATGTAAATGATGCCTTGCGAGGAAGACCCATATCCAGGGTCAAAATATGGGTACCCGAAAACTGGTTTCGACTTTCCTTGGCTTTTGAGCCTGGAAAGGGGATTAACTCCCAAAAAGCCACGCCCACTTTGGGGTACCAACAGATTGCTCCAAAGCTATCCACTGCAAACCACCAATCCAAAGCGCCAATTCGAGGGAAGCTGGGGCAAAGTTGAGTGTGTCTTTCTTCAGGGGACCCCCCAGAATTTGTTGTTTTCCTTTTGGTTTTCCAAAATCCAGAAACGGTTTCCCAAAAGGGTTGTTTCCCAACAATTGTTTTCCCAAAAGGCTTGTTTTCCTTTGAATCCCGAAAAAAAAACGGGGTAACAACCGTTTTCCTTCTGGTTTCCCTCCAAAAAACCAGAAATTCTGAAGGTAGCTCCCAAAAAAGGGTTGTTGTCCTTCTGGTTTCCCGTTAAATCCCGGGCAGCTGGGTATGTGTCGTAGGAGGTGTGCCAGCTGATCCGCGTGGCTTTGGACTCCAAGTTGCTCCACCTCGAGTCGAAGTGCCCCGGCGACGACTTCCGCTTCTATGCGGCGAGATACGCGCCCCGCTCGAGATGAGATGGGGAACCCCCGCAAAATGGGTTGGGGGGTGGGGGAGGGTCCCCCCCCCCAAACCCCTCCCACCCCCCCCCCCACCCCTCCCACCACCCCCCCCCCACCCCACCCACCCACCTCCCCCCCCCAAACCCTCCCACTCCCCCCCCCGGCCCAAACCCAAAAAAGAAACGGCACAAGGGCACCTACTTGTAGCTGGGGGACCCCCCCGCACCCCCCCTTGCTAAAATAGGCTACAGAAAAAGGGTACCGTTGTTCGGGGCGTGCGATTCCCTTGAAAGACAACCCTCGAGCCCCACTTGCTGCGTCGAGGGATCGTGGGGATTTGGGTTGGCATTGCATCGCTGACCGGATGAGTTGACATCGAGCCGCTGGCTGAATGCATCGCTTCCGGGATGACGCCGAACCACTGAAAGCTCTCCGACGAATGGGTCCACAGTCCATATCTCAGAAAGGTGTTGAGAGAGAGGGTGAGTACAGATGGGCCAAAACATCCTTGACCAGCGCTCGAAGTAGCGCTCGAAGTGTTCGATTCAGGAAAGGGATGCCTTCTAGAAATACTTGTTTGTGACCCCGAACCTGCAGTGGTGTTTTGGGAGTGTTTCATGTGTTTCGCTTAAACATCAATTGCCCTAGGGACGTCCATCGGAAGGGCATGAGCCTCAAGAAGAAGGCGCCAAGGATTCTATTGCTAAACAACGGGTGCCCTTTTTCTTGGAAACCCGCCGGAAATTCTACCGGATACCCTCCTGTCCTCTAACATGGAACTTAACAGCTTGTCCCTGTAGGAAAATCGTCTTCCAGCACCCCTCAGTCAAGTTCCAGGAAAGTGGACGGGAGGGTTTCCTTGGTTGTGGTGGGAATTTCTCGGTCGAGAAATTGGACCTCCAGAGGTCCGCTCGCCAGGAAGGCCTCGCGGGGCTGCCGCCCAAGTTGCGCACGCCGGAGGACCTGGCGCCGGACTTCCGGTTCCCCTCCCTGGCGCCGCGCTTGGATTTGAGTCGGAGTGGTATCCATAACCCTAGAAGCTCAAGACCTCAAATAACGAGGCCATTGGGGGTCTAAGGCCCTCATATTTAGGGTCTTGGGCTCCTAGGGCGATGTTTTCCCAGGGTTACGGTGAGGAACGGATGGGTTTTGGGATGGTTACACATGTAATGGATGGTTAAACATGTAATTCTCCGGTTTTCCTCAAGGGGTACTGTCAAACCTAGTTGCGTCAATAGGGCGATGATGTGTGTATCCATGTAGCCGCTTGCATTCTAAAAAGGGAGGCGACTCTTCCCAACTCATCCAAGGAATGCCCCTTTTGAACTGCTCCAGATGAGGGCGGAACCTGGTGGAAATTCCAATTTGTGTCGAGGGACAAGTGGTTCCCGCTCGGTTCGTTGCATTTCATATATGTCCAGAGACCCGGAACTAATATGTACAATGGGCACCACGCAAAAGGGTCGCACATCGGGGGGACTGTTTCCCCAAGTGGTGCTGCCCCGCGTGTTAGATCAGCTTCCGGAAGGTGTTCCGGCAGGTTCCCCGAACGGTCGGGGTTCCGTTGGACAGGCTTCGGGACTGGTTCCGGGAGTTCCGGCAGGGTTCTGGGGGGTTGCTGTCCGGACATCATTTGGGCAAAAGTGTGAATTTACCCAAATTCAGCTCAACAGAGGATGGGTGATACCATGGCTTAGTCATTACTAATGGTTGACCGCTACAAGCATATTTGAGCGCCCAGAGCCCAATTCTCCTTGAGGCCTCAACATATTTTAGTCACCTAGTCACTTAATTGCAAAGTTACTTAGTTACTTAGCTGCAAAGTTGGTGAGTTGCGAAGTTGCTCAGTTGCTCAGCTTAGTTAGCCACTTAGCTTAGTGAGTTGGTTACTTAGATAGCCAGTTACTTACTTCCAACTTGGTTTGCTTCTTTAACTTACTAACTAGCTACTTACTTGCTTGCTTAGTTACTTACTTACTTATAATTACTTACTAAGTTAGTTACTTACTTACTTCAACCCCCATGGCCTCCATCCGGATCGAAGCCCGGATCGATCCATCCCGGAGCCCGGATCTCGCCCAGCCCGCGGCTCTGAAGAAGACCCACGGCCTGGGCCCCCTGCACTGCGCGGTGCTGGCGCAGGAGCGCGACGGAACGAGCGCGGGGCCGACGTGTTGTTTTTTTGTTGTTGTTTTTTTTTGGGTCTGGTTTGTTTTTTTTTTGTTGTTGGTTTTGTCTTGTTTCTTGTTGTTGGGTCTGGGTCTGGTTCTGCTGGGTGTGTGTGTTTCTGAACTTTTGATGGCTTATGTTGCATGTCAGGGGGACTTTTGGGGGGTCTGGTTCTGCTGGGTTTGTGACGGCTTCTGAATTTTTGGGTTAATGTTGATGTCAGGGGAGTACTTGTTTTGTCAACTGGAGCACTGTCCACCATGGTCGGTGGGTTTTTGACAGCCGCCCATTTGGCCAGCATTGTTCATTGACAGAATCCCTTAAAGATGCAGTTTTACTCAAGTACCACAAGCTAAAAGCTGAAGGTACCTGTAATTCGCAGTTGCAAGACAAAAGCCGGAAAACCGTACCGGGCTAGCTGCCAACTATGTATTTGGGCTGTATACTGTCCATGTTTCCCTTGCTACACCCTTGTCACACACCCCAAGCCAATTTGGACACATTTTGGTGTGAGTCCTTGCCATTAAACACGGGCCCGCAGTTTGAGAACCGTGGGTGTGAGGCTTATAGTTTTGATGATCTCTCCCGAATGACAAAGTAGCCACGACCAGGATGACAACGCCTTGGGTGCGGTTGGGGTCCTAAACTCAGAGAAGTAAAGCAGCATGGAGGAGTCCTTTTGGCAAAGGCCCCAAAAGCAGATCACCTATGGTCTCAGTCGAAGCCGATCCGAACTTCGGACCTCCTGGCGCTGGATGCGGAATGACATCACCGCAAGCGAAGCTGAAGCTCACCAACCATACTCGGCGCTCAGGTGGATTTGATGCGGCTGGGAACGAGTTCCGCCTGGTTTTTCAGTTGGGGCACAGGGTGGGCCAGTGTCCCTTGTTTCCAGTCCTCAGGTTGTGCTGGGCGCAGCGATGTCTGCCATTCCGGCCGTGTGAAGCAATTCGATGCATGGCGCCTTTGAGCTCCCCTTGTTCAGCTTGCGCGGCGCTGGCGCAGCTGAGAGAACTGTCCCGACGTTGAGACTGGCCGCTATGACCTGGCCATGGCCGGAAGCGGCCATGCAGAGCCAGCTTGGAGTACTTCAGGGGAAACATGTCTAGGTCCCCCAGCTAGGTGCCCTTCTACCCTTTTTTTGGCGGAGGGTTCCCCAGAATAGACTATAGAGAAAAATTGGGTACCCATATTCTATCCACGACAAACTGGAGCACCTAGATGTGGGGAACCCAAAAGTAGGTGGATGAGTCGCAAGTAGGATGAGTTCCCTTTGCAGGACGTGGAGCTGCTGGAGACCCTGCTGGAGAAGGGCGCCAAGTTCAGCAAGATGACGCTGGGATTCGACTGGATTCGATCGGATAGGGGGGGTTGGGGGGGGGGCGGTTGGGGGGGGTTTGGGAGGTGTGGTTGTGGGTGCGTGTGTCTTAGGATACCCTGTTTTGGGGTGGCTTTAAGGGGAAACCCGAAAAGAAGCACCATTGCCTGGGGTGTGGCACGGAGAGGTTTTGTTATCCTCTTCACTTTCTGCCGTATAGCGAATGGGTTTGGTGCAGAGGGGTTTGAGGAGATCGGATCACAAGGAACAACGTGGCAAAGCCCGCTTGGTTTATGTTCCAAACCGGAAAACAACAAGCCTGGTTCAGCCTAGCCTGGATACATTAACCATTTGCCATTCCGGGTTTCCTTTTTCCACCAGCAAAAGTTAACTCTTTGCAGCGGGTTGAAGCCTGCGGGTTGGTGGCTTCCCACAAAACAGCGCAGTAGATCCTGGTAGTTTGCTGGGGCTAGCTAAGTTGGTAGCTGGAAAGCCCTTCCTACGTCGGCTAGGTATGCGTGACTATATTCAACCCAACGGGTGATTCTTCATTAGGCTTACTTTCCGTACCAACATGGTTTGGTGCACAGACCTGCGTTAAGGCTATTCGCCTTCTGGCAAGGCGCCTGTGCACTCTCATGTTCGCGCCCCTTGGTTTGGGTCACTGGCAATTCGGGCCTCAATTGCCAGCTAGTTCCATGGCTGTTAATATTTGGCTTTGGGGTGGAAGTCTCTCAAAACAACTTCTGTGTTTGAGTTGGCGTTGCTTGTGGATGGCGGTAAGGTAGGGGGTGGGTGGTTGTAGGGTTGGTTTGCATCGTGTTCGCGCATGCTTAGGGTTGATTTGGGGGGCTTGGTTGTTGAGTGTGTCTTGGATTGGTTTGGGTGGTCGTGTTTGGTTGTGCTTTTTGTTTTTTGCTTTTTGGAGGGGGGGGGGGGGCAGAGTGGGTTTATGGTTTGGTTTCGTTTTGGATTTGGCCCCTAAATCGCATGCCCACCCCTTTAGTGTAGATGCTGCGGTCCAGAACATTGGGCAAGTCAGTTGCATTCAGCGGACCTGTTCCAGGTGGCCTTTTTCACTTTGTGGGGTCATTAATGTAGTAAATGTCTAACATGTATGTAGAACCTTGTCAAGATTGATCAAAGTTGGTGAAAACAAGTTAGGGTATGGGATTTTATAGAGGGGTGAGTTTCACTTGACAACCACCGACGAAACAAGGTGGATCCGTTTATTCCCTGGCCACTGGAGACCTGGGTGGTTCCTTGGTTTCCATTCAACCCTTGGTTTCCATTCAACTTCACGCAGGTTCTCGAACATTATCGCCATGGGAACTACCTTCTCGGGGTAAAACAACAACCTGGAGTCTCCATGACCCTTAAAAAATGGGGTTGTTACCCAAAATTATGGGGTGCTGGACCCATTTTTAAGGGGTCATGGAGACTCCAGGAACAAGCTCACCGAGTGCGCGGCAAACCTTCCGCAATTCAACCCATGAAGGTCCTTGGGCAGCTGCCCAGCCCTTCCAGCAACCCTGCGCGGTTCGAGGGTGGTGCGACCAGATTTGCGGAACAAACCCCGAAGGACACCGTTGCGCCCAATTTTCGGGGCGTGCCCCGATTCTGACACAACCTGGAGCCACTCATGACCCTCAACTAATTCGGTGTTTTTTTTCCCTTTTCTGTTCACAACCCCCACTCTAGCAAGAGTGGGCGTTGGGCACGTGATTTATCATGGCGCACGGTATTTGTTTACGGCGCCTTCTCTTGTCTTCGCGTTTTTCTCGTTTTTTTTTGTTTTGTTTTTGGTTTGATTTGTTTTTCTCGTTTTGTTTTTAATAAAAAGAATCGAACCCATTGGCCCCAAGGCCTGAGATGGTCGAGCTGGACATCTTGCCGGACTGCACGCCGCTGCACCTCGCGGTGATGCACAGCGCCTTCGCGCTGAAGCCAAAAGAAAAAAGGAGCGAAAGGACTGGACCGAACTTTTTGTTAAACGTAGGTTCGGCTCCTTCAGTGGTTGTTTGCATTTTTTTTGGGTTTCTTGGTTCTGGTCATCTTCAGTGGGGGGGGGGCCAAAAAGTTCAAAGTTTGTTGCTGCCATACCAAGGGTCGTAAAGGTTCCTAACTCCCTTTGTGGTGGCTTTTGTAAGGCAAACCACATGAGCCATCTTGGTAGAACCCAAAGTCAAGAGGCTTTGTAAGCGGTTGGCCTGCGGTTTCTCTTTAGACCAACCCCCAAATTGCCAAAGGGTACCCTCAGACAACAGACATCCCAATTCAAGCTGCCGGTACCTCCATTTGGATAGAAACCGGCATATGAGGCCATTTTAGCAGGTCTCATTACTTGGTGTAAATAAGAGCATAGCAAAGCTGATATAACTTGTGCAACTATGTCAGTAGAACCCAAAGTCAATGGCATTGGGGCAGCCTTGCATGTTTAGTTGCGGAGTTGCCTTGTCTCCGTGCTCCCCCCTTTGCTTGCTTCCGGCTTTTGGCGTGGTTTTGGTTTGGGTTTTGTTTGCTGGGTTCCCTCTTTGCCTTATGATGAGCCGGAGCCTTGTCACTGTTTCTGGGCAAGTGAAATCGCGCCTCATGCATTTGGTCATTTGGTTGGCGGCCGATTTGGGGCCCTTATGATGATGACTCCTCTGAAAGGGGGCCCTGATTTGCGGGTTGATACCTTATTTCAGGTTGCCTTTGCGGGTTAGACCCTGGTTCTGTCTTGTGGAGGGCAAATGGGAAACCACCCCACTACCAATTCAAAGCATCAACTACACAGAAGCTGATTACGTTCTCCAAGGTAATCTTAACCTCCGAAGAATCCGGAGGACCATACCGCACCATACACATCTGTGGAATCCCGGCAAAAATAAACTCTCACTAAAAGGGTGAATCCCTGTCATTGTTGTGTTCCTCCTGTTGATCACTCCAAAGTTGACATTACGACTTGGGTGAGGCTTCTGGTTTGTGAGTCAAGTAGGCAAAAAAACAACAACTTCCTAAGTACCCTGCCACCTTGAAGTAGTCTGAGCTCCTCAGAGGCTCTGAAGTTGACATGCCAACCTAAGCGGCAACGCTTGACGGGAAACAATTGGATAATTGAAGGATGTGGGCGTGGCTCGTTTTTGGAGGGTACCCTGTTTGGGGTTGGTTTGACGGGAAACAAAAGGAGAATGGATGCCATTTTCGGAATACCCATTTGACACATAGCCGTGTACACTGCTCAAAGGGGCTGCCCTGACCTCAGCAAACGAAAGATGACGTTACCCCCATGGGCGGCTTCCTGTCCCGCAAACGGGCCTTTCAAAGGGGCGTCCTTTGTTGGCCTGATTTGTGTCTCTCTTGTTTAGGGCGGGAACCAACCTTTGGGTGGTTTTGAAGGGAAACCCTTCATTTTGTTGGTATCCGTAGTTTGACACACACCCTTCATTTGTTGGAGATCTGTTGGTTGGCCCATGTGGTCGCAAAAAAAAAAACGCGGCTCGGATTTGGAAATTCCATCCCATCTCAGTGCTCAGTCGGATTGTCTCTTGAGGTTGGTTTCAAAGGCAAGCCAAGAAGAGCAAGCCGTTTCGGCTTGTCCTTCAAAAATGCTCTAAGGACAGTGTTGTATGCAGTACGTGCATCTAGATGTCCATCTGTTTGTTGATTTCTAAAAGCCCTGTTGGTTGGTTGAAAGGGAAGCCAAAAAACCAACCAATGCTTCGCTTCCAATGGCAACCGGAGGCGGTGGCGCCCGTGGAGCCGCCACCCTGCGTGCACTTCTCAAGTCTGGCGTCGAGGCGCGCGCTCGCACGCTTTTTCCAAGGGCTGGATGCAACCAAGGGCTTGCCCTCCTTTTTGGGGACGAGGAATCTAGAAAAGAATTGCCAAGGATTGTTGCTTCAATCCATCCTCCGTTCCCGGCCGTCGGCCTTTTTTTTGGCTTTTTAGGACTGGTTGAGTGGTTGGGTTTCCGTATTTAACCCGTTAAAGGTTATTTACCTTGAGCAGGGGATCTGAGCCCAAATGGATTCAGCCAATAGCGCTGAAAGCTAGCACGCTTAAAGCGTACTCCATATGTTCTTCACCGTGTGTGTGAAAAAAGCCCCTTGGAATTGGGGAGGAGACAAAGAGTGACCACCCGCGATCTCCTGGTTGGGGAACTCCGACCTTTGTCCTCCGGGCAGGGGGAACAACGGAAACAAAGGGGTTTGTTTTTTTTCAACAGGCCTTTGGAGCCGATGACTTGATGTTTACAAAAAGCTCAAAGAAAAACAGAGGTGCCCATAGATCTTGGTATCACGTTTTGCACTGAAAGGCACAAGCCCAAGGTCCCTATTTGCGCGGGGCTTGAACAGATCTTGTCCAGCGCTTGCCAGGTGAACCTTAGTAACCGCCTGGGACATCCCGTCCTGGGCCTTTGCAGTACAGCGGAGGCTGTGGACATGTCACTCGAAAGCTGTCCAGCAAAGGGCAGGGGAAAGGATTTGTTTGTTTGTCTTGTGTTGCTGATGTTTTTGTTATTGTTATTATTGTTACTTGTTATTCCAAGCTCTTCCAGGTGCTCGTTTAATTGGCACTTTTGCAAAGTGCCCGTTTTAACCAGCGCTTTGCCAAGAGCCTGGCTTTCAAAAGACACCCTGCGTTTACTCTTGCTAGGGCTCCTAGTAAAGATAGTATTTTTATTAAACGGGCCGCTTAACTTGTCCTTTTGGACTTGCTGGGATTGTTATGTGTTCGCTTAGTTGTTTGTTTTGTCGTGTGGTGTGCGGTTGTTGTTTGTTCCGGTTATGCTTTTGGTTTTTGTGTTGCAGACACACCGTGTTTTTTAAGTTCAAAAAGTCAGTTAGTCAAGGGACGCCAAGACGGACAATTCCACACGCAGAGCAGGTCAAGCGAGACGATGGGACCCCTTTTCTTATCAGAGCCCATTCATCCGAACCCCTTCGAAGGTCCCGGAGCCACTCTAGTGAGAGCACGGGTCCTGGTGTACCTGTTTGTTGCGCCACGGGCAAGGGCACCTGGCTTCCTTGAACACCCCTTCAAACATATCGATCAACAGGTGTTTGGGACGTGTGGTTTTGTTTTTGTTGCCCTTTGGGTTTGCTTGGTGGTTCTCAGCCATCCGGTTTGTTAGTGTTTTTGCTTATAGTATTTTTTAGTTACTGGTTGGGTTTCCGTATTTAACCCGCTAAAACGGTTCGTCACTTGTAGCCGGAGATCGGAAAACGGACCGCCCAGCTATGCTTTGTTGTTGTTTCTGTGTTGTTCCTCGGGGGCTTCGATGTCCCTGTAAAGTCAGCCTATGAACGCGATGGCCTATGGGCCCTGAGCTTCAACCGATTCCCATTAAAAGAATGGCCTTGGGACCCAATTTGGGTGATGACAATCCTGAAAGGTAAACTGGTGGTTTGCATTTCAGGGAGGGGTTGGCGTGGCATGTGCTGTTTGCGGTAGATTCACGAAACACTCCCCAAAGAAATCACCTTCAAGCAAAAGACACCCATGTGACCAAGGGAAACAGTCTCGTACCTGTAAGTTTGAACCTGCGCGGAATTGGTTATGAGCCTTCTACAGAACGTGCACCCTTCAATGAGGAGGCACTTGAAAACAACCCCGAAAACCAATTAAGAAGATTCCTCAAGGTACTCATGGATTTGCAGAAACGCTTTGACTCAGTTGTAGCCGAAGTGACAATCAGCAAGTTGTGGGCTAGTCGTGGTCCCCAGAAGCGTTTGCTTGTTTGGGTGCTAGAAAGTCCCACTCCAAGGCTCGATGGATGGAATTGGGGCATATGGTGACAAGCTCACCTGGGCAACATGACTGTCGTTTGCTGTTTGGTGGCTTCCCTTGTTGCCAGTGTGGGACTTGTTTTGTCTCTTGCCCAGTTATAGAGTATGTCTCAAAATACCCCACAAATGGGTGCGTGATTCCAGTTGTTTTCTCGTTTAGCACCAACCTGAAAAGGGTACACCCAGATGGATGCTTGGCAAAAGAACTGATCCCTTGAGACCCCAAAACCCAAAGTCTTCCAAGCCGGTAACGGCCCTTAAAGCTGAATTCTTCCAAGACCTTTTTCTCAACAGCTGAAAGCTATGGGGTCTCTGCCCAAATATGCTCTGGGGTGGTTCAGAGTGGCTCCGGGCTCGGGTTGCGGAAGGGTTCCGGGGGCTGTTGGGGATATCACCTGTGTTTTTTTTGTTCGTGGCTGTCCCTTCAAAGTGAACCAAACGAAAAGTGTACTCCTTTCTAGGCTGTGGGTCACTGGAGGTATTGGTGTTCATTTTCTTCGAGTTTGTTTCAGATCCCCTACATGCCTTCTATTTGCTTGGATTTTAATTGTTGACTTTTGGGGAGCATGTGTTTTTGCACTAAACAGCAAACATAGCAACCAAGTCAACAAGTGTTGTCAGCGGTTCGTTCAGACACCCAGTGGTGCCCTGTTTTCCAGTTTTGGGGTGGATGTCCCTTCAAACTCAGCCAACAAAACGAGGGTGCCCTTTTTTCGAAATAATTGCCAATGGAGGTCTGGGAAGAGACTAAATATCATGACCAACATGTTAGACTCCTACAATCATGACAACAAGTGGTATTAAAAGTACCCCGCGACCCCATTCCAATAAAAACCAACCCATGTGGGCCGCCCCTGTCCACATGTGAGCTCGCTTTGAGGGGAGACCGTTCGAGAGGCAAACAAACAGCTTGGACCTTGTTTGGCCATGCCACTCAGGAAGTGAATCGCTCAGTGGAATCCACCCTTAAACACCCTTTACTTGACGCCCTTGGTGGCGAACGATGTCTGCGCCACGCTCAGGGCTGGCACATGGTTTGGAATCTGTAAGGAGGGGGCTCCTGTTTCATTTCCTCAACACAGTTGTTCAGTGGATGGCGTTTAGGGTTGTTTAATTGGTCCAGATCCTCTTCAGCGCGCGAAGCTCGAAGCGAAGCCAACCAAGCCGAGGCTCATCGAGGCGCGGGCGGAGGTGAACCGCCTGCGGCCGCCCACCATGGTCTCTGCCCTCACCTTGGCTTGCCTCCGACTGGCCTCACCTGAGGCTCTCTCTCTCGGCGTGCGGGGGCTGATTTCGGGGATTTCGCAGAATGGCGCTGCGTCTTGAAAGGAAAAGGAGGCGAAGGAAGCTTAGAGGGTGGATGCCCCGAAATGGAAACCCTGGCAAACTGTCGGTTTGGAGAATTGTTTGGAATATTGCTTGTTTTTGGCTTCCCTTTAACTTAGGGTTCCCCTATTTTTGAAAGCCTGTCAAAACTATGTTGGGCTGCCATTTTGCAGATGTCAATTGCACCCCTGAAGGTTGCTACAAAGGTCGTATCCCCATTCGTCAGAACCCCAGAGCCGAGAAACAAACAAAAACAACAACAGGGTGTGCGGTTTTGTGAAATGGAGACGCGCCCAAGACTCGCATTGAGGGCTTCTGCTTCTCTACAGTTACAAGTGGATGGTGCGTCCAATCCTTTGAGATCTGGGTGCTGAAGAACCCAGGTCTGTTGATTTCAACGCGAAACCTCAAGGGGATGGGTAGTGAAAAGGTATTACTTCTTCCAGACTCCTGTTCAACGCCCAGGTCAGCTTGTTTGGTTGAAAAAGCCACTGGCTGATTCCGGCGCTGGTGCCCGTTGCCCTGTATTGCAGAGTTGGGAAGATTTTGGGAAGAAATAGGTTTCAATATGTGTTCTTTTTCTCCTTTTTTAAGGGGATCCACCAAAATTGATGGTTATCCTTTCGGCTCTTTAAACCCGCCAAAAAAAAGGTACGCTCCAATAAAACACCCATATCCAGCCTGTCCATTTGGGAGATTCGCCGAATTGTCCAGGAGGCACGATTTCATGGCCATTGCAGGACCTTGGCTCATACTGTGGGTGGACCAAATCCTGCACCACCTAAGAATCCCTGGCATGATGGTTCCCTTGTAAATACCAACAAAGTGGTTTCCCGTGGTTTCCAAGTGGTGCAGGATTTCGTCCCCCCCACAGTAGCTCCCCTGGAGTTCCAGGGTGGGGTTGGACTATTTTAGTGGCAAACAACTAAGTTTGGATTTTTGTTGGCGGACCCCAGCGTGGGGACATATTTGGTTTGGCACCCGCGAAGGTCAGGTTCTCGTTTCTCATCGCCCGCCAAAGTCTTTGGGTCCTTCCAATGGGGTCCATTGGTTCCTTCGGGCACCCCAAAGCCCGCCCAAGTGTCCCTGCGTCACTTCTGCCAGGTGATTGGCCGGCTCTTGGAACGCAAGGCGGATGCCAACTTGGTGCAAGGACGGAACTCAGGGGATGCGTGGTGGTGCCGTGTTGCCTTCAATGGGGCTCCAAAGAAAGCAGGCAAATAATTAGTTTGCATGACTACTGCCCGTGTTGATGTTTGGCTTCTGGTGGTACCAGGAGATCCCGTCAACTCACGGGAGTCGTTTGACAGCAATGTGCGGGGTCGATGATCATATGATTTATGACGAGTGAGGCTTGGCAGGACACGTGTTGTACTTGCTAAGATGAGTTGCTCATTGGCGAGAAACATTGGGCAAGTGTGTGTGTGTGTGTGTGGGAATTGAGGTAGGGACAGACGTCGGCTTTTGCTGGACACTTGTTGTCCCTTGTTTGTTTTTGGGTTGTTGCTTTCCTCTTCAGCGTAACTTCCGTTTGCTTAAGACTATGTTTTTGTCCCCTGTTGGTTTAACAGGAATCCATCACTAATGGACATGTGTTGTTGTTTTTTTTCTTCTAGGGACGTGTCTGCGAATGCAGGAAAGTAGGGGGGGATTCGCTCGTGGATGGCTTCCATGTCTTTCCATGGAGGTGAGCCCACAAGCTTCTTCTCCGGGCCGAACCAAAAAGAAACATTGCAGGAGCGGGGAATTACGGGTCTGTCTTTTGTTGAGGGAATCCTTTTGTTTCCCCTCAAAACCCCGAGCCCAAAAGGGTACCCTGAAAAAGACACCCCCTACTGGGTTTCCACTTGTTTCGCTTTGCATTAGGGCATTCACCCAGTGGAATCACTGGGAGGGTTCTTCCACCTTCTGAATGGATGGCGTTCTTCGCCTTGTGACTCTTTTCAAGTATGGGAATTGGAGGTATGGAGCCCATGTGCCAAAGGGCTATTGCATGCAGGGAAGCTGTATCTCACATACGCTGAGTTCATGTTGATTTTAATCACTTTAAATGGTTTGGACCATTTTAGTGGCACACGAAAAGCTTGATGACTTTTTTGGGGGCCAGGTGCTCAGGAAATGGAGGTACACGCATGTGAATTTGACAATTTCCCGCACTTCACCCGACATCGCCCCCTTTTCCAAGCACAGATGGCCGGCGATCAAGTTCGAGAGATACAAGCGAGCGATGCATCTGAGCATCCATGACCAAAGCACCCTTCCAAAGCATACCTGGGGAGGGTTCCCCTACTAAAATAGACTACAGAAAAAGAATCGAGTTCTCTTATTCTATCCTCAAACTACTGGAGGACCTAGATACCCATCCGTACCTGGCTTGCGCCCTGAACAGATCACCGCTTGCAGGAGGCATCGGGCTGGCACCGTTGCACTCGCTGGCCATCAACGGCCACAGCGACCTGCCAAGCAAAAGCCAGCATCCAGACACGGGATGTCTATATATATATATATCAGAAACCCCTTGGAACAATAGGGTGTTTCACGTTTTGTTGCAGGATTGAGAAATATATATATATATATATATAATATCCTTGGAGCGGTGTTTCATGTTTTGTTCCAGGATTGATAAGCCATTTGATGAACAGAGGGTGTTCACAGTGAGATTGGGCTTTTGGAGAGAAACACCCGTATGAGCCTTCCTTCCAAGAGGATCCTCTTGCAAAGGCCATTTGCCCGCTTCCATGATTGGTCTGTGGATGACCAAACCTCAACGTGTTCTTTGGTTTTCCTTTACCGTGTGACCAACTGACATCTCCAAAGACCTTCTATTCAAAAACGACCTTATTAAGGGTGCAACTCTGGCACCTTTCATATACTACGTAAGGGATCCTACAAACTTGCATTGGCATGCACGAAACCTCCTGCCTCCAAACTCCAAATCCTGATTTGATAATGCTGCTGAAAAGAGAGGACCATGTTTGCTCACGACGTGGATGGCACCCCTTATGGCCGGGGTAGGTGGGGGTAGTTGCCTTATCATGGTTGTTGTTTAAAAAACATTTTACATTTTGCTTATTGTGGTTTAGTGGTTGAAATCCCCACTTAACTGCTAAAATAGTTTTTTTTGCTCCCCTTCCAACGTCAAACAAGTTATGGTTCTAGCTTGGGCTCGACATCCCAGTCTCAGAAGTCAGGCAACCCCCACTGCCTCGCCGTGGCTGGGCTGCTTCTAGATGCCGCGGCGGACCCCAACCAGCCCTGCCGGGCAGGCGACGCCGGGAACCGGTGCCCGTCAACCATTTGACCGAGACAAGGGTCATGATGTTGACTAATGTTGACTGTTTCTGGGGGTTGTCAAAGTCAGAAAAAATGGGGCCGTTTCCCTTCAACCCACCACTTAGGGGGGAGACTTTGATCATGGTAAAATAATGGGGCCAGCGAGAAAGTCGGTTATGAAGGGGGCTGTGCACCTGCTAACTGGGGTTTGCCGGGTTTATGACCCCATATATTTGGGGATCTCTGTCAACAACTACGTTAACTTAAGGGTAGACTGAATATGGAACAGAGTCACAACATGATTTACTGCAGATGTTGCCTGGCAGCTGTGTCGGGCTTTTAACCTTTATTTGTTTGATGAATCATGTGTGTTTCGAAGCCAGCAGAAAGCAATCCATGTTGCACTTAGCATATCATCTTGTTGTTGTTGAGGCCGCCATCTTGTTGGGGTTCTTAACCTGCAAACTGGCTATGGAGCTTATCCTCCCGGCTTGCCAAAGGGCAGAGGGCCCGAAGATTTGAAACCACTAATTTGTTCAAAACAAAGTATGCAGCATACATTGTAAACAAAACAGACGCATTCCAAACTAGTGGATTGACAAACTTCCTCCGGGCAGAACTTCCTAGGTCCGAACTGATGTGCACCAACGGGCCCGGAATGTGGTTTCATGCCCAGACATCAAAGGCTGTGGGGCCAGTGTCTCAAACCCATTTTGGCGGCTGGTTTCACATAAGTGGAAACTAAGAGTCCCTACCAGAGCCTTCCAGGGGTTCATGAATCTAAGCAATGCTGCGACTGTTACGGCCTTCTTTTTGAACCCTTGTGGACTTGACCACGGGGATTCACATGAATTTGCCTGAAAAGGCAATGGATCGCCCGCATCGATTGGTTTCTATGCGCGTGTTGTTTAAATCTAGCCAAAAGGCAAAGATACACGCCCCCAACCCCATGTGCTTTGAAGGCCGTTTTCTCCGCTTGCTCAGGTACGCCCTAGTTTGTAGAATCAAAAGATAACATCTGCGTCCTACAGCGGCGGGTTCGCTCCCTAAGATGCAATTACCTAGCTGCCTAGCTTGGAAGGAGCCAAGGACTTGGGGGGTATCTAAACTTGGCCTAAGAGGGGGGTAAGGAACAACCAGGAGTTCTGAAAGCTCATGGTTACCTCTATGATAAATAGACATTTTTTTTGGGGTGGATGCTGGGCAACACAATTCCTATTTGTTTGTCCCATGACAAAGTGTGTTTACCCTCATGGAAATCCCCGATCGGGGATTCCCTTTGAAAGGATAATGGTGTACCCCGAAACGTCGAACTGTTAGTGGGCAGGGTATTCTTGCTGCTTCTCAGCATGAGGGAATGCCCCCTAGAAAACCCATCCATCCGATTTGGTTTCCTAGGGAATCCCCAAAACCGGTTCTTCCCTAAACCCAAACCCTGAATCATGTCCTATCGCACAAAAAGAGGAGTCACCCCGGACAACAACCATTCATCCGATTTGGCTTCCTTTAAGGGAAACCCTAGGTTCATTCCCATAAAGCGCAGACATGTTGTCATCCCCTATCAGGGTTGTATTAAGGGGTTTATCCCCACCTCTGCGATGAAAGGGAATCCCCTCTTTATGCGGGGGGGGTAGCTTTTGGGAAGCCCTTCTGGTTGGATCACAGAAGTAGATTCCATTCCCCACAGCCCTGTTCTCTATCGCAGCAAGAGCAAAAACGAAACCCCTATAAACCATCCATGCTAAGGTTTCCTTTAATGAAATCCCCAACATCGGTCAACATTCCCATAACACCCGCCACCATTTGCTTAAGAATATGTTTTGTTATTTTCCGTTGTTGGTTTTAAAAGGAGTTCATCACTAATGGAAATATGTTGTCTTTTTTCCTGGGGCCTTAACCAAATGCAAACCCGGACTCGGTCATTCCATAGCTATCGCAAGACTGGCCAGGCCTCCTCTTCCGCGCGGTGGAGCTGACGTGCCGGGGTCTGGCGCGGCTGAAGGAGGTGTCGGGCCTGGTGAGGCGGAGAGCCGAAGGAAGGTGAGCCATAATCAAAACACGGGTAGATGAATGTTAGGAAGGGACAATCCCAGCCAGAAACAGCTGCGGCCGTTGTATTTCCTTAGATGGTTCTAGGTCGACCATTTTTAACACTGGGTTTTGATTGTGACTCAGGTGGTTTTGCCGTGCGGGGCTTGGTTTTCCGCCTCCGCGCACGCGCTTGTTTTGTGGCGTAGGCTCGCGTAGGCACCCTTCCAGTGCTTTACACACCCGCGTAGGCATGGCTGCCAGCGTATAGGGCAGAAACACCAAAAACATGGAGGGGGGACCCAAGCTCCAGGGAGTACTTGTTGGGAATGTGTCAATGTGTGGTCTCCCTTCAAACCAAGGTGAAATGGGTCCCAACTCCAAAACATGCACACATTCAATTAGATTGAAGAGACCGTTTTCTTCCCATTTCGGATCCCCGCAGCTTCCGACTTAGCTCGCCTTTATTCCATTTTTCATGGAATAAAGAATCCTCTCGACTTGTAGGGAGCTGTCAGATGGCAACGTAGGAGTGGGGGAATGTTCTAAGGCTAGCTTCCCCATTCTTTCCAGGGATTTTACTTTCTAGACAACCACCAAAAACCCTGGGAAAACAGCGATCGGTTTTTGAAAAGACCGATGGTTGAAAAGAATGGAAAAGGAATCAACCAATAGAAAAGTGATGTCTCGGTTTCTCGGTTTCGTATCTGCCGGCCGCCAGGGTGCTGAGTGAGGGCAGCACCACGCCCCTGGGCTACGCGGCCCTCTTCGGGGCAGAGCCTTTGGTGGACTTCCTGCCGCTCGCCCGGCGGGCGGGTGGCTGGCGAGCGGCCAGGGCCGAGACATACGGTGGATGGTTGCGAAATCATTGGCACCACCTGAAAAACTATGGTTGAAACCATTGCTTTCGTGCATTTTGCTTGGATGTTAGGACTTTAACTGTTTGCCAACTAATGGTTTCTGTTCTATTAAACCATTAAAAGTTAAGCTTTTAGCAGGGGAGCAGAAAGCAACCGAGATTGTTTGTTGGTAATTATTTACAGGGGAATGATCAGAAACCAGGGTTCCTTAAATGGTGCAGGGCTTTTCGTTCACAGTATTGGTGTGTTGTATCCCCGAGTGAACCCATGGTGAAGCCTCTCGTTCCGTTTTTTGTTTGCCGCCGCAGCCTTCAAATGTTTGGAAGAAGCTCGCCATGAACGTCCACCACTTTGGGATCCCCGAAGGTTTCCGAAATGTGCTGCTGGCGCCGCGAAATCGTGGTTTCGGGGTAAGGAGAAACAAAAGGAAGGTTTGCGCATTGTACTGCTCAAGCTGGTTGTTTGTTCATTTTTTATTCTCCCTTCCCCATGAACAAGCGAGCCGCAACCAGAATCAAAATCCCTTGACTTTCGGCTCTACCGTAATCGTTTTACATGTCTCACGACACCCTGTATGACCTTCTCCCGTTCGCTCTCCTCATGTGGTTTTGAGGGAACCAGCCACAGATTCATGAAGTTGTGATCGCTTTCAGGGACTCAGAGTTATACAAGTATTGTGGTGAACCTCGTACCAGCTGGTATGGATGAACCACTAGGAATACTGGGAAAATCTACCTAATACTAACGGACGCTGGATTTCTCCACATTTTAACCATGGCATTGACCAATGCAAGTCTGCCCATCAAGGATCATACGTATTGTAAAGAACCCTGACAGCTGGATGGGTGTGCGTGCCTGCGTCCCATTTTTCGGGTTGGATTCCTGGAAGGGGGCTCAAAGCTCCCACTATTGGTCAGAGACGGGCCTTCGTGCAGGTACGCTGACGAGCAGCTGCGATTGCCCCTGTAGCAGGGTGTCCCCTTCCAAGAGGGTCGGCACTTTTGAGCACATCATAAAGTCCACGCGTTGGAGTCGGAGCCGGAAAAAATGGGCACATGCCAGCCTCCGTCTCGGAATCGCGATCTGAGGATCGAGGCTGGAGCGGACCCAACTCTCAAGAACAACCGCGGGCACACGCCAGCTCAACTCGCGCGGCATGCGGAGGCTCGAGCGGTTGACTGGGGCGGTGTGGCTGATGGTTCGATCTCGTTTTGTTGAGTCGGTGTGAGGGTAAATGTTGAAGGGACGACCAAGGGAAGCCCAGAACCCCCATGCTGTCGTCCCAGCTTCCAAAGAATCCTTTGAAAAGAAAATGCGTTGTACTTCTCTCTGGTCTTGTCTTTCCGAAGGACTTCGCCTGCAAAGCCTGAGAAGGGTTCGCCGGTGAGAGTTTGCCATTTCCCCTAAAACGGGGGGAGTTGCGCTAATGTTGACCCAGGATTAATAAACCCGTCCCATGATTACGGGGGTGTTCCCTCCGAAAGTGGTCTGAATCCTTACTAAAAGGAATTGGACACCCCCCCAATCAGCATCCGCCAGGGTTTATTAATCCAACCCCTGGTTGATTTATAGGGGGTGCCCCTGTTTTTTGTGGAGAGTCATGACTATTGGAGGTGAGCACCCCCCTATTAATAAACCGGTTTATTAATCCGGGGTCAACATTAACCGTTTCTCCTCGCATCCCCGTTTGCGGCAACGGCTCGAATCCCGGCTTCGAGGTGTGCACGACCATCTCTCAACGAACCAGGGCGGAGATGGACTGAGCTTTCTTCGGCGCGTGTTTTTTGGCCCTAGGTTGAACCCTCCATTAAAATGGCAAGGACCCAATTCAATCCTTACTGTGGATGGACAAATTCTGCACCAGTTGGAAGCCATGGGAAACCACTGTTGGTTTTTACTGGGGAATGATCATTCCAGGGTTTCTCCGGTGGTGCAGGATTTCGTCCATCCAAACTAGGTAAACAAGGGTTGTGAAACATGATCCCCATTAAGTTCATTTAGTTTTAATGGTGGATTGAACCGCAGGGCAGGGCCAATCGAGTTACCAGTCTGTGATTCATGGACATGGAAGGCAGGAAATGTGAACCACAAGCAGGGAAGTCACTGAATATATATATATATATGTATCCCATGTAAAAAAAAATAAACTTCTGGGAAGGACTGTTGACCGCGGGCCTAAATAAAGTCATCATCCTTGACCATCTTGGCACCGAAAGCCAATGGGCTGTGCGCGCTACTCACGGCGGGATGCAGGTGAATGCAGCCGTGCGGCCCCGCCATGCGGCATGTTGCTTGTTCCACTCACGGGTTTTTGGTCTGCTCACCAGCAGCAACAAAAGAAGACCTCAGCCACCTGCTATTTGGTTTGTTTTTGCTCATCCTTTTGGCATGTGAGTATTTCTGGACATGGTACTCTCTCCGAGCCAGTCCCGTAAGCACCTTGGAGGACGACTTTGAAGGAGGCAAAAGGTAGCAAACACCGCTTGGTTTCCTGGGGATTTGAAGAAGTATATTCTTGGTCCCCCGCCATCCGGTTCCTTAGCTTTAGTTGGATTTCCGCATTCAACCCACTAAAAGTAAGACTTTTAGCAGGGATCTGAGGGCAGCCCAGTATTCGCGCTGAGATGTCCAAGAGCGCGATGAGGCTGTGTCCAGCCCCATGAGAAAAATACATATTGATTCTTGTAGACTGGCTTACATGTTTTCCGAATTTGAGAATCAACGTCAATCAGCTGACCAACTTTCCGGATTCAGAGGCTGCCTGCAGCGCAGCGTAAAGCACAAGCTTCGGAGTCGTTGCTCACAAATTGTCACTGACTGCTTCGGCGTTGCTAAGCCTTAGCCAGTTTACACATCACTTGGCCCCATTGTGATCCTGGGCTAGATTTCTTTAATTGGGAACTAACTAGTCGGGAATGCTGTGTTAGCCATTGCCCACAAAGCTAAAGGCGGATGCGCCTTACGACTTCCGAGTCAATAAAGCCTTGCTCGAGATTTGCGGGGCGAACGGGCTGCCAGTTTTGAACCACCTGCAGATCTGCCCGGCGCAAAGAAAAATCACCGGAGTCGCAGCTTTGGAGGCTCCCGCAGCCTCCCTACCTCCAAAGGCTGCAGTTCCACCGGACACCCGAAAGGTGACCGGTCTCCCCATGGAGCCAAGGGAATGGTCCCCTTTGCAGCCTCCCTGCGTTCCGTCCGGGAAGATTTCAAGCATGTTTCGGGCAGACAGCACCTTGGACATCGCAGATGTCAACAGCTCGCAATTCGAACCCACCAACATGGGGGTTGATCAGCTGGTCCTTTACATGGGATGACCATTGGGAAAAACCGCAAATAAATGATATGTCCCACTAAACGGGGGACAAGTTACGCATGGTCAAAACTGAGGGCCGAACGGAGTATTGATCAACCCCCGCATGGAGTTCGGCTGTGGCCTTTCGGGCTTTCTAAAAACAAACACAAAAACTCAAAAGGGGTACCCTCAAAAAGAATGCACATGCACATGTACCAGACTTGTCAGTAGCAGCTAGCAGGTTCTCCCTCATTCATGGTTGGGCTCCTTTTTACTTGACATTGCGTTATCGGGCAACTGCGACCCGAGCCTCTCTTTCAACTCACACACTTTATTTGGGCTGACTGTCCTTTTAAGGCTTTCCAACCACATTCACTAAAGTTTTGGGGTATTCCCTACCCAGATAGCTGTGTTGGCGCAAAGGCTGGGTATATCTCTCTAAGTTTATCCCGCAGGAGTTTGGGCGCAGATAAGCAAAGGCGGACATCCCGAGTTCAATCCTTATTTCCTCACTCCCGGAGTTCCTGGACTTGAGACGTTGAGGCCAGTTGAGCCACTTGCTCAAAACCCGGGTAGAAGGTTAGCAAGGGACAATCCCCACCATAGCTGCGGATATCCGCCTTCTTAACCATTTTAATACCGGGTTTTGATTATGACTCATTTTACTGGTAGAGAAAAAGTTTAGATTTGTGTTGGGCCAATCCAGTCAGGAAGTGAGTTTCCAACTCGGACTCAAGCGACTGTGAAGCATCTGGAGCGTCCAAACCTGTTTGATTGGGAAGGCAAGGGAAACCAAGAGGAAAACAGTTCTTCCTGGCATTTACCTAGTCCGCTTGTATAGTCACCTGCTGCAACGCGGAGACAGGGGCTACCCACCAACAGAAAATGGAACGTGGAAGTTGCTCACCAAACCAATGCGGCTAGGAGTCTAGGAGTGTCAATCCATTCCCCGTGGAATTTCAGACCCATGTCTTCCAAGTGCTTTCAACGTGCAGATTCTGCAGCTCTGCCCTTTTCGCTTCTTGCCACCGGTATATTGCGAGAAAGTCCGCGCTGTGTTGTGCACGCTCGTGGCCGAAAGTGCGCGCTGTCCAAAACCCGTATTGGCCATGTTGAGAGGGTTCTACTACCTGGTTTGATTTGAATTCTGGGGAGGCCTACATAGAAGCATAAGTCAATCGGGTTTTTGAAACTGCTCTTGCGTGGTTTGAGAGGGGGAAGACGCCCACGGGAAGGGGTTGAAGCTGAAAGCACTTTCTTCTAGCTCCCCCTTGTAACAACCTGGCTGTGGGTCACATCCAATGGGATCCCATTTTTCACCCATTTTAGAACCTACTTTAATGGGATGTTCACTGGGGGGTAACAGGGATTTTGACCCATGGCCACCTAACACTACTTTTACACATGGGCGTCAAGTTGTTGAGAATGGCCTTTGAATCCACAGAACCGAACAATAAAATGCATAAGAGACATGCCAGAAAAAGTGGACAGGAATGCATAGAGGCATGAGTAGGGCAAGCAGAGTAAGGTGCATAAATGCATGTTGGCCCGGCCCATCCAGAGAACCCTCCCATTGCACCCCGAACAATTCGGGTGCCGGCTTTGTGTCTGCCTGTGCTCATTTCGGCCAGCCTGGAGATGGCCGAAAGCAGCGTGTTTTGCGCGCCTGGTTCATGGTTGTTGTTGGGAAACATTTTACGTTTTTGCTTATTGTAGTTTAGTGGGAAATCCCCACTCGCCTGCTAAACTAACTTTTTGCTCCCCTTCCAACGTCAACCAAGGGTTGGTTGTAGCCTTGCTGCACTTTAGGGTTCATGTTCCCTAGCCAGTCAAGTTCTTGGCCGGATCTGTTTGGCGCTGGCATGCCGCTTGTATCAACCCGACGGTTGCCACGTACTTGGGACTTTGAGCATGGGATAATGCAGTCGAAGGGGTGTGTGTGTGTGTGTGTGTGGTAGGTGTTCTTTTTTTCAAGCCAGATTGATAGGTGGCACTGGAATCGGCTTGGTCCTAAGCATGTGAATTCGCCCGCGGAAGAACACATCGAAGCGTTTGGACACTTTCGACTTGGTGTTTTGGTCGGGAATCATCAACTTGGGGTGATGTCAGTTAGCTTCCCGTTCAAGCCCGAAAAGGGTACTCAACCCGAACAATAACATAGCCATCCTCCCAGCATGGCGCCTGTGGGACCGGCAAGCAACTACCTCATGTTTGCCAAGTTGGACATTTGTACTTGATAATTTGTCTGTTGGCCAAATCTAAAACTGTGAATATGGAGTACTTGTTTGCATCTCCAGAAACAGGCCGCCGTTTGCTCCACTTGTAGCCGTCTCACACCTGGGTTCCAACGTCAGCGCTTGTCACTCCAATTTGAAGCTTCATGCCCACGTCGTGAGACGGGCTGGCATTGAGCTATGCCAGTATACTTCTTTATGACTGGGCTGTCCAAATGCGGATGAATCATTCGGGCCCCCATGTCTCTTTCCCTTATGGTCCAATTTGGATTGGAAGTTCAAGCAACTCCATTTGGGCGTGGCTAAAAATATTCCAGAGATAGGGATACCCAAGTTTGAATCTTTGGTTCTGACCAAGGTTTTCCAAGCTGCCTTTTGGCATACCAAGCTGCCCTTTGGTACATGCGGCTGTGGGTCAAAGCCAATGATACCATTTTGGGGTAGGTGAATTCACAACCCATTTTAGCCTATTTTAGTGGGGATTGGGATGTTCACTGGGGGGTAACCGGGATTTTGACCCACAGCCACATGTTTTGAGCCGCAGCCGTTTTGAACAGCCCGGTGTTCGGAGGTCGCACTCATTCTTTGGCTCCCAACCAAGTTCTCGGAATCGATCCGACGCCGCGGAGAGCCCAAGACGAGGTCGCCGGTTTCTGTTTTTGCCCGAATGGGTCGTTTTCTTTGAGTCGGTAAAACCCATTTGGAAAACCACAAGGAACTTAGAACATCCAGCATATTTTTAGTGCCCTCCAATGGAGGGCACTTGGCCTGTTTTTGAATCGAGGGCACTTGAGGCAGTGTCGGTGGCCTAAGTGCCCCTTTGATTCGTTTGCTAAGTGCCCTTTTTGGCTTGATAGGGGTTGGGATTCTGTTAAAATTGAAGAGCTACCCGTGTCGAAGCGTGACAACTGCCACATTTGACTGGCGCCGACCCGGAAAGCCCCAACACGTCAAAGCGTGTCATTTGAGTGTCATTTCGGGGTGCGAATCAAGGTCACTTGCCCCTTGAAAAGGTCACCTACGCTAGTGTCGGTTCCCCGTTCGTGAGTGTCCTTCGCGTGTCGCTGCGGCTCGATTTGCCCAGCGTCGGTCCAGCCCCCGTGTGAGTGCCATGCGCATTCACGTGTCGCTGAGGCTCGATTTGCCCAGACTGAGGAGGGATCTGCTGGGGAGGGCAACCGTGAGGGTCTAAGTGCCCTTTTGATGGCTTAAGTGACCTCTTTGGTTTAGGACTAAGTGCCCTTATTTTCAAAGTGGATCATAGCACCCAAAAAATGAATCGAGGGTATTGCAAAGAAGCTGGATGTTTGGTTTAAAAGGAACCACAAGTTGGGAGATTATGGGTCTTAATTGCTTGGGTTGTAAGAGGATTGCCACAAGGAAAGCCAGAAGGCGCCATTTGGGGGTAAGCTTTGGAAAGGCTTTGAGCAGTTTCCGATTGCTGTGTTCTGCCAGACGTGACAAAGCAATTGAGATGCAAATCAACGACAGGTATTGCATAAATGGGCGACTTGTTTCCTTCTCGGAACTATGAACCCACAACTTCCATCAGCAATGTTTCGGCTCCGCCCCAGAGATGATGCATGAAAGGGTGGGGGCAACAGCAAAGTCGGAGTTCCTGTTCCTTCTGAATTCATGCGTGCTCCCAGGCACGTATGAGGGCAACAAAATCCTTAGCCCCATGTTTTTTCCAGTTGAGTTTGTTGGTACGTATGTTCTCAAAACAGCGGTCCTAAAACAGTTGCTCAGCTGGGCTCCTTATGTTTTCAATTTACCGAACCGAAGGGGTCCAGAATTCTGAGAACCCCTCGTAAAAGCTGAGTGGACATGTTTGAACCATTCCCAGGCTGAGTTGCTAGCACCTTTGCTCCCTGTTTCTCAGCATTTCTGAACCTAGGCTTCCACTCAGGAAGGAAGTGTTTGGGATCGGTTTCCCCAAGGGAAATGAGCCAAAGAGGATGTTGCTGTAGTTTCCCTTGGCCACAAGGCTTGTTCGGCAGTCCGAGCGCAAAACTCCGGTGAATTGTAGAATGGCTACTATACTCCCTGCAAATGTTCATGGCACCCCAACAGCGCGGGGTCCCCCAAAAGGATATTCTTGTGGAAATGTGTTTTTTGGCGAATTCGGAGTGTAAAACGAAATGACAGTGATTCTATTCGGATATCCATGTTTTGAAGGTTCTTTTGGCTACCACTTACCGAAGCATGGAAACTCGGTGGAGGGCGGAGTAAAACTCGCTTCCCAATGCAGTGTGGGCTTCCCTCCCAAACAAAGCGAACACAAACAGGCAAGGGGTTGTCCGTGCGTGTGGCCACTCCTGCTTAGATCCTGTCTCCCGTTTTTGGCGGGATCCCAGCTGGCCTCGGTTCCATTTGTATGAACACGGACCGAGCGTGAGGAGCTTTAAAAGGTTTTTGCGCGAGCTGCACTTATGTGTTTGGTTTTACACCCACCCAGGTACTGCCGGTGGATGTTTTCGGCTTGTTCTGTGTGTACCCGAGTCTTGGAACCTGCAAGGTCCTGTTTCAGGCCCAGGACCTTCCAGAGCTCCCCTTATTTCTTGATGAAGCATAGCAATTGTTCTTTGTGCAGAGTTTATTGCGGGCGGATCCAAACTCCGTTCGGCCCCCAGTTTTGACCATGGGGTAACTTTTCCCGGTTTCCCCCAATGGTCATATCTGAATGACCTATTGATCAACCCCCCAGTTCGGTCCTTTCAGAGCGATCCCTGCTTTTTCTCTGATAGCTCGGTGGGCGCCTTTTGGTTGAGATACCTGGCTGTGCCGGTGAATCTTAGACCCAGCGAGTTCCACCAAAGGTGTCCAATTTGGCCTGGCACCTGGATTATCTTTCATGGCAAAAGACGGGGCATTCATTCCAAGAAAGAGACCATCACCTAAAATAATCGTGACGCTCAGTGAGCTGATCGCTAGAGTGTTGATTTGACAAGTGATTGCCGATGAAACGCTACTTCGACTTGGTCGTTCGAATCTGCGCTGGCAGATTCGCGACTTGCTGGCTACATGGAGAAAGTAACCAACACACCACAAAGTTTTCTTGGATTAGATGTTCCTTAAGGAAATTCTGAATAATTGCTTTGCGAGATAAAGAGGTTCCCTGTGTGATTTTCCAATGGAGCCATGTGGAGCCAATGGAGCCATGAGCCCAGAGAATTGGGGCCCTGAGCTCAATCAAGCGCCGGATTTTTGCGGGGCATTCCTTGCGGGTTTTTTCGGGGAATTCCTTGCGGGTTTTCTCACCAATTTTCGTGGTGAGTGAGTCATTTTGTGGTCATCCACTGTCATCTGGGGGGGGGGGGAGCAGGGTCATAGCTTGATCTTTGATTCGACCCCAAATCTTCGGCTTCCGCATGGGCTCGACCCTTTTTGTTGCAATGCGGAAACTCATGTGCCAGGCTGACAGTAGATCACAGTTTCTCAAAAGTCGACCTCTTTGACCCTTTCTCATTTCTCACTTCCTGAGTTCATGAACTTTAAACTTGTTGGGAAGACCATTTTAGTGGTAAGCAAGCAGTTTGGACTTGTTTTTTGGCCAGCCACTCAGCTAGTGAGATTTATTTCCCCTGTTTGTCAATTAACAGTCATCGCCCCAAAGGGTTGTTGTTTTTTCCCCAAACAGTTTACTGTGAGGGGTTCTAAATTCATTTAAGGTGGCTCGCCTGTTGCCAAGCCCTAGCCTGGATGCCTGGCACAGCTCTCTGGGTGGACGGGTTCATTTGTCTCCCTGTGTCTCCCTTCATTTGTCTCCCGTTGTCTCCCCGCCTGGATGCCTGGCACGGCTCTCTGGGTGGACGCGTTCGTTTGTCTCCCTGGGTTCACTTGTCTCCCTTTGTCTCCCTTCATTTGTCTCCCGTTGTCTCCCAGCCTGGATGATCCAGTCTGGGTGGACGGGTTCATTTGTCTCCCTTTGTCATTTGTCTCCCGTTGTCTCCCAGCCTGGATGCCTGGCACGGCTCTCTGGGTGGACGGGTTCATTTGTCTCCCTTTGTCTCCCTTCATTTGTCTCCCAGCCTGGATGCCTGGCGCGGCTCGGGTTCATTTGTCTCCCTTTGTCTCCCTTCATTTGTCTCCCGTTGTCTCCCAGCCTGGATGCCTGGGTGGACAGATTCACTTGTCTCCCTTTGTCTCCCTTCATTTGTCGCCCGTTGTCTCCCAGCCTGGATCTGGCACGGCTCTCTGGGTGGACGGGTTCATGTGTCTCCCTTTGTCCCCTTCATTTGTCTCCCGTTCTCTCCCAGCCTGGATGCCTGGCACGGCCCTCTGGGTGGACGGGTTCATTTGTCTCCCTTTGTCTCCCTTGATTTGTCTCCCGTTGTCTCCCAGCCTGGATGCCTGGCGCGGCTCTCTGGGTGGACGGGTTCATTTGTCTACCTTTGTCTCCCAGGATGTCTGGCACCCCTTTGTTTCCCTTCATTTGTCTCCCGTTGTCTCCCAGCCTGGATGCCTGGCACTGTTTTTTTGGTGGACAGATTCACTTTTCTCCCTTTGTCTCCCTTCATTTGGCTCCTGTTGTCTCCCAGCCTGGATGCCTGGCACGGCTCTCTGGGTGGACGGATTCATTTGTCTCCCGTTGTCTCCCAGCCTGGATGTGTGGCACTCACGCTCCGCGGTTTCCTTCACTTCCCGCGGTTCTGTCCTTTTGGCGGGGTCTGGTTTGCCTTCGGCTTTGGCCCTGGCTTCGGTCATTCCTTGTCTTGTGGATGTTGGGGACAGGGTCCTCTGTCTGCCCTTCATCTGGACTTCGATTTCGCTTGGGCTCGTGGTGGGTCGTCTTCCTTGTCTATCGTTGGCTACACCCTGTCTGTTCGTTCAGTGCCTCGTTATCAGTTGCGGTCCCGAGCTGACGATAGCGGTGCGCTGCGGTGCGCGGCTTCAGCTACGAGAAGGCTCTGTTAACCCCCCGGTGAAACAAACGTGAATCACGCTGGAGTTAAATCCTCTATCGATTCTTCGAGGATGTTCAACGAACCTTACGCTGAGATACCCAGTGGTGCTCTTGGCACCTGGGGTTGTCCCGGCTCTCCCGGCGGACGGGTTCATTTGTCTCCCTCTCCCTCCATTTGCCTGACGGATTCATTTGTCTCCCTTTGTCTCCCTTTATTTGGCCCCGGTTGTCTCCCAGCCTGGACGCCTGTCACGGCTCTCTGGGGTGGAGGGGTTCATTTGTCTCCCTTTGTCTCCCTTCATTTGTCTCCCGTTGTCTCCCAGCCTGGATGCCTGGCACGGCTCTCTGGGTGGACGGGTTCATTTGTCACCCTTTGTCTCCCTTCATTTGTCTCCCGTTGCCTCCCAGCCTGGATGCCTGGCACGGCTCTCTGGGTGGACGGGTTCATTTGTCTCCCTTTGTCTCCCTTCATTTGTCTGGCACGGCTCTCTGGGCTTTGTTTCCCTTCATTTGTCTCCCGTTGTCTCCCAGCCTGGATGTCTGGCACGGCTCTCCAGGCGGACAGATTCACTTGTCTCCCTTTGTCTCCCTTCATTTGTCTCCCGTTGTCTCCCAGCCTGGATGCCTGGCACGGCTCTTTGGGTGGACAGTTTCACTTGTCTCCCTTTGTCTCCCTTCATTTGGCTCCCCTTGTCTCCCAGCCTGGATGTCTGTCACGGCTCTCCAGGCGGACGGATTCACTTGTCTCCCTTGGTTCCCCTTCATTTGTCTCCCATCTCTGTGGGTGGACGGATTCATTTGTCTCCCTTTGTCTCCCAGCCTGGCGCGGTTTCCTTCACTTCCCGCGGTTCTGTCCTTTTGGCGGGGTCTGGTTTGCCTTCGGCTTCGGCCCTGGCTTCGGTCATTCCTTGTCTTGTGGATGTTGGGGACAGGGTCCTCTGTCTGCCCTTCATCTGGACTTCGATTTTGCTTGGGCTCGTGGTGGGTCGTCTTCCTTGTCTATCGTTGGCTACACCCTGTCTGTTCGTTCAGTGCCTCGTTATCAGTTGCGGCCTCTCTCTGTCCTTGCTCGCATTTGGAGTCCCGAGCTGACGAGAGCGGTGCGCTGCGGTGCACGGCTTCAGCTACGAGAAGGCTCTGTTAACCCCCCGGTGAAACAAACGTGAATCACGCTGGAGTTAAATCGTCTATCGATTCTTTGATGATGTTCAACGAACCTACGCCGAGATACCCAGTGGTGCTCTTGGCACCTGGGGTTGTCCCGGCTCTCCCGGCGGACGGGTTCCTCTCCCTTCATTTGCCTGACAGATTCATTTGTCTCCCTTTGTCTCCCTTTATTTGGCCCCGGTTGTCTCCCAGCCTGGATGCCTGTCACGGCTCTCTGGGTGGACGGATTCGTTTGTCTCCCTTTGTCTCCTTCTTGTTGTCCCTCAGCCTGGATGCCTGGCACGGCTCCCTGGTCATTCGCGGTGTATTCCGCGGGCACGCATGTGTGTTTGAGGCTCAGAAACGTGTGTTTGAGCGCGCGCGTGCGCTTGATCAAGCCACAGGCAGCATGCTGCAAATGCACGTACGAGTGCTTCAAGTAAATGATTGTGTGTTCTTGGTGTGTTCCAGCTGACCACATCGGCGCGTTCCAAGTGAACACGCACTTTTTGCATGTGACCACATGAGTGTGTTCCACGTCAGCACATGTTTGTGTTCCAGGTGAAAGCATGCGATTGTTCTGATAAAACACATATGCGATCCGGTCAAAATTCCTAGTAAGGGGGTTTAGTCTACAGAGGCCACCGTCGCAGTCACTTTGTGCAGTTTTAAATGGAGGGCCATTTTTTTTTAGGATTTTTTCGTTTTTTTTTAGGAATTATTTTTGTTTTTCAGGGTCGGTGGCTTTTCGGCTTTTTGGCTTTTGTGGCTTTTACGTGGGTTTTTGTGGCTTTCGTGGCTTTTCATTTCGCATCATCTGCATTCACAGTTCCTCTCTTTTCGCATCCTCTGCATTGCCAGTTCCGCTGCGGCAGGTGGCTTTTTGGCTTTTTGGCTTTTTGGCTTTTGGCGGCTTTCTGGCTTTGGCTTTTCGCATCCTGATGCTTTTCCAGTTGGCTTCCTGCATCCTCAGCATCGCCAGTTCCTCTCTGGGCCCCCGCCACCCCCCTTTCGATTAAAATGCACGCCTATTTGAATCATCACTTTTTCGATCATCATGCGACAGCTACTTTTTAGATTCTTTGCCCCTAATTTTTCGATCATCATGGGGGGGGCTGCCGCCCCCCCCAACCCCCCCGCTATTTTTTAGACTTTTTGCCCCTGATTGAATCATCACTTTTTCGATCATCATGGGGGGGGCTGCCGCCACGTTTTAGGTGTTTTACAGGGATTAGTTTGCCCGTATTTGAATCCTCACTTTTACCATGAGATGCGGGAAGCCAATTTGCTGGTGATGCTGGGGATGTTGGCTGGACATGCGGGGGATGTTGAAAACGATGCTGATGATGTTGACGGACTAGCGTAAAATACGTACATTTCGCGAGAAAATGCTGTAAATTACAGAATTTTAGTAGCCAGGACGGAAAACAAAAAAATCCCAAAATAAAACAACAAAATCCCAAATTAAATCTCGACCCGTTTTTCATTCACACAAAGCGGAGTCCTGCAAATACCAATGGATTGCCCGCTCCCCACTGGAGGCGCTAGGATGGCGCTTGGTTTGCGCTAGGGTCTTCGGTGATCTTGGTTTCCAAGAGTTGGCGCGTGGGTTGCCGCGATGGGCTTTGCGTGGCTTTCAAGGGTGTAATGTTGCAGTTCTTACTTAGTACTTGAAGCCAGCCCGCACGTTTACCTTCATCTTACGTGGCCTTAATTTGTCAAATCCACACAGATGGTCGCCGTGACTCCAAAAAATACGGCGAACCCGCGCTAGCCGCGCGCTAGCAAGGCGCTAGCGCAGTGGTCAGCTGTGACCGGTTCCCAGTTACGCTTCAATCCAAATTTGCTTCCGCTCTCCTCGCATGCAATTATCATGGAGTGCGATTTGCTGGACAAAGGGGAGAAACAACGGCTGAGGCAAGACGGCAGGGATGCCTTGTACCGAGCATACGGAAGAATTGGGTTGCGTATTTCCCTGCGAAAGCAAATGCTTTACTGAATCGATACGAAGAGTTGCCACAATACGATCAAAGCACTTTAGCAATCGATACGAAAGACACTGTGCAGCTAAGCGAGAAAGAAGCGCAATGCGCCGGAAAGCTTTTGCTAAGCTGAAGCCTGTAACTGCTGGAGACGCATCCGATACTGATAGTACTAGCAGTAGTAGCAGCAGCAGCAGCAGCAGGCTCGCGCGCTAGCAATGTGTTGCAAAAAAGCTAGATTGATCGTACACGAACACTATTTTCCTACTTGGAACACGCATATAAAACACAAGCGTTGTTCAAGGCAGAGCCCCATGGAATAGCGCCTCACAGCCGGCTTCGGGAACTTGATTTATGTGTCGCCCAGGCGTGCAGGAAATGTAAATTCCATGTGAACACATTTTTGTTGTCCAGGTGAACGCATGTGTGTTGCACATTTGTGTTGCACATGTTTCTCCACATGTGCACACACGTGTGTTCCATGTGTACACATATGTGTGTTACAAGTCAACACAGAAGTTTGTTCTGGTTAAACATGCTTGTGTGATCCAGGTCTGCACCAGTGTCGCACGTGAACACAAATGCCTGTTCCAAGTGAGCGCATATATGGGTTCCAGGTGAACACATATGTGTGTTGCAGGTGAACAGAAATGTGCTTTCCAGACATACACACATATGTGTTCCAGGTGTACGCATGTGTGTGTGTGCGTGTTCCGGGCGCGCATATATATATATATATATATATGTGTGTGTGTGTGTGTTCGCGTGTGCACATATGTGTGTTCCACATGTACACATATGTGCGTTCACGTGCGCACATATGCGTGTTGCACGTGTACACATATGTGTGTTCACGTGTACACACATGTGTGTTCTTATCAGACACGTGTATGTGTTCCAGGAGAACACATGTTTGTTATCAGATGAACACGTGCGTGTGTGTCTGCTCCGCGTGCACTTTTTTTGTATGTGTGTTCACGTGCACACATTGTGTGTTCACGCGTGCGCACATGTGCGTTCCAACTGGACACGTGTTTGTGTTCCAGGAGGACACATGTTTGTTATCAGATGAACACGTGTGTGTGTGTCTGCTCCGCATGCGCATGTGTGTGTGTTCATTTGCACACATATGTGTGTTCCACGTGCACACATTTGTGTGTTCACGTGTCCACACATGTGTGTTCCAATTGGACACGTGTTTGTGTTTCAGGTGAATACATGTTTGTTTTCAGATGAACGCACGTGTGTGTGTGTGTTCCGGGTGCGCATATATATGTGTGTGTGTTCACGTGTACACATATGTGTGTTCACGTGTACACACGTCTGTGTTCCAATTAGACACACGGTTGTGTTCCAGGAGAACACGTGTTTGTTATCAGATGAACACTCGTGTGTGTCTGTGTTTTCCGCGCGCGCATAAATGTGTGTGTTCACATGTGCAGTACACATGTGTGTGTTCCACGTGTGCTGTGTTCACGTGTACACATATGTGTGTTCACGTGTACACACGTCTGTGTTCCAATTAGACACACGGTTGTGTTCCAGGAGAACACGTGTTTGTTATCAGATGAACACTCGTGTGTGTCTGTGTTTTCCGCGCGCGCATAAATGTGTGTGTTCACATGTGCAGTACACATGTGTGTGTTGCACGTGTGCACATGTGTGTGTTCACGTGTGCGCATTTGCGTCTCCCACGTGTACACATATGTGTGTTCACGTGTACACACATGTGTGTTCCAATGGACACGTGTTTGTGTTCCAGGTGAACACATGTTTGTTTTCAGATGAACACTCGTGTGTGTGTGTGTTCCGGGTGCGCGTATATATGTGTGTGTTCACGTGTACACATATGTGTGTTCACGTGTACACACGTCTGTGTTCCAATTAGACACACGGTTGTGTTCCAGGAGAACACATGTTTGTTATCAGATGAACACGTGCGTGTGTGTCTGCTCCGCGTGCACTTTTTTGTATGTGTGTTCACGGCACACATTGTGTGTTCGCGCGTGCACACATGTGCGTTCCAACTGGACACGTGTTTGTGTTCCAGGAGGACACATGTTTGTTATCAGATGAACGCGTGTGTGTGTGTGTGTCTGCTCCGCGTGCGCATGTATGTGTGTTCATTTGCACACATATGTGTGTTCCACATGTACACATTTGTGAGTTCATGTGTCCACACATGTTTGTTCCAATTGGACACGTGTTTGTGTTTCAGGTGAATACATGTTTGTTTTCAGATGAACGCACGTGTGTGTGTGTGTTCCGGGTGCGCATATATATATATATAAATATGTGTGTGTTCACGTGTACACATATGTGTGTTCACGTGTACACACGGTTGTGTTCCAATTAGACACACGGTTGTGTTCCAGGAGACCACGTGTTTGTTATCAGATGAACACTCGTGTGTGTCTGTGTTTTCCGCGCGCGCATAAATGTGTGTGTTCACATGTGCAGTACACATGTGTGTGTTCCACGTGTGCACATGTGTGTGTGTTCACGTGTGCGCATTTGCGTCTCCCACGTGTACACATATGTGTGTTCACGTGTACACACATGCGTGTTCCAATTGGACACGTGTTTGTGTTCCAGGAGAACACATGGTTGTTATCAGATGAGCACACGGGTGTGTGTTCCGGGTGCACATATATGTGAGTGTTCACGTGTGCACATATGCGTGTTCACGTGTGCACATATGTGTGTTCCACGTGTACGCACATGTGTGTTCCAATTGGACACGTGTTTGTGTTCCAGGTGAACAGATGTGTGTTTCACGTGAACACATTAGTATGTGCTAGATGAACTTTTTTTGGCATCTGACGACATATTTGCTCTCCAGGTGTGCACATGTATGCGCTCCAGAAAACGCATGATTGTTTTCGAGGTGCGCGCATGTGTGTGCGATTTAGGTGAGCATTTATGTTTGCTCACGTGTGCGCATATGTGTGTTCCACATGTACACACATGTGTGCTTTAATCGCACACGCGGTGTTCCAGGTGGACACATGTTTGTGTTCCAGTGGTATACATATGTGTGTCCCACGCGTACACACATGTGTGCTTTAATTGCGCGTCTTTGTGTTCCAGGTGAACGCATGTGTGTTCCACGTGTACACACATGTGTGTCTGAATTGGACACGCGTTTCATTGTGTTCCAAGTGAACACACATGTGTGTTCCACGTGAACGCATTAGCGTGTCGTAAGTGAACACATATGTGCGTTCCACGTTTGCACATGTGTGTGTGTGCTTTCCAAGAAGCACATGTTTGTTTTCCAGCTCAACACATTTATGCGTGTGCCGCAGGTGAATGTATACTGTTTCAGTCGTATACGTATGTGTGTTCCACGTGTACACACATGTGTGTCTGAATTGGACATGTGTGTTTGAACTGCCCATGTGACTGCGTGCTTGCGCGGCCACACTTGCGTTCACGCGCGCGCGCTCGCCCGCCATCGCGCGCGCTTGCCCAACCTCAGTTCTGGCGCGGTGCTGAAGCGCGAAGCATGCCAGCAACACACGTGCAGCAACGCAACGCGCGCCAGGTTCACGACTGCATCATTTTGATTCATCCGTGTTGAAGCGCAGAAAGCCACAAGCTGTTGGCATGTTTGTGCTCGCCCGTCAGCCCTCAACTGTTTGGGGTCTCTGCTGGTGTAATTTGTTTTTGTTTTTTTGGGGGAGTCAGAATATGTTCAGCTATAATATGACGGTACCTGAACAACATTAAGAGAGTTCTCTTGGTGTGACTTGGTGAAGTAGTTCAATCCAGTACATGCAAGTCACGTCTAACTTGTTTGGCAGAGGTCCATATCTTACTGAGGCCCCTTGACTCAGGCCCCCGACCCATGACACCTCAACACTTGGCACAGTCTTAAATTCCCCACATTCCACATTCCGATGTGCACGCGTTGGTCACGAACCACCCATGTTGCTCTTGATTGATGTTGATTGATTTGCCGCAGTGGTCTGTGCCTGCAAAAGTAAAGCGCGAGGCTACGGCGGAACACATGTTTTGAGGGCTCAATTGCCAGCAACGGCAAGCTTAACCCGTAGGGGGTCACCCTGTTCAAACACCCATTGTTGCTGTTTGCTAAAGAATGCGGGCACATTCGAAGCAGAAAGCCGCAATGTCTGTTGGGCAAAAGAAGCAAGCTTGCAACGTCTGTTTTTTTGTTTTTTGCGCTGGTCCTCATATGTAGTGCAAGGTGCATGGTGTGTGTTTGCTTGTTCTAGACTCGGACGTGACTTCGGCACGGCCACGTCTCTCCGTCCGAGCCCGTCCGATGGCGGCCTTGCAGGCTGGTGAAAGGCTCATGGCTGGCCTTGGTTCCTAGGGCCCCAATCCCGCGTGATGATTCGAATAGGGGTGCAATTAAATCTCTGCAAAAGTCTAAAAACTAGTGGGGGGGGTTGGGGGGGGGGGGCGGCAGCCCCCCCCATGATGTTCGAAAAATTGATGACTAGGGGTGCAATTAAATCTCTGTAGAAAATCTAAAACGTAGCGGGGGGGACCCCTGACAATGGGGTTGGACGGCAAGGTGCCTTTCGGAAGGCATGGCCCCGAAAGCATACCACTCAAAAACAGAAGGAAAGGGTCTTGCTTCCCTGGTACCAATCTTCAGAACCGTGTGCCCTTCGAAGCAACATACAGTCTGGGAGTTAACCTTTGCCCCAAAGTTGAGGGCTCCTGTAACCCTGACCAGAGTTAAGCATGCGGTCGATCGCCCTACTCAAAGTGCTGGCTTTGGGCTTTGGGTCTTTGGGGTGGGGCGGTAGGGCACCCCTAAATAGCTTCCTTAAACAAGCACATTCCAAGTTTGATTCAACGCTGGAAGGTTATGACCCCTATATGGTCCTTCAAGGCCTCAATCGTCACTATGAGGCACCAATAGTCACCAGCAGCAACGGCTCCCCTTGCTCTGGCTCTAAATCACCATAGGACGTGTACTTAACCACAAGAGTCCCTGCTCATTCGCGGTAATTTACATGGTTTCCCTTGTTGCCCTACCACATGAGTTGCTTCCATTTGCTTAAGATTATGTTATATTTTCCTTGTTGGTTTTAAAGGGAATCTATCACTACTGGAAATACACATTTTTTTGTTGTTTTTTCAGGGGGCGAAAACGCACATGGACGTTTACAAATGTTTTGCACACCACCACCGACCAACTCGCTTCAAGTAGCCCGATTTTCAGGCGCCGGAGCTGTGGCGGAGTTCCGCTCGCAGAAGAGCCACTGCGGGAGATGGATCTGGAGCTGACGCGGGAGGACTGGTTTCGAAATCCTTTTCGCACCTGAGAAGGTCTGGAAGGATTCGATTCTTTTGCAAATACCAAGCAACCATGGTTTCAACCATGGTTTCCAAGTGGTGCGAAATGGATTTCGTCCATCCACAGTATGTGCCCATAGGTGTCCTTTTTGATTGCTTTGCTCAAAAAATAGATGGCGATTCCCGGTTTACCTGGTGGTTTAATCATCTACCAGTGCCATCTATTTCCCCCAACAGGACACCTATGCTGAGGCCTAGGTCGCCGCTCTCTGTTTGAGAGGTTGAATGGCTACTCCGTTGCCCTGGTGGCGCCCTTCTGTCCTTTTTTGGGGGAAGACGTCCGCTTGAAAGTCAACCAACCAAAAAAGGAGGCCTTTCTTTTCCCATGGCCACTGGGCATCTGAGGTTAAGTGGCTAATGGGTTGGCATTCATTGTTTGGTTCACCACGTATGGGTCAGAAGAAAATGTGTGGGGCTCGGGAAAACCCCCCAAGTCAGAGACGTCCAACCATGTGTCCGCGTTGCAACTTTAATGCCCCAGAATTTGGCCTATCAAAGTGCGCGCACAAACACCCAAGAGGTGAGTGAAAGGGAAGGGAGCACCCCTCGTGTTCACTTTTCATTGCTTTGAACTAGGAAAGCCGAATCATCTCCGACCGATTTCAACGCCAGGATGAGATAACCATCATCGATGAGGACGACCTCTTTGGGTAGTGTGCGGTGAGCCCGTATGATTATGAGTAGCTTTGGCAAGCAAGCCAGAAACGGTTTTGTCCCCAAATCGAGCGGCTGGCTTTAATTCTAGGGCTGTATAAAGGGACATTAGCCCATTTGTGCAATCAACTGCCTGGTCTGAAAAACGACTCTTGTTCCGAGCCAGTGCGCAGGATTGTATTCTACCAGGTGTTTTTTCTTTTTCGCCCTTGGTCTACGGCTTGCACATGGGTAGTATGTCCAGAACAGAAAAGACTAATATCGCACCGCTCTAGGGGACTTTCCCAAAGGTGGCATGCTGTGTCAGACAACAAGCTTCAGATATATTTGATCCTAACAATCTGGACCTCGAAAGGGTTTTTTCCAATAGAGATCCCTAAAAGACCAAGCGAAAGGCAAAACCGGGGGAAGTATTTTTGCAGGGTGTTGACAGCCATGTTGAGATAACCCTTAGTTGGCAGTTGGGATAGGGAGCTTGAACTGTGCAAGGGCTTTCCAAGTAAACTCAAGGTGAACACAACAAGTTGAGGTTGGGCTCATTCTGTCAAAAAGGCACAGATGCTTGGTAGTTGTCGCTCATCTTTCTAGAACCCTGTTTTGACACCGGGATTGTGCGGATACTCGGCTGGTGACCTCGTGGACTTTGACGCGAGGCTTCCTTTGGCTCGAAGCGACTGCAAGGAACTCGTCGGCCAAAAAATCGTCGGCCCGAAGCCGGCGACGCCCGGGTGATGGAAGGCGTTCCAGCGATCTCAGTTTTCCTGGCGCCGGATTTTGTTTAGGAGATCCTTTTGAGTGACAAACTAACAAATTGTCTAGGTCCCCCACTGGTGCCCTGTACCTTGTTTGGGGGGAGGGTTTCCCCACAAAAAAACAAACAGAAAAAACATCGGGTACCCCTCTCTACTAGAAGACCTAGTTGTTTGGTCCACTGGCACTCAGGAGGGTGTGGGTCAAAATTCAACCACCACAAAACCACAGGTTTTAGTCCTTGGTTCCATTTACCAGGGAAACCCATTTTGGGTACCCATTTTTGACCCGCAGCCAGGAGATCAGCACCTTTGCCAAAGTCGGATGAGATCCCAAGGAGTGCCTGCACATCGCCATCTCCACCTTTGCCACTTCCACGACGCCATCTCCGCGCTGCCTGGGCTCAACACGTGGCCAGCTGGAAGATAGCAACCATGTCTTTGCTGATTTTGTGGCGCAAAGCGAAACCAAACGGGGATGGGGCAGTCGCGTCATGTTTGTAGATGTTTGCAGACCTTCATAATTTGCTTGTCTTGTTGCCCGGTTTGTTCAATTCTGGCGGAAAAACACACACAAAACATTAAAGAGGGATGGGTAGTTGATTGACTTTCCCACCTTCAAATTCTGTGTTTTTTTCTCAACGAGCACCAACAATGATTGGGTGATTGTTTGATTTTGTTGGACCCTTTCTACACCACCCAGGTTGCCAGACAACGGGGACTCGAGCACACCTCGGCAGACCAGGTGCCGATGAAGTCGCCGTGCGTCAGGGTTACCTATTCTTCGCCTTTTGCTGTTTTTAAACGCCAACCTTTTGGACCAACTTAAGGGATGGGGCCAGATTCTTCTGGCAGGCAAGTTATCCCCGAGATTTTATGGCTGATCCTGAAACCTATTGCCCATCCCTGCCCTCCCCAGTCACTTTCCTCTCGGAACAACATCGTCACAGCTCCGCGGGTCGGATTCCTTTGAGCCTCCATGGGAAAGGGACCTTGATTCAAAAACTTGGGACCGTCCCATAGGAGCACTAAGATTAAGAGCCAACCATTTTTTGCAGCAAAACATTATAAACATGGACACGGACTCTCTGGTCGATTGGGTTGTGTTCATTGAGGTTTGACTACCCAAAGCATCATGGGACCCCTCGACCGGGACTTTCCTTACCTCCGCTTCCTCAGGGCGCCGGCCCTTGGGCAAATTGGTTCAAACATGCCGGGCCCATCAAGAGTATAAGCCAACATGAGCTGCCCCCAACAAGGCCTCAAACCCACCCACCCCACCCTCCCCCCCTCAACCCTCCCCCTAACCCCCCACCACCCCCCCACCCCCCCCCCCCACCTTGACCCAGGTGGACTTTGCCCCCGTCCTCCGCTTCCTCGCCGCCTCGGTGGGGCGGACGCCTCGGCGCGGGCGCTCGCGGACGCGGGCGCTGGCGGAGCTGCGCTAGAGGAGGCGCTGGAGGCCGAAATGTCCTTTTCGGGTGTATTCCATTTACCAAAATGAAACCCATCTATTTTGCCAACAGGCCACCTATGCTGCTGCATGGAACCGACACCCAACCCCCCGACCAAAAACACGTACCTGTGGCTTCCCGGCGGTTTTTTTTTCCTGCAGTTGGGTTAAAAACCATAATTTCCAACGAGACAGCACGCTTTTTGCGAAACAACATGTTTGTATTGATAGTATGTATATATATATATACGATGGGTCGCCGTATTTTTTTGTTCAATGAATGAGGCACAGGACACAAGGGGTTCATGCAAATCCGGGATGCAGATTGGCCTGTTGAATGGTGTTCATCAAGTTGCGAAATCGCGCAGGCGAGAGGCAAGCGATCAGAACCCCTTTGTCAGAGTCTTTTTGGGCCGGAACTGACTATCTTCAAAATCAAGCCTGAATATGCCTTATTCATGCTTAATCCTGGTATGGGCTTGGAGGTATGGAGCCTATATATCAATTAGTTTCATACAGGGAATTGATGTGGCATATCTGCCTACCTTCCTGGCGAACTCACCAAATCAGAGACTGCAGAAAATGATAGTTGTCTAAAAGTGTGGGAACTCGAGCCTGAAATGTGTGGTTTCTGGTTTACTTCCAAACCAAGCCCAAAGAGGGTATCCTGAAAAAGCAAAAACCGCGCGCACATCTCTCCTGTAGAGCGCGATGGTGTAGGGCTGTCTTCCCAGAGATTCCGGTTTCCAGCGCCATGCTTGGGACATGTATGGCAGGGGACGAGGCGGTCCAGGCTTTGCGCTCGTGCGTTTCTAGCTTCTTCTCTTATAAACATTTTTCCGAGCCTTGAGACACGTGTTGTGCTTTTGGCCTGTTTTGGACGTTTCGGAGGCCTTGTGACCATGGTCAACCAAGCTTTCCATGGAACATCACCATGTTGGGGTGTGCAAATCTGCATTGGGCCTTCGAATAGGCCCCGGTCTTGACGCAGATCCTTTGGGTCCTATCCACGTGGTTCAGGCGGCGTTGGGCATCCGACGGTGGGTTCTGAGCATCGTTACCACACGGTACATATTTGTTGTTTCGTGGTTTGCTGTAAATGCACCAACAGGGCAAAAAGGGGCAGGCTGTGGTTTTTTGTTTCTAGGTATTTCTAGGTTGGCTCAAGGGCATGTAGTTTCCCAACTCGATCTTGGTATCAGAAAAATTGGGCGCCGTTCCGTTCATCGCCCTTTCACGGCCGCGTATGTCTTGAAACGCGGGCGCTTTCATCGCGAGGCCCTGCTGACGGCACACTTGGCCCGGCCCCGTTCTGCCATTGAGCCCGAAGAGTGAAACGGGCCGATGCGACTCGGGGAACGGACGGGCAGGGTGACATGAGGAAAGATCTATCCCGAGGGAAAGGAGAGAAGAGATAGATGAGATCTATCTCGAGAAAAAGGAGAGAAGAGCCAAAAGCTGCTTGAGCCAAACTGCGACGTGACCAGGACTGATTAGGCGCTCAAGACAGATAGACACAAGGAACAGATAAGTATGGGTCAGAATGAATCCACCAGAGGACCGCGGGTTTTAGTCCTTGTTTCCATTTACCAGGGTTCCATTTTGGGTACATATTTTTGACCCACGGCCAGATCATGAATACTTCGGTAATGAAGATGGGCATAAGCTGGTTAATGGGATCTTATCAGGGCTCAAAGCTTTGTCGATAGAAACTTGACAGGAACAAAGGCCCCTACAGGACCTAGCCCGACACCAACCGGGTCCTTACATGTCCTCTTTCTGAGGCTTGACACGTTTCGAGTTTTTTCAAGAGCCACTATTGTCATTGATAAAGCTTCCCTTTAGCAGGGCGAGCAAACAAAGCGGCGCAAGCAGAACTGTTGAAGCCATGCTTCCATTTGCTGAAGATGGTTGTTGTTTAGTGGACTTAAAGGGAAATGGGCACGACCGGGAAATGCCCATTCTTTCCATGGATCCTTCTTTCCAGCGTATTTCGAACAAAAGCAGGTAAAAAGGGCTGGGTTTTGCAAATAATGACGGTTGAAAAGAATGGGCATCGGAATCTACCTGTAGAAACATATACGGCTTCCCTAGCTCTCATTTTTTGGTGTGACCTCTCAACATGATGGTCAACTCGTGGAATCTCTGGGCTTTTTTCGGATGCACAGAGGGTGCCTGCCGCTGTTGGGCTCAACCTGCAGAGCTGGCTTCTCTCTTAAGGCGAGGCTGTGCGCGGGAGGTTGGCTATGAGCAACGGGCTCACTTGTCCGGCCCCTCTTTAATCAACTGCGCTTTATTATGTTTGGGGGGTATTGCCCTCCACAAGTTTATTGATAGGTGTTTCCCTGTGCGTGCCGGATTTAATGTTGACCCCTCTTTAATCAACTGCGCTTTATTATTTTTGGGGTATTGCCCTCCACGAGTTTATTGATAGGTGTGTCCTTTGCGTGCCGGATTTAATGTTGACCCCTCTTTAATCAAGCTTATTGATAGGTGTTTCCTTTGCGTGCCGGATTTAATGTTGACCCCTCTTTAATCAACTGCGCTTTATTAATAGGGGGTGTTCCCCTCCACAAGTTTATTGATAGGTGTGTCTTTTGCGTGTCGGATTTAATGTTGACCCCTCTTTAATCAACTGCGCTTTATTAATAGGGGGTGTTCCCCTCCACAAATTTATTCATAGGTGTTTCGTTTGCGTGCCGGATTTAATGTTGACCCCTCTTCAATCAACTGCGCTTTATTATTTTTGCGGCGGTATTGCCCTCCACAAGTTTATTGATAGGTGTTTCCTTTGCGTGCCGGATTTAATGTTGACCCCTCTTTAAGCAACTGCGCTTTATTATTTTTGGGGGGTATTGCCCTCCACAAGTTTATTGATAGGTGTTTCCTTTGCGTGCCGGATTTAATGTTGACCCCTCTTTAATCAACTGCGCTTTATTAATAGGGGGTGTTCCCCTCCACAAGTTTATTGATAGGTGTTTCCTTTGCATGCCGGATTTAATGTTGACCCCTCTTTCATCAACTGCGCTTTATATAAATAGGGGGTGTTCCCCTCCACAAGTTTATTGATAGGTGTTTCCTTTGCGTGCCGGATTTAATGTTGACCCCTCTTTAAGCAACTGCGCTTTATTATGTTTGGGGGGTATTGCCCTCCACAAGTTTATTGATAGGTGTTTCCTTTGCGTGCCGGATTTAATGTTGACCCCTCTTTAATCAACTGCGCTTTATTAATAGGGGGTGTTCCCCTCCACAAGTCTATTGATAGGTGTTTCCTTCGCATGCCGGATTTAATGTTGACCCCTCTTTCATCAACTGCGCTTTATATAAATAGGGGGTGTTCCCCTCCACAAGTTTATTGATAGGTGTTTCCTTTGCGTGCCGGATTTAATGTTGACCCCTCTTTAAGCAACTGCGCTTTATTTTTTTTGGGGGGGTATTGCCCTCCACAAGTTTGTTGATAGGTGTTTCCCTGTGCGTGCCGTATTTAATGTTGACCCCATATTGATCAACCGCGGATTTGTTAACAGGGGCTGTTCCCCTCCACAAGTTTTGGGTAGGTGTTTCCTTTGCGTGCCGAATTTAATGTTGACCCCATATTAATCAACCCCGGTTTATTAATTGGGAGTGTTCCCCTTCAAAATCTCTCCAAAAGTGATGATTCGCCATTCAACCCAGGGACACCTACCATTGACAAGAAACATCACATCCACAAAAGGTTGATCCCCCCATCATTTCGCTTGTCATTTCTCCCCCGATCATTGGTCGACGGTTTCCTTTGGTTTTTCGGTCTACCTTCGATTGAGCGGGTCGAGTTCTCAAATCCGAATGGCAGGTACACACCTTGAGATGGGACCGCCTAACAAACGCTTGTTTCAGGCAGCCCCTAGCTGGTGGTTTGGTTTGGTGGTGTGGACGTTAGGGGCTACCTTCCCCATGTGGTTTTAAGAGGACCACCAATCCATACCACCAATTGAGGGAAAGCTGACTGTTTGCAATCCTTCACTGACGTGCATTGTCCAGGGCGTTGGCCCTTGTTCAGGCAAAACAAGGCGAAATGAGGGGCTTCACTTGCCCAACAGAATCTGGCAATGAATGTTTAACATTTTGAGGCTGGCCATGTCAAAAAAGTGACACCAACAACAATAGCAATGCTGCTTTCGGACAACTGAGTGCATGTGGCAGAAAGTGTGCATTTCCTGGATCGTTTGCTTTAAAAATCCGCCATGCGATAGATTCCGCAAAACTTGCAAATCAACCAACCACAACCAACCAGAACTCTCTGGAAAACAGCATGCAGTTTAAAATTACAGAGTTTCCCTCATTCCCCTACTTGCTTCACAAGGTGCATAATTGTATGGGGAAGCGCTCTGTTTTGTGAGCCTTTTCCCACAGTACAACAGAACCTCCCTGAAAACAACGGGTACGGTTGATTCCACAAATGTTTCAAGTAGGGAAAACAGTTGGAGACCATGCAATCTGCCGCAAATCACCCGATCTTATGTGATTCACTTGCAATCCGCACGGTTTTGGAGCCCTCAGAACTGTGTATATAGGAACACCACGGCGGCTCAGTTTGGGACATCTCAAAGTTTTTGCAGGCTTCTGTGTCGGAAACCTATTTGGATCAAAAGCTGCTCAAGGATAGGAATCCTAATTCTACCCCGCCTAGGGGATGGCTTATTGCCAGGGTTACTGTCCTCCTGCCTAACCTGGAACTCGGAAGCTCCCTTGAAGAGGCACACAGTCTTCCACGACCAGTCAGGTTCCATGTTTCGCTGGTCAACGTTCTGCGGCCTTGGGCCCCTTCAAGGGCCAGCTTGACACATGTCAGGCAGCGCTCGCGAAGGTGCGAAGGGCTGCTCTTTTTGCGCGGGGCCCCAGGGTTCACAGCGAACTCAAGCTCATACGCAAAAGGGGAGCCGCTGGGCCGCTAGAGACCGTTCTAATCAGATATGCCCTTTGGTAGGAAACGAAGCTGAGGGGGCAAATCCCATCGGTTTGCAATTTGGAGGAATTCACTTCTCAGTCAGTATTTGTTCTTGTCCCTGTAATTCAGACACGAAGTGAAAGGCCCCTCGGGTTTTGCAACAAGCTTTCATGTGAGGTGGCTTTGGCCGAAGAGGTTCCCCCTTTCCAGTGGATCCTTTTAAAGGAAGCCTAGGTATGGTGACTGTTCTCAGCATTCTGGCCAAGTACTTCATGGAGACAGATGTGAGACAGGAGAATCATGATCCCCTGCCCATCCCAGGCAAAAAGCGTCACGATGCGCCAGCTTTGGCTTTGCCTGCATCTTGGCGTCAGGTGGCTGGCTGGGTGGCTGGGTGGGTGTTTGCGTGTTTGTTCTCATGTTCAACTGCAGTGGCCCACATGCGCAAATTCACCCTGATGCATAATTCGTGCAGCTGGAGTGTGCGCTGTTGGGAAAGGCAATCCTTGGGCCTAGGTTTGGATTCGAACTGTCGGCTTCCAAACCTTCGACTCGGCTGGCTGACTTGGGTCTCGTCTTCTTGCGTATCTCTTTTGGAGGGAGGAACACCCAGGTCAATTTGGAGACGCACCCACGTCAATGATTTTAGGGAAAGGGAGCAAACAGTTCAGAGTCGTTCGGAGCTACTTTCCCGAGTGACACCGTCGGATTGAAATATCCCCCCCCTTAAAAATGGAATTGGGGAAGGGGGGTGACCCCTGGAATTCCTTTTGTGGTTCCATTTTCCCTTTTTTATGGGGAAGACTAGATAAATGGAATTGGGGACCGCCCACCCCCCTCCTCCTGAAGATAGGGGGGATATTGAAATGAAGCTTGGCGACCTGGCAGTTTTGGATGAAGTGATGGATGTTGGATGCTGAACTCAGATGAATTAAGCTGTTTGATGAAACAAGGTGTCCAAAAATTTTGAGGGGGACGCACACCCACCTCATCATCCGCCAGGTTGATGATCTGAGTAGTCCGTGGTCAACATTAGATTCCCAAGCTGGCTGGTGCCTGCCACGCCTTGGAATCATGAGGTTTTCAGCTGGGTCTTGGACTGGGCAAATTATGGTGGCCTCGCAAAGGTTGTGTGCGACCTGACCGATGATGAAGGTTCCTTTGTGTTGGCGGGGTCACTGTATCTTAGGGGGGTTGAATTGCCAAAATTCAAGCACGCAACTCTTTTGCACATGGCGTGATCCATCTAAGAAGCCACCTACACCAAGTTCTTTGGGAAATCACCCACCAACATCTCTTGTTTTGGTTGGACTTTGGCCAAATCTACGCAGACTCTAGATTTCCTGTATCTAGCTTCTATGATACTTCCCTGGTTTGTTGGGGGAAGGCATGTGCTTGCAAATGCGTTGAATCATAATTTGTTGTTGGATGGTTGGCATGTCACATCTTTAGCCACACCAAGCTTTGGGTTTTTTCGTGATCCAAGGTGCTTGGCTGGCTGCGCGCTATCATCCGGCAACGATGAAGTTGAACGAGCCCTCAGCGGAGATGACCCGCCGCAGACTTGGGCTGGTCCTTCGACATTGCCCTCCATTTGCTTAAGAATATATATATATATATAATTATTATTTTCCCTTGTTGGTTTAGAAAGGAATTCATCACTACTGGAAATAGTTTGATTTTTTGCAGGGGCCTTCACCAAGTGGAAGTTGCCTAAAAGGTTGGTTTCAGATCAGTCATGGGAAGCAATCGCTTAGCGTCACAGTTGATTCGCCTACAAACATAGTTGTCACTCTCACGCACGCGCTAGCTCGGAGCATGCATTCACCTCAGTTGAGGGTTGCTCAAACCACCAAAACCCCGGAGGGGGTTTGAACAGAATGGACAAAATGCAACCCCAAGAGTCCTGCACCTTGTTCTTTAGTGGCCGGAGTGGTGAGGTATACCGCTTGCCTGAGGTGCATCAACGGCACGAACTCCGAGTGCTCCCTCAGTGCTGCTTGGCTTGCAGTTACAGTGGAGAGAAAGTAGATGGCGGACACCGTTCCCACATGGTTTAGTCATCTCTTCTGCTTACCCACAAAACTGGGGATCGCCTGCAAAAGTATGTGTTTGTTTCTTCGTTTGGGGTTTACTGTTTTTTTTTGGGGGGCTTCATGGGATTGTACATATTTTGGCCAAGATAAGATACTTGAGGCCAAGCTCCCATTTCCTGAAGCATTTGGTATGGGCGCTTCCGCAATTATTTTTCCGGCTTCCGTGGGTCTTTGGTTGGCCAAGCCTATAGCAACAACCCATGGGCTTTCTGGGGACATCCCGGGCCTGAGAGCGAGCATCTGATTTCGTGTCGCGTCTCCCCCCAGTTCCAGGATATGGTTTGGGGTTTGGACCGAGTCTCGCTTTAAGTCAAGCAGGTGGTACCCCTCATGCCAAGCGGACCTAAGCCAAGCATCCCTGGCTCATTTTCAGCTGATTTTGGCTTTGGGCAAACCAAAAGCTTAGACTCCGGGCCTTAACGTCCTTCTGGCTGTGCGTTTTTGTTTTTTTTTAGAGTACCCAGGGAAACCAAAAGGAAACCCACCATTCTTGGGGTCCTCCGAGTTAGAGATATACCCGTGTCTACACAGAATTGTCACCTTACCTGTTTAAATTACCATGATTGGGTGCTAAGACCTCCTGCAACCCAGCCCTTGACCTTTCCCTTAAGAATATGTGTTTTCCCTTTTTGGTCTTAGAGGGACCTATCACGACATATTTTCATATTTTCCAGGGGGCAAAACGCAAACGGCAGGAAAGGATCGACGCTTTGCTCATTCCCACTCAGCATCAGGCACATTTTGTTCTTGCCGTTTTACCTGATGGAACTTTTCACGGGTGTCTGTTTCCAGTGTTTCACCATTGTTTGTTTTACAAATCTGCCGGTGCCCCAAGTGAGAGTGTGGGTTGATTATAAACGGAAACCGCGGGGAAGCCATGGGTTTGGGGGTCCGAGTGAGACACCCTCGCGTGTGTTGTCCGTGATTTTCTGGACGGATTCGGACCCCACTGACCTTGGTGAGAAGTGTTTGGCCTGTGCCAGTGACACCGCGTTTTCGACATCCCATCCGAGTTTGTTTGTTGTTTGGGAGCCCTCAAAATAAGTGGCTTCCTTTTGGTTTCTGTTTAAGACACCCTCAAAAGGCTCCTGCAAAGCAATCCCAAAAAAGTACCGGTACCTTCAGCAAAGATACACCCATTCCCGTCATGCCATGACGCCATAGCTAAGACGCGCAAAAAGTCCTTGAGAACGCCAGCTCAGGCTTTGCAGTGCCTTGACTGCAGCTGGACGCTTTCCATTTTTGAGTTTGCTGAATTGGCGATGGGTTTATGCATCGAAGGACATGGTTGTGAATGGAAGATGCACACATAATGTATATGATCTTTGTACGGCGTTCTTCACTTGGCTCCAAAGAATGCTATTTGGGCCACAAGCGAGTGAAATCGTGGAACAGCGAGGGGCCATGAATGATCCAGCAGTTCATGACGACCCGCACCCCTCCCAAACCACAGTTTGTGAGAGGGTTCCTTCAGCTGATTGAATCCATTGAGCGACATCTTCGACATACCTCAAAGGTGGTTGGGAACAAGTTTGGGTATGAATGTTCCCACATGGACCCTTTGGAACAGTTTGGGGGCACGTTGCAACCATAGCATATGGCCAGAAAGGGACCCGTTCGACCCGATGGAGGACGTCAGAACCATGTTGCTTAGTTTGCACCAACCACTTGGTGACTTCCCATAGCGAAGTCATCCATTGCTATTTTCTTACAAGGAGTGCACTAGTTCTGGGCAATTTATGGCGAACTGGCCCATGCATGTCCTTGGAGACTTCGTGTTTCCAATTTGTGAAATCTAGTAGTTTGCCCAGATCAGTTTCAATGTTTAAGTCTTGAGCTTGCGGGGTTTCTTAGGAGTCGTGTTGATGTTTGAGTAAAAAAGGGGCTGAACCGTTCCTTTGGCCGTGACTTAGACGGCGTTAAGGGCCACAATCCCCAACTCTCATAGGCCGCCTTAAGGGGATTGGAAGGCTGACGGCGTGCGCCTTTGGTAAAGAGCCAATGGAAGCAAACGGATGTTCGGTTGAAAAGAACGAAGGGTGATTCTGTAAAATTCTAATGGTTGAGTCCTTTTCCATTCTTTTCAATCATCCTTCTTTTCAAAAACCGGCTGTTTCCCTGGGTTTTGATGGTTTCCTGAAAAGCAGGATCCCTGGAAAGAACGGAGAACATCTTTGGAATTGGGCACCATAGGTGCCCTTGAGGCAGACTTCTTTTTGTGTTCAGTCTTGTCCGCGAAGTATGCGACAGGTACACAGCCGGTTTGCTTTCTCGTGAAATATTGGTTGAGAGCCAGAAGGAGAAGGGGAGACATAGGAAGGCTGCAATGACGTTCTTTTTAGCTTTGTTTGGACATAAACTGGTTCTTGTTTAGATTGGGTGTATTCCATTTCCCATTGCTACTCATTTTTCCCCAAAAAGGCCATGCTCTGAGTCAGATGTCCAAAGCTCTGATGCGTGGCCTTTCGCGTTCCAAGCGGCCGCCCGGCGAGGTCGAAAGTAAAGACTCTCTCAACAGGAAGCCGCTCGGCTCAGAGAGTTTCGGCGCCTTTGGACCAGAGGCTTGCCCCCAAACACTAACAGTCACCACAATTTGGAAGACCATTTAAATAGTGGTTGATCTAAATTTCCATCCACTGTATTCCACTGTTAGTGGGTGGGGGCAAGGTCCAATTCGCCGCCTTTGGAGCAGAGGCTTCTTGGTGTTTGGAAAGAAGTCAGCATGTGGCTGTGGCTCAAAATTGAGCAGGAGGTTTAGTCCATGTTTCCACTTGCCCGGGTGCCGTTTTGGTCCCGTTTTTTGGAGCCACGGCCATGTCAGGAGTTTGTTTTAGGAAGTCCCTTTTACACCAAAGCGGCTCAGTGTCAGATTCGATGAGAGGCCTTCATTTGCATTCGGCCCCTGTTGTTCCATCTTTTTGTGTGCGTTGGTTTGAAGGGGAACTGGTGAGTCACCGGCTGATATGAGTTCTTTCAAGAGATGCCAAACGGGGATTCTTAGGTTCTCATTCCCGAGCGCTGCGCCAGTCGGGCAAGGATTCCCTTGGGTTTCAGCGTGCGTCTCAAGGTGCCTTCTTGGGCGAATCTCGGGAGGCAGCTTTCAACCCTGGACCCTCGAACCCACAAAGATGGGATATCACCAACCATAACTTTGGGGGTCAAACCCATTTTTCAGTTGGAAGTTTGAGGGTTCAGGACCATACTTTGGTGCATTTTGCTTGGATGGACTTTAAGCCTTTGCCAACGAATGGGTTTTCCGTTTTCCTTCAAACCACTACAAGTTGATCAGACTTTTAGGGGAGCAGATTTCGCCAACCAGCATAGAATTTGCAGCTTTTCCCTTTGGCGGCATTTTTGCGGGAGACGTGCAACCCGTCCGTCGGCCGGCTTCCAGGGGCGAGGTTCCCGGGTTTATTGTGGTTTAGTGGTTACCACTTAGCTGCTAAGATTTATTTATTTTTGCTCCCCTTCCAACGTCAACCAAGGGTTCTCAAAAACTCTGAAGCCTTGCTTTTTCAGCAGCACGTTTACAAATCAAATCTGCTCTTGTGGAATTTGCTTGACAGAACCTGAGTATTTGTTCGGTCGCCCACTTCCATGCACCCAGTTGGGGATGCTGCTACAATGTTGTATCACTTTTCTCAGTGCCAACCACTTGAACTCCGGTAACTTAAATGGGACCACAAGGCTGGTGAACAGCCAGTTCCTTGTAATTGTTTTGTTTGCGAACATCCAGTGACATGTGCTCTTCCTACTGTTGCCCTACTGGTACCTGGTGGTCCTAGGTTGTGCAAGCTTCGGCTGCACTGAAGGATATGTCAGGCACGACTGCGTCGCGGACTGTGTACATCTGCAACTTGACTTTTCAGGTATGGGTGTTGGCAGGTACTGCGGCTTGCATGCCACGAGGTCATGTTTACAAGGCATCATATGTCCGTCTATCCAAAGAACTTACGAGTGGCATGTGTATATAGATATAGATATATATAGATATATATGCTTCCCTCCCAAAGCCTACTAAAAATGCATTTGGCCGTGGTTTGAGGTTCAAGATTTCCCAGCAATATTGGTTCAGACTCTTGAATCTTGAGAGGCGTGACTCAAAGCCACGTTGAGGTAAATGGGATTCAAGATTCCCCAATTGCCCACGCGTCTTTTTCCTCCATTCCTGAATTGGCACTTCAGTTAAAAGAAACAAAAACAAACACAACTGTTCAAAATAAGAGCAGTAAGAAAGGTCAAGCTGCGCCGTGCATGTCGTTTTTCCCCTCACTCATACTAGATCGAACTTGCACAAAGGAACTGGAAACGCATACACCTTTTTTGGGCCAGACCCAAGATTCGAGATTGCACAGAGCAAATATTGGGAATCTTGATTTCACACAAAATGATGCACAACATGTGTGAAATACTGGGCAATATTCAGACCAGAACACCAAACAACAACACAAACATGAGAAACAACTGTTCAACCGTGGTGGGGGTAGGAATGGTTCTGTGGTTTTATGGTTTTGTGTGTTCGGTTTACTGGTTGTGTTGTTATCGGTTGTTTTGCCAAATATTGCGCCAATGTTGCGCAACAGTTCCACTCTTCCACTGTCATGTTTTGCTGTTGCCAGATTGCTTTTTGGTGTATATATATATATATGGGATTCAACATTTGATACTTCAAGAAAAGAATCGTTTGACATCTTGAAACTTTTAGAAATAGAAGCATAAACAAATGGCAACAGCAAGACATGACATTCACATTGGATCAATCTGTCTGCAAGTATGAATTTGCCCAGACGGATTCTTATAGGCCTGTGTTGTCCAGATGCATATGTGGTTCTCCCCCTTCCCTGAGATCCAGACTTGATAGTTTTTGCGGTGTTTAGCTGTTCTTGGCTATGTTTTGTGAGGGAGGCCAACATGTAACATGCTGCTCGAACAAACCTTGAAACATGCAGTTTTTTTTTTAGCGGGGGGTGCCATATATATATAGATATCAACGCTCTATGCCTCCAAAACCAACACCTGCCAATACCCTTGACTCGATCTTGTTCCCAGAGTTTCCTGCATTGCAATTGCAAGCTCAGACAAGCCAGAACTTCGTGACGTGCACTCTGCACATTGTCATCCCCGTGTCTAGAAGCAAAATGTTTCTTCACAGAAACACAATATCACATATTATGGAAATGTGACCCGCTTGTTTGAATACATCATGTGCTGTTGCATAAATGGCTCGAAAGGTTGTCTGTGGATCCCCACCCCCTTAAAAATGGAATTGGGAATGGGGGGTAACCTCTGGAATTCCATTTGTGGTTCCATTTTACTTTTTATGGGGAAGACTAGATAAATGGAAATGGGGACCCCCCACCCCCCTCCTCCTGAAGGTAGGGGGGATGTTTGTGGCGCTTTCCTGGGACTGCTGGCAGGTGGCAAGATTGCCAATGCAACAGCCGCCCAGCAGCAGTGGTGACGCTCAACCAGGTGCTTTGTTGCTTGCCACATGTATACATACATATGTATATATATATATATATGTTTGTTTGCATGTTGAGTAGGGGAACTCAACACATGTTGTTTACTGTTCTTTTTCCTCAACACCCTCGGGGAATCAACAAAGAATGGCCTACCCCACCTTGGGGTGCCATAAACATGGCCACTTGAATTCAAACAGTGTGTTTGCATGTGCGCGAAAGGGGGGAAGAGTTCATGCGCTTGGACGCCCCCTCAGTCAGAGTCTAGACTCTGAACAATGCAGTGAGTCATGAGGTATGACTCCAGGCGCAAATTCCGCTCCTTTTCACGATTTGTTTGCCATTCGTCGCCCAAGGTGCGCTATTTTTGCCATGGCTGGGCATGGCAATGAAAGCGATTGTCATGTGAGGGTGAGGTGTACTCAACGCTGCCGCATCCGAGGCCTCTGTGGCAAGTACGAGAATTGCTGCCGTGAGCCTAGTTCGAAGCGAGTGGGGGGCTCGAGCGTTTGGGGCTTTGGTGAAGTTGTGTGCTTTATGGTTGCTAACTTGCTTGCTTGCCGGCATTCTGGCTGGCTGGCTGGCTTGCTGGCTTGTTTCTTTGTTTGTTTGTTGTGACCAGCTGAACAAAACACAGTGGCCAAGTGACCCTGTATTGAAATGCGCTGTTCGATTTGGGGAGGGGGGCATCAACATGGGTGCATACCCTCTTCAGCTGGAAGTGGTTTTCGCTCCGAGGGTTGGAAGGGCCGCCTTACAACGTGAGACTATAGTGTTCAATGAAGCCCTTGTAAATTATCAATGCACTTGAGGTTGAAAACATGGCATGGGTGACATTTGTTATACTTTCCTTAGAGAACAAGCAATCATCGTTTAAAGCTAGAGCCACAAAGAGTATGCTCGATTTCCCTGTATTTGAGAATAATAGAAAAGTGAACTGAGGTACCCTGCCACCCCTTCCCATTTGAGGTTTGAGGTGCAAAGACACAGTGGCCCCGCTTCCCTGGAAGAAACCCAACAACGGAGGCGTGCACACGTGTCATGCTCAAAACGCCCCTTTCCTGGAGGCCACCGGGGATAGTCATCAATCATTATGGAGTTTGGCAATTGGTGCAAGGATGTTTGTTCTCGGAGCCATCATATTGTCTCGAGTTGTTCCTTCGACATGTGCAGTTGCCGAAGTAAGACACCGGCCTTATTCTGGGCAAATAGTTAAATGACCGGCCCCTTCTCAGCGGTTGAAAACTCAGGCTAGGGGTAGTCCCGCTCAGGGGACTTGTGAAGCAGGGGTAAGATGCCACTTGCTAAACGGAGTCGTCAACCAGTATCCGGGGTTGGAAGTTTGATGGCATTTGGATGTGCATATTTCGCGCAGGCATCGACTTCTACCAGAAGTGCCAACAGAAGGAGGCGTGGCAGAAAGCCCCGCACATCAAGGGACACTTTGGCCGATGAGCTTGCCCAGGGACGTGCTGTGGAGTCTTTGTTAGTGGCGATGCGGAGGTCGCTCCCAATTTCGTGATTTGGGTTTGAATCACATTTCGGGATGAAATCACATTTTCGGGATTCGGGATTCGAATCGATTCGGGACTTGGAAGGCCGCCTCTGGTCCTTCAGGATGCGGGATTCGGGATTCGCGAATCACATTCTCCGCCAGCTTCTCCGGATCAAGTCTCTTGTTGGTGGTCCGTAAAGATTAAACTATGGTGAAAAGCCAGTGCCAAGGTATTTGGTGGATTCATTTGTGTCTGGTGATTTCAGCAATACCTCATCATAGCATGTCAGCATGTGCTAATGTTGACTCAGCTCTCAATTAGTGTCTCGGCATGCCATGTCACTGTGTCCTTTTGCATACTTGGCAATGTATGGGTATACTGGATATATATATATATACATATTTATCGCTGCAACTCCCCCTTTCTTGGGCACCCTTGCACACCTACCTTGTGCAACAGGGCCGCCTGATGGGTGAGGGGAATACTTTGGTGATTTGAAACATTATCAGTTACCCGCTGATGGTTTGAGTCCACCCTGGGCCGTTTGTTAACACCTGCCCCCTCCACAACCCCAGCCACCAGCAAAGGACTTTGCATCACCAGACCCCCCCGCCCCCAAATTACTGCTGAGTCCACCTGATTTGTTTTCCCAGCCACCTGGGCTGATCGGATTTTTCTTGTGGGGGGGGGGGGGGGTGGCAGGGAACAACTGTTACATCAACTTGCCATTGGACTTATGGAGGGCAACTGATCGGTCGCATCCAAGTCAGGTGTTGGCAATGCTCGGCATGAGATGCATGAAGCACCAGCATGAAGCCAGAGGCTCATTCATGGTAATCTTTGCTGGCTGCGGCGCCCAGCTTGCGCTTGTGGCTTGGGGCAATGACACGCCTCCGCCAGCTGCTTGATTGCAACTGTAGTATTTTTTACTCTGAATTTGCTGTCGCAAGATGGCGCGAAGCTGCTGCCAGCCTTGTTTTAGTTGGCCTGAACTCGCCGGCTGGCTTGCTGCCACTGTTTCCACCTTTCCAACGATTCCCCACGGTTGATTTGCGTTTTCCATGCAATGAGGCGTGTCTGAAACACACCTGTTGCTGAGTGGTCCAACATAATCAGCCCCTTCCACCCAGCTGCAGCTCCCGTTTGTCGGCCCCATCACCCAAGTGGCTGGCAAGGGTCCCCACTACAAATTTTGCCAGCTCTTTGGAGTGACCTTCTTTTGTTGCGGGGTACGGAGCAGACGTGCTGCGGCATGAAGTTGTCGTTCCTGCCTGGAGTTCAAGGACCGTCAGCAAAAGTACCAGCTGCCTGTGCCGGGTACGACACGCTGTATGACCGTTACCCTGGCCCAAACCCCGCTGCGTGGCGTCGACCTGCACAACCTTTGTTGGACTTCCAGATGAGCCGCAGATGCCAGAGGAGCAGTCCCAGGTCATGCCCCTCTTGGATGAGATCATCCCAGCTGTGACGTACTACCTGACAACGATTCCTGATGCCCTTTATGCATCAGGAAACCAAGAAGAACGCTGTTGTGGAATGTCGGCCCAGCCAAGCCCCCAGTATTTTTGAGATCGTTATTTGAGCCAAATACGGATGCACTTTGGGCCAAATATTTTTTGGGCGCCAAACACAGATGCAGTTTAGGCCAAAGTAAGCGTGCAAGAGTGCCCCAGTAGTGGCAAAAGGTCTCCTAACAATGGCTGCATGTAGTGGGGGCACGCTTGGTTCAAATCATGGGCGTGCGCCTGACAATGACATGTGTGTGTGTGGGTTGCAGTGCTGTATACACAGTGCCAAGAATGAAAACAACATAACGACATGTCATGCCAAGACACTACTTTAGGCTGAGTCAGCATCAGGGCATGCTGACATGCCATGATGAGGTATTTGCGCATGGATCCACCAAATACCTTGGCACTGGCTTTGAAGTAAGGTGCAAATCACTGAGGCATCAATGTGCTTAAAACTGAATTGTCTTGATTGATGCAATGTTGTTTTTTGCAGCGCAGGGGGTCCACTACGACTTGATGACATGAGCAAACGATGCCCATGAATCATTGAAAGCGGTTTTGTGTCATTGATCAGTCTGTACGCTTGCTGAATTTGTTTGATACCACAGGCGCAGGCTAATCCACGTGTGCAACTTTTGCCCTGGGACTCCGTCCGCAAGAAAACGGGGTTGCAAACAATTTGTAGTTGTGGACTAGCGCTATAGACAAAAATGGTGCCATGCTTGGGTGGCAAAAACGATGCCCGCCTTTGTTCAAATGTATATGGCCTTTTTCTCAAAGTTTCGGGCATTCATGCCCGGATGACAACCCCATCCGAAAGGGTGGATCATGGTGCCGGTGCCTCTAAAGGCGTGTTTTTGGATTGATTTTTTGTTCCATGCCTAAAAGAGGGTTGCTCTGAAGCTCAATGCCCAAACGGCAAGGGTGTTCACTTGGTATTGGGGCATCTTTTCCTCATTTTTCAGGGGCCCACTTTCCGAGCCCTTCGGTCCCTTTTGAATGATTACGCAGACGCCGCTTAAAACTGGGGGTCGGGGCTTCTGCCTTGTGAAAGCGTGTTTCGAGCAACTATGTGTAGGGTCAGTATTGTTCACCTAATGTCACCACTGCTGATATGAGAATTAATCGGGGCACAACCAGATAATTCATTCAAAATGACATCTGCCACCACAAATGCAATTTTAAGACATCCGCGTAAGGCGTTTAGCACTTTTCCAACTTCTGCATGAATGTTATTGCCCCGTCGTATGGCAGACACGTGCTGCTGACCAGGATGTGACCCGCCCTCGGATTGAACATTTAACGACCACTTTTGTACGCCCACAAAGGGGGGCACTTATTCACCATGGCAATGTACCGAAACTGACGAACCGTGAAGTGACCGGCGGTCATTTGTTTGTTTGGATTTTGAGAGTTGTTAGTTGGTTAGTTCCCTTTCAAAAGCGGGAACCAACAAAATTAGATGGTGGGCGGTTTCCCTCTCCGCCTTCAGCGCCCTTTTTTTCAGCCCTTGACCCAGCGACAGGCTCATACGGAGCCGGCTCCAGAGCGACAGCTGTCGCCAGGGAAGCCCAAAGCGAATCGACTTTTGAGGAATTGAGGTGTCTTTTTGCCTAGGTTTCAACCGATTCCCATTAAAAGAATGGCAAGGACCCGACTTGGATGACAATCCTTGGGTAAAATAATGCCGCTTATGGGAACCCAACTTTTTTTGTAATGGTGGTTGGGCCCCCAGGGCCGAAAGGCCGATTTCGCCAAGTACTGAGGGTTACCAATTCAATCAGCTTGCCGTCCTTCGAATGCCTCTGACCCGAAAGGTTAGAACTTGTTGTTCATATATTTGGAGTCCTGTGGGCAGAGTAAAAGATGCTTTCTCACCACCATGGTCTTCCCACGCAGAACATCCACACACTGGAGAAGTGAGAGCTGGCGACAGAAGGACCGTTTTAGGGGCCAAGTCATTGAGGTCAACAAACGAATGACCAACGAACAATTTGGCAGAAACGTGTTTGCTTCATTGACGTCTCCCCTTTCCAGAGACCTGACGAGAAAGGTGCCGCATCAAGCCCACACACACGTCCCCGCCCTCCGTTTTTTTAAATCATGTACGTCTGAAATCATCCAGTGTGCACTTTCGAGGAAGCTCAGCCAACAGAAGCTTGAGCTTTTCTTTCGACCAGAAGGCAAACACGGGGATCGCCCCTTGATGCGCTCGCGCCGTGAATCAGTGGGCGCGAATCACACGAAATCGGTCACCGCGCCCAGGTCCAGAGGCAGCAACTCGGCAGTTGGGTTTTTTGACGCCACAGGTGTGGAGAGCCGTGGGGCGTTTGGAGGGTGTCGCTGAGGGAAAGGGGACGGGGGCTACATCTGTTGCGAGTAAGGTTGGTTTTCAGAACTTGTGGGGGATGGGCCCTATCGCCAGGACGGATCTCCAGTAGCGTGTTTCCACTTTCCGGGCGCCCACAGAAATTCAAGGATGCAAGAGCACGAACCGCGCTTCCTGGCTGGTGGGATGGTACTGGTACCTGCTCGCAAAGTAAGTGTCTACATTGGTTGCCCCCACGGATGGTTTCGATGGTTCTTTGTCCTTTCAGGTCCGTCCAAAGATCCAATTTTCGGGAACCCGTTGTGATGGTTTTCTCACCAATCCAGGAGCTTCAGCAAGAGGTAGACGCCATGGGAGCATACGCCCGATATGCCAACAGGAAATGGATCGGGCACATGGGAAGCATTCACCGCTTCTATTTAAGAGGGTTCCCACTACTCCCGACTCACCTCCAGAGGAAAATGAAGCACAACCGCAGAACTCGTATAGAACGGCTACGCATATATTTCCCACTTGACTTGGGGGTAGCTTGGGTTTGGGTGTGGAGCGGTTGACGCTCAGGTTGCCGGGACTATCATTGCGGAGAA
>CAUJNA010003216.1:1947763-2032763 GCA_963377175.1 Effrenium voratum
TATATGGTCAGTTGTTGTGTTATATATATATATATATTTGCTACCCCCCCCAAATAAAAAAAGGAACTAGGTTTTGGTCGGGAGGGTTACCATATATATATATATATGGTCAGTTGCTTGGCTGGTCCGCCACCATTTCAATTTTTGGTTGGCCTCTTAAGCTGCCCCTCCGGAGGCCTCCTGTGGCCCCAGGCTCGCCGGGTTCGGATGTGGCATCCCTGTGACAGCAGTCGCTTCCATAGCTGAAACGAGTACCCTGATTTTTCCCGAGTATGACCTTGTTGTTTTTTCCTCCTCTTGGTTTGAAAGGGAATCTATCACTGCTAGAGTATGGTTATTTTATTTTTTTGCTTGCAGGGGACTGAAGCAAATGGAAGGGGCAACAGGGAGTATCCTTTGGTTCGGACCATTGTGTGGGAATGAATGAACACCAGAAAAGCTTTGTCCCTTGCACAACGGATATAAGATAAGACCAGAGCCGCGCTCATAGCATCACGTGCCTCCACAGGTTACAGCAATGCTGATACAGCTATTTTGTTGGCCCCTCCGCAGTACCGCCTTCTATTTGGACACATACACATATCCAAACCCACAGGATGTTTCTTTCCCCAAAAGGCAAACCGCCCAAAAGGCAAACCGCCCAAAAGGCGAACTGTGGCGATGGCCGATGGCGGCTTCACAACTCGGCATGCTTCGGCGGTTTTTCCATGTGCAACCCCTTCCATGTTCCCATGGTCGTGGCTTACACTAGTTTTATAGTGCCCCCCCTCCACACGCCCCCCCCAAATCCCCAGATCCCCAAACCCCCAATTCCCCAGATTCCCAAATCCCCAGATCCCAAAACCCCCCAAATCCCCAGATCCCAAAACCCCCCAAATCCCCAGATCCCCAAATCCCCAAGTCTCCAAATCACCAAATTCCCAAATCGCATCCTAATGACTCAGCCCTTGATATGGCATCGCCACGCATCCCCTGCCAGCCCCTGCGCCGCCGTCGGCCCCGTCACCGCCGTCGCCCCCCTCGCCGGTGCCGGCCTTTGGCAAACCTGCGCCGGGCTTGGCCGGGGGCCCAGATGCTTTGGTTTCCGTGTGATTTCCAAAGGGGCACCCCCAAAAATACACGGCTCACAGCATAATAGATCGACACTTTGGGGTAACGCACATCGCACGACCGCCAATATAATCTTGCCTAGCGGGAAACGAGCTCGGGCCCCATGACAAACAGTTAATTTAAGGGCCAATTTCTGGTTTGTGAGCTGGCTGCTTGGCTCGAACCTCCCAGCGTGGTGCAGCTGGGGCGGCTAATCAAGCCGACGCAGGGTGGAGGAACTTGGACGAGCGCCTAGGGGGTGGTGGCATGGATGTGCAGGTGGACCTCCCACGCGATGCGTGATCAGGTGGGTAAAACAAGGCTGTGGGTCAAAACCAATGGTACCATTTTGGGGTAGGTGCACCACCCATTTTAATCTATTTGAGTTGGGATTGGGATGTTCACTGGGGATACGATTTGGGTTTTCACCCATGGCCACACTACCAGACTTAGCACAGCGTGGCTGTGCTTCCAGTAGATTGTGACTCGGCGGTGGTGAGGCTGCTGGCTGTTCAGGCGGAAGGCGTGAAGTGGTTTGTTGAACAGTGAGCTGGAATTGGACCTAGGGGGTAAGGTGACTTCCGCAGCCCAAGCCACGCAATCTGCGGTCTGGTCATGACTCCCATGTCTGTTGCAGGCTTGAGTCCCGTTATTTGGATGCCATTTTCGGATGCAACGGCGTGCTCACTGGTGCGATGGCTTGCCATCTTTGTCAAGAGGAGGCTTGCTCACGCATCAAGGTAGAGTGGAAGTTTTCTTACTGCGCTGCTTGATGGCCCTGGTGCTCTGTCAATGTGGACGTCCATGCCATGATAGGTGACATGCTGCAAGGTTAGTGCGTTGTCACATCTTCACCCTGCTCGGAAACGATGCCAGAAAATATTTAGATCTTTGGCATAGGGTGTTCGACCCCTCGTTCCACAACTCGCATTTTTTCAGACCCACCGACGAACATGTTTTATACAAACTCACTTGGAGCCGAACCTGTGTCAAGGATTGCTTGCTTGAACGTGTCTATGTCAAACTTCATGCTTTCATGTAGAATTGCAGAAGGCCCCCGCAACCATGAATTATACAAGGTGTCCTTCACCAACACCTGCTTGTTGTAGTTTAGTTTGCTTGGTATCAGTAACCTTATTGGTCATTCCGGTAGGCACTACCCTTTGGGCTCTATTTGATTGAGCAAACTAGGGTCTACCATGAATTTGCTACCAGTACCACCTGTCCTCTCCAGCCTTGAAACCCATGTAGGTGTGCACAGATGCATACTCTATACTATCTTAGACTTTACTGCACATGATGTTGAGGCTTGGATGGGTGATACCGGGTGCTAAGTAGTGTTTGGACAAATTTAGCATGATGGGCTATTTGCGCAGAACACTATTTGTGCATATACTTCATGCTGGACCTACTTAGTAGGTTTTACGCATGGCTAAAAACAAAGCAGTCTTCCATTAGTTTCCTGTCGTACTTGCTAAGAAATTTGCCAACGCTGCATATATATATATATATATACATATACATGTATATAAATGTTTCTACATATATATATATATTATACATATCAGGGGAGCAATAACATGGGGAAGAGTTCAGCGTTTGGACACCTGTATGAAGAACCTTCAGCATGGGTGCGGTTGCCAACTCACAGCTTGAGCAGAACGCAGGCGCAGGTCTTCAACTTTACGGCAGTGCGAGGCACCAAGGTACAAGGGGCCATATCCCCCCCCCCCTTTGGCACGAAGGCACTCAGATGGCCATGGGTCAAAACCCCATACCCCCCAGTGAACATCCCAATCCCCACCAAAATAATTAGATTAAAATGGGTGGTGCACCTATCCCAAAATGGTACCATTGGTTTTGAACCATGGTATGGAACGAAATTAGGGGACTTCCAAAAAAGAGTTAGCGCTTGCCTTGTGGTGTCCTATTCAGGCAACATCCCCCATGGTCACAGAACCAGACGCCAGCACAGGTCTTCTCGGTGAATGTGTCGGGCCTGCCTTGGGCTGGCATGGACACCGCTCTGAACTCCCCGAGCTCCGCGCCTCTGTGTGGGCCTCGGTTCACGGCGGTTTTTTCATCCGATCGCAACCTCCCGGGCGGTTTCCCAAAATTTGTGGTTTCCCAAGTTTGGGTTCTTTAGCGCCTGGCTAAGGGATATGGGATCAAGCGATTAAAGATAAGTTGATAGATAAGGGACCAATCGCAATCTTTGGGTGCCCAAGTTTGGTCCAGGTTTTGCACCGGTCCCAAAATCTGAACCCTTTCTTTCCGGGTGCCCAAGGGGCAAGTAGGACCATGGACCTCGGCAATAGGCCGGAAGGGAGTTAGACCAAGGGGACTCCAGTTGTGCCACCCTCTGGCAAGTGGCCCTTCAAGGCCAACAGTCAGGCTGCATGGGCTTCCCATTGCAACTGAGCTTTGAACTAGTACATGGCTGTGGGTCAAAACCCTGTACCCCTGGTGAACATCAAAATAGGTGGCAAATGGATGTTCATCCACCCCAAAATGGAGCCATGGGTTATGCACCACATGAGAATCTGAGAAACTGGGGCAGAAGAGCATCTGGAACACTCCCAAGGTATTTGTGTAGCCGCCCTTTTTTTTGTTTGCATGGCTTTGGGTAGACCACTAAGTGGCTTAGGCTAGGGACATAGGGTCTGTGATTGTTTTTAAAACTCAATGTTTTTTGTTCTTCGGATCTTTCCAGGTTGTTCTATTGGTTTTGAAAGGACTTCTCGAGGTTGTGTGGGTTTGAATAGCCAGGACGACCCTTTCTGCTTCATAGCCGGTGTTGATTATGACTCACCTGGGCATGCTTCCGCGCATTCGATTCCACAGAAGCTCCCAGGACCTAAAATAATCTCGCCAACAATTTATGCGTGGCTGACAGTTGACCTTTCTTTCTTTCTAACGCAAACGTACTGTGGATGGTTGTGACATGCATTTCGCACCACCTAATAAACCCTGGAATGCTTCGATTCCCCAGTAAAGACCAACAGACAAAGGTTTGTCATGGTTTCAATGTTTTGCAGCATTTTGTCCATCCACAGTGTCATTTTTAGTACCGGGTTTTGATTGCGCCTCCGGAAAGCAAACGGGCAGCGGGCCGGTGTGCTTGTGTGTGACCCAAAAACGAGCTCTTGGGTGTTTCTCCAAGTCAGGGACCTCCCTTTGTCATAGTTTTTGAAAGGACACCCGCAAGGAACCAACGAATTGTTGAGGTCCCTCATTTGTGGAAACACCCATGTCAACTCTGTTGGAATGCTAGGCTAAAAGCAAAGAACAAGTTGAACTATTTGTGTAGGGCTTAGTGTGCGTTTATGCAGTGCAGCCTTGTGTGATTTGGTCTAGTTTGGTCTGGTCAGGTCCCGTCTGTTTTTTTCTTGTTTGTCCGACTGCCCGCCTGCCTGCCTGTCTGTGTGTTTGTGTGTTTGTGTGTTTGTGTGGGTGCATGAATGTCCGCCTTTGTGAACGTAGCCCCTTGGTTGAGAGTGTGCATGTGTGCATGCAATGTACACGTGTACTTTTAGGTATATCATGTATCAAGAGAATCACTCGAGTTTGCAAGGCCTGCATCATCATGCGATCCTGCTTCAGCTGCAGTCCAAGTTATCTTTTAATAAAGCCCGTGTGAGGGCCATCTATTTTTTTAAAGGTTGCCTATGGAAATACTAGGTTAGATTATTCATTATTCATCATTTCAACAGTAATCCAACGTGTATGCAAGGAGCACTCCATCTATCAACATGTCCGTCACAGTTTTGCTCATTTTGCTTGGTCCCTGTTTACAGGAGCCTCAGCTTGCGGGAAAGCAATCAAACAGCTACCATGTTCGAGGTTGAGACACAGCCATGCCCAATTAATTGCTTTGCACTGGACGCAACCACTTGGACTCGTATGGCTGGTCTTTGGTGGATCACTCCCCCCATACCGGGGAGGCTCTTCCTTTAAAAGCGAAGAGAAGCACCTGTTTCGAGGTTTCCGCCGATTTGAAGCACCCACTCAGAGGCTTTTAGGTGCTCGATCTTGGAGCCCTCAGTTTCCCCTTGGAGAGAGCCATGGGAGAGCGCACAGCTTAGGCTCACATTCTATATGTACCGGGCCGTGTCGGCGCCTCAGGATCGGCCTTCGGGACTGGCTTGGAGAAGTTGGGGGGGGAAACCACGTATAGAGGTTCACGTATTTTGGCATGGCTGTGAATTTGAGTGGCTGGAAACTGGTAGACTCAGACCCAGAAGTGTCCAGATTACCTCTTTTTTTCTATGTCCCTTGTTGGCCCCTGCACGATTCCAAGTTTTCCCCGCAGGATAGGCTTCATTTTGTGAGTCTCGATTGAGATTCCAGCTCTTTGCATCACATGATCTGTTGTCCATCCATGGTATGTTCCATCGAGAAGAAGCACTGGCTGTATAAGACTCCTAGTTGGGTGAAGGGTCGGAGGCGGGAACGGGTGGTTGGGATTCTGCAACCCTTCAAGCGCCCGAGACCCTATAGAGGCTGACAAATATGGGTGTGTATGCTTTAGAGTTGGAACTCTTGTTTGTGGTTTTAACGGGAAACCAAAAGGACGAGCACCATTTTGAGGGTTCCCATATTTAGAGTCAAACCCAGATTTGTATACACATAGAACCATGATACACATACATATACAGAAACATCCATTGGACCCACAGCTTTACCCTAAGAAGGTTCCTTCCGAATCTTCGGGTGGAAACAGGGCTTTGGTTCCAAAGGCCGTTGAGACGCGCAGCCCATGTCAGGTCGGATGAGGAGTACCCACCTCTGAATGTCAACATGGCCAGCACCTTGTCCGCACAAGTAAGACAGAAGCCTCCAAGCGTCTCTGTAATACATTTATTGATTTATTGACTGATGCATATTAAGTAACTGACACATCTATTGTTAGTTGCTTAGGACGAGCATATGAGCAGCTGACTCAGCTACCATGAGCGATGCAAGGCCAAGTCCTATACGACGTAAAGAATCACCAGGGCAGCTGATCAACTGTATTGTGGCTCAGAACTCGTGTGCTCAGCATTTGGCGGAAAGATGTCAGGATGGGAATATGTCCGGTACTCCCCTTGGTGGGCATCCCGTTTCATAGGCCCTGCGGAGGTTCTCAGAATCCGTCTGCTAACTTTTGTTTACAGCCGAGCTTTTCCCTTTCTGGTCCATTTGAAGTTAAGGCCCCAAAGGTTTAACTTTTGTTTCTGGGGCTCGTTTGGGCAAGTGAGACTCACTAGATTTTTGTGATCCTGACTCCACGGAAGTGAGTCTAAAAACCTGCCAGATCTGCCAGGTTGGCATTAGGGTGCAATATGCCAGAATCCGCCCATTGTGCAACACGCTTTCCATGTTGGGGTTCCATCCGCTTCAATATGTTTGGTGTTAACACATTTTTTTGGTGAGGTATGGTGAGGTAAGTTGCATTCCTGGGTGTGCACATTTCAGATATATAGCTTGTTCAAGACCTAATGATTTGGTGAGGTATGGTGAGGTAAATTGCATTCCCGGAGGTGCTCATTTCAGATATATAGCTTGTTCAATGATTAGCGGACTGCGGATTGTGCGGTTGGCGGATTTTGGATTATGGTTTTTTGGGTTTCCATGCTCCAACTTTCGGTTTCGACTCACCAATTGCATCTCATATTTCCGGATAAAGACGATTACCAACCATAACTAGCATTAAAGGATTAAGCGGATTGATTTTGGATTATAATTAGGACCTCGGGATTTCGGACAGGCATATATGTGTAGCGATTGTCAACGCAGGAGCTTCTGGTTGTCCAGTTTTTCCTCGTGTCAAGTCAGTGCTACAAAACGGTTATCAACATGTCCAGGTTCTTTGGGCAAGTGGAAACTCTACGTTATGCTGAAGCAGGCAGCGGCCTGACATGGCTCTTGGGTGTAAAAAGACGGAAGGTTGCTTTCATGCGGCACCCTTGTCCTGGATGTGTGAGTACTAGCACGGAGACAACCCTCTGCAAATAGTCTTAAGGGAATGCCACATTGGTACCACAGAGTCATTGTTCGCAAGCTCCATATTCTCCCCACTTTTCTTGGAACTGCTTGCCAGGCTTGGGGGGTGTCCTTTGGTACCTTCACCACGAGGCAGGTGGCGCGTCCGTTTTGTGATGGGTGCTTGAGGCACGGGCCCGGCTGGCTGCAACGAGGGCCATGATTTCGGGGCTGCGAGCGAATGATCTCTGCAGGACTCTCCCCAGTTCCGCATATTTAAATTGAGGGCTACCTGTGTAGTCCGACAGTTCGAGATGCTGCCGCTAGATAAAAACCCTGAACCAGCAGGGAAGAGGCTTGGCCCTACGGCCTTCCGTAAAAGTCCATCCCAATTATTTACTGGGTCTTCCATGCTATATGGCTATATACCTCCTGCCGCATCTCGTTCTGCGACGTTGTGGTCTACCGGCCTACGTCCACTCTTATTGGTTTGATGTACTGGAGTAACAGGTGGCCCGCCCAAGGAAGGAAGTGAACACTTTGGGCATCTACCTGTACTAATCTGTCTGTTTGTCTGGCGCGGGCGGGCGCGGGAGTCTGTGCCTCCAACCCCTTTTCTAGACAATGTGGGAAGGAACGAATACTGCCTGAAATATCTTGGCTTTGCGCTTTACCGTCATATGGCTTTCCCCCATCAGTTTCAGCCACCCCCAGCCGATGGTGGAAGGTCTCCTCGAAAGGTTTTGAAGACACCACGGATCATAGGTATTTCGGATCAAATCGGCGCAGCACTCCTGGCCTCAGTCCGTCAAGCATACAAAGCGGCGAAGTCAGCCAAGTGAGTCTACACGCAAGCCGGCACTTCACGCTAAGGCGTAGTGTGTTGTGTGTGTGTGTGTGTGTTTTGCTGTTTTGGTTCTGTTCCACTTTCAATTTCCGGGGCTGCTAAACACATTGAGTCTTTTGCTACAATACCAGCGCTGAGGTCGGGAAAATGATTCTACAAGTTGCTGTTGGGGTTAAAGCGAGAAACCCGCGGCGAAACGCTGCCATTCCGCCATTGCGTGCAATTACCATAGAGATCACGAACACATAATGTTTGTTATTTTCAGTGTACCTGGACCCTCAAACTACCCATAAAAATGGGATTTCACCCCATAATTTTGGGGGGTCAAACCCATTTTTAAGGGATTTTTGAGGGTTCAGGTACCCCAAATGTGAGCCAAGTTACAGATCGCCGATTGGACGATTGCCTCTGAGTGGCCATTTCAAGGGCACAAGCCCTGACCATTTTCCCTTGAATACCTAGTGGAATTGATCTTGGCACATATGGACGTACAACACGTTGTCGGCATGGATATCATGCTTCGTTCTGCACCTTTCTGGCAAGAGGGGTGGTCATCCACCGTGTTGGTTGATTTTAGACAACCCTTTTGAGGCCCAGCAGAACTGTATCCACAATCACAAGGTGTCCTGTTAGTGTTAGGGAAACATGATCATGGCCGACAACTGAGCAGCGTCCTAAACCCCCCCATGTTTCATTAGGTGGTTTTGCTATAATGCTTATGGGTGAGAATCCCGATTCAATTCTTCATGCTGGCACCAATCCCATGGACCCCCAAGAGGGGATATGGGGAGGGGCTATCCCTTATTGACCCCTCAACAAGGCCTGGTTAAGGGCCCAGTCTTAGCTCATCCTGGGCTTATCCAGGGATGGCCCCCCCCGCCCCCGGCCATCGCCCCCCTAGGAGTCCAATCAGTCGCTCAACTGAGCGCAGGTGGTGATTCAGGCGCCCCGCAAGTTCGACATCACCCGCATCCTCCGGTACAAGGCGCGATCTGGAAAATCCGCGGAAGCCCAAGGCGAGCCGAGCATGGTTCTGCCTGAAACAACTTGGGAAGACTATACTGTTTGGTTTGTTGCCACTTTGTCAGGAAGTGGCTTTTGCGCCCACCCGTGGGATTTGGACATACAGCGCTGTTTCTCTTGCTGCATCCGTTGACCTGCAAAAGGACCGCTTTCCCCCAAAGTAACAAGCAGTGAGGTTCTCGTTCAAGAGCCACCCAGCTTCATATTCCGCTACCTTCTCAAGGGAGTCCGCGGCCCAAACTTGTGGCTGCTTCAGGTGTTGTTTTGCGAAAAGAATCCACCCAACCCACGGGCATAGTCCTGGGCGGTTGGCCTCGCCGGACTGGAGAAACTGTCCTCAGCATAGCGGGGGCTTCGGTGGGGCGGCTGCAGCTGGCACCCTCCCTGGCCCCAAAAGGAGCACCGCTGGGCGATTTTTTCAGGTGAATCCCAGCTAAATCTGTGTCCAGTAGGAATCCTGTGGGTGACCCTCCCCGATGCGTTTAATCCGGGGTTCCCATTGAAATGGCCCCAGCAAAGGGACCATTAGCATCTTGTCAAGGCGTGCAATGACAGTGGCCAAACCTCTTGTCACGCATGTTCAAGCCGATTTGGCAAGCCTGCCAAACACATCCAAAGAGCTTTCTAAACATGGGCCCACTTTGGTGGTTTGGCATTGGACTTTCAGCGTTGATCTGGTAGAACACTACATTTCAAATGTCAAAGGTGATTTAATCTTTGTTACGCTTGGAATATGACGTGCACCTAGCGAAAATGGGGGTGTCCCTTTCATTCCTCCTTTAAGCACCAATCAAGCGCTCCCTTCTGCCAGGAAGATCACCGTGTCAAAAAGAGAAACTGCAACGTGGCAAACAAGAAGCAGCATGCAACATGTCTTGAAAGGGAAACACAGACGCTCTGATGAGTCCTTGGTTTCCCTTTCAACACCAAGCCCAAATGTGGCTGCCCCCATTTGAGGGGAACACCGACACCGTTTCTGAGCAAGCGAAGCTTCGGCTTCGTGCAAGTGCAACACCAGAAGGGTCCTTCTTGGCAGGGATTGAGCCATTTGGGTTCTAGGCCTTTGATACATACCAAAGGTACCGCCATTTGAAAGTGACAAAGTTGTGATACAGTGGATGGACAAAATCCATGTCTTACTACTTTGAACCATGGGAAACTATGTTTTGTTGGAATTTACCGGGGAATTGAATCCTTTCAGGGTTTGTTGTAGGATTTCGCCCATCCAGAGGTCTTTTGGTATCAGAAGTTGCAAAAAAGTCCCTTTTCCCATGCCTCCAGATCCTCTTTCGGGATGTTTGGCAGGTTCAGATGCGCGCCACCAACCCACTGTTGCGGCTGAACATGAACTTCGGAGTACGTTTGGCTTATGACAAGGGCCAGGCGCCGGGTAGGGTCCCTCCAGATGCCTCGAAGTGTGGGGGAAAGGAGTAAGGAGGGTTGATTTGCGGCCTCACAACATGTCTTTTTGAGGGCAACACTTGTTCGACCTAACCATGTTGATTTATTTAGGTTTATGGTTAATCTTGATCTCTTTAAGCAGGTTTGCTCACCACGTGGGAAGCAGAAGAACCCATTGCGGAGGGGAACTGAGCAGGCCAAATTCATTGGCGAGCTGATGTTTTTTTAGGGACCGGTTCCTTTTGGGGAGCAACCCTTGTTACTATCGATTTTCGACGGATTGCGCTGGTCTAACCACAAGGAGGTTACAATGCAACCAATCAACTCCTGAGTTCCTGGATTTTTATTTGGGGGGGGGGCCGATTGAGTGGCCAACAGCAAGTATGATGTCTTCTTCGGTCAGCTTGATCGGTGAGTCAAAGGACATCCTTTTGCATCATCATCCTGGCCTTCACAGTCTTCGTTTTCAACTCCCCAGACCGAGGTGCAACCAGCTCGACATGAAGGGCTTGCATTCAGGGTCTTTGTTAGGGCAAACGCACGAAGGCCTTGTAAAGCCCTCCCCGCCCAACAGCAAGAAGTGCCAAGCATTTGTGTGTTTTATATTCTTTGTCAAAGGATTAAAAACAAAACAACAAAAACGGTTTACACTTCTTGCTGAGGCTATGACATTTGTTTGTCGCGACCCTTGAGCCATACCCCTGAAGGGACCCCTGCCCTTTCGGGGCAGATGGGAAGATCCCCAGGCGGTGCCTTGTGGTTTGGTCTTGGCGAATTCATTGATGTCCGCACTTGGGGGGGGTCATGACCCTGAGATTGGTCCTCTGTTCATTCTCGTAATTTGTTACCCTTTGAGCAAAATTAAAACATGGTTATGACATTAAATAGGGAACCACCGAAGTTTGCCATGAACGTCCACATGTCCAGACGGTCCCCGGAGGCCATTTCCAGCTGGTCCAAAATCGTCAATTGTGAAGCCGCCAGGCCACTGGGCCTTTCGTCTGCGGGCGCGAGAATGTCACCACCAAGGATGGCACTGCGGCAGGCGCCGGGCGGGCGCGGGTGGGGGGGTGGTGCTATAGACACGTCCCTTGCAAATTATTGTAGGGAACCCAAGTGACTTTTTGTTTTTGTAGGACCCATACCCCCCTTTGGGTTTGTTTTAATTAAGGGGAAACCACGCATTTTGGGGTTGCCCTCTCTGATGTCTTATCCTAAAAGGATAAACTGATATTTTTGTTGTACTTTCTGGTTGCTTTCTCTTGAAGCTCCAACAGCATGCTCCTCGCATGGACGGAACTGTTTGTAGTGTCTGTGTTCGGGAGAGAGTGGCTATCCTACGGCGAGGCCAAACACAGGCGCCATGAGGGAAGCAGGTGGTTGCAAAATACCATAGATGACTCTAAAAGCAGCTATTTGTGGCATCAAGGCCTTAAAGGAAAGGGGAGGGGTCCAAGGAGAAGCGGGGATAAATGGACATAGACTCTAAGTGTGCCCAGAGTATTTGTTGGACACCCCGAATGGGCGATGTGACTGCCACACTTACTTGTCCCCAAGGGTTGACTCCCACCTTGGCTCAAGGGATGTCATGTAGCCCCAAAGTTTTGCTTTTAAGTGTGCCCCTCTAAGGTGTACCCCCTACAGGATGCACCCTCTAAAGGTGTACCCACTGCGGGTGTACGCCTAAGGGTGTACCCAAAGACCTTACCCCGTTTGGGCCGTATATATACTGAACATCTGGCATTGTGTGAAAGCATGGACGGGAAACCCCCGAAACGGGATACGCGCCGCGGCTTGTGCTTGAGTCACTGACGAGTCCACAGTTGGCCCACGCCATGATGGATCCCATGCTAGCGGACGAAAGGGTGTACAGGGTACATCTTGTTGTTGCTCTGAGAATCTAAGGACCTCACTGTTTGGCCCATGTTTAGGTTCAATTTGTTTTGAATGGAGATCCTGAAGCATCTAGTAGAAACTGCCATGATGCTGAGGGTTAGAATGACCAACAGCTTTTACAAGCACTGGTCGGACAGAAGGTACAAGGCTTGCGTGGAAATAGGCCTAATGTGTTTTTCAGGGGCCCCTTATGTTTCCCCATGACTTTTGTGAACCTTTAGGTAAGTTTCCTCGGGTGATGTGTCAGGAGATTTTCCGCAGGGAGCATTCCCCTGTTGTAAAACAATCTCATTTGTATATATACATATATAAACTGAGGTTGCCAGGTTCTTTGGGATGGGGTTTCCCGGAAGTGAAGTTGGGGTGGATGAAATCCCGATGCTTTCAACGCGCTCGCTTGGGAGCCTTTCTTGGGGAACACACATCCTTCACGGCCAGGTGTGAAGCCCAAGTTTTGCGGCGAGGGCAAGTACGAGGCGCCGCATTTGGAGAGCGAGGGACATGCAAAGCATGGTCGCCTATCCAAAAGCGCCTAAGAGTGACATACATGTGAACCATGAGTGATAAACCCGCATCATTCATAACATGTGTATTCTCACATATTGAATACGTTTGTGATCCTTCTCTTGCGGAAACACGGTCTAGTCCGCCAGGTAATGAAATCCGGGAGGATCGTTCTATGGACAAGAATTCGCCCGGCGGAGCCCAGTTCAAGGCTCCCCATTTAGCTGGTTGGCTTCACTCAGCAACTTGTATCTTGTGGGCCATACCTATGCTCATGTTCTCGGGGCTGGGTGGAAGTAGATGGCACCACATCGCTGCGTGTTTTTGTTCTTCCCCTTTTTGTCCCCCCTGCAATCTACTTTGACCCTGGTGTAAAGGCTCAAGACGCGCAACGCAGACCTTGAAAAACATGCCCCCCCCTTCAACAGTTGGCCTCACCGATATATGGGCGGAGAATCCCACCCCCTGCACATGAAATTCACCAAGCTGACTGGCTGAGAGCCCAGACACCCGGCCTAAATTTGGCTTTGTGCTGGTGGCAGAGAAGTCTGGACGCCTGTGACATACCTTTTTGAACATGCACGCGGGACCCCCTATGCGGGGAATCCTTACAAGAGGGTTATTCCACGCAAGCTTTTCTTGGGGGTGAAATGCTTCTTTACCACTCCGGTGGCAACCTCTAGATCTACCCTCATGGTGGCTTTGTTGGTTTCCCTTCCAACCTAGAAAGGGCATCCTGTGGCAAATCCAGGGTGTGAAATGGCCTCTGGCGAACACGATTTAGGAGCTTGGAGAATTGCCACTTGCCACTTGGGTGGTTCCTGCAGTTCCAACTTGTTCCAGTCGCCGGATATGTATTCGCCAGGCGGCTTGGAAGCCTGACACGAAGCCGTACACCAGCGCCTTCGAGTATGCGGCCTACGGGTACAACGTGGGCTGCAACAAGCTGGGGGAATATCCCTTCCCCATGGAGCCAGTGCCACTTGGCAGAGAGTCACTCCTTCCACTCTTTCCTGGCCAGAGGAATCCCACACACACGAGGTGCCTGGAGACTCGATAGTCTTTGTGCAGAACAAGTTTGAGTGGGACACAAACAGTTCAGCTTTGTTTCCCCTCAAAATCACTTCCCGGCATTCCTCCGAAGGCCTTGCTTCGAGAAGAAGTTACCCGACTTAGGTCTGAATTACTTGGGGGAACAGCGGGAGGGGCCAGGGGGAGTTTAATGGGACACCAAAAGAACCCAGAAAACACTTTGGAGGGCTTCCCTACAAAGACAGGAGAATCCTCTAAAAGTGCTTCGTTGGGTTCCGTTCCGGCGGTCGGTCTGTGGAGGGAGGCGCGCGCACGCGAGGAAACAAAGAACCAACTTAGCGCTGGGATTCGCACACATGTCAAGTTCTCCACATGGGGAGGTCGCAGAAATCCAACCTCCCGCAATTTAACAAGAACAACACAAGGACCATACTCAGCGAGTTGGTTCGGAAGAACCAGTGATAAATCACAACACTGGTGGCTTTTTTGCTGGGCGGAGGCTTGCATTGAACTAAACTTTCTCCTTGCAAGGTTCCAATTGAGATTTTAAATTTCAGAGTCGGATTCTCGCAAGGAACATAACTACCAATTTCCCTGTCGACCTCTAACAGTGGCAGATTGAAACCCACAGGACTTACCACGGAAATATATCCAGTTTGGGTTGCGGAGCAACCGTCTCCCCGCAGAATGTCGCTCATCTTGCCGTGCTGGAAATTGTCAATGTGCAACAGGCGAACAGATTTCGGTCACGCATGGAATCAAGCAATAACCTCCAAGGCCCTGGGGAGAAAAGAAAACCGAAACAGAGTTCCCTGCATTTCTTCCTGGACAACCCCGCTCACTTGGAATGGCTTTCTCAAAAAGCTGATGTTTGCACTCTATCCCAGAACAGGACATGTAGAGAACAAGCGCCACCGCTGTGATACCCAAATTGGATTATCAACCCTATGAAAACTTCCCTTTGAAAGGGATTATCTTGGCATCCCAGAGAGCTGATACCAAAGCTATGCATCCGGAATTTTTCCACAGGTATCCTTGCCCAACGTACAGGTCAAATCCGCCTTTGGGACTGAGTGAGCAGAGGCTTGTGGGGTTTGACTTCACTTTCCGCTTGTGTCATACAGCAGAACTCCCTCGCCTCTCACAATTCACTTCTGTTCTCTCCTTAAGCCTTTCCCGTCCAACATGGCGTGCGCCCAGGGTGCCGGCAGGATAGCTCTGCGGCCCGCGCGGCTCTCCTTTCCAAGGGTAATTGTTTTTTGGTATCACCGGAGTGTGAGAAGCTTATGAAACGAATCGCCAAGTGCTTCCCTAACCTGCACTCGGGGTGCTCTAACAGGCCTTAAATGCCCCCCCCTCCCCCCCAAATATATGTACGTATCCCAAAAACACACCCATACGGCGACGGGGAGTCGTGTTTTTGTTTGGCTCCCTCGGCAAAAGGTCGAAGCGATTGGACAGACTCAACAGATCTGGGTAAACATCCCAAAGGGCCCAACTGCACTGCGAGGTAGGATAAATGGGGGTGTCGTGTTTCAAGGGTACCCTTTTTTCAGGCAACCCCTAAATGGAAACCACCCCCTAACCACCAAGCCACCAATTGGAAGAAACCTGGTTTCCAAGGGAAACCAACAGGAAACCAGTTGCGCCATTTTGGGGTGACCGTAGGCTCCCCCCATGATCCCCCGTAGGATTTTATGGGACTGTGAGGCTCTGGATTTTGTGAAGCTTCGACCTATCATCTAAGGTACTATCCCAACGCCGTGTGGTGCGCGAGGGTGCCGGACGAATTGTTCTCTTGGAGAACCCAGTGATTTTTTTTCCCTGTCGCCTGCGTGCCAGCCTTTTTGTTTCGTGTGCCCACCTCGAGGTAAACAAGCTCACCATGATGCAGGCTCTTTAGTTAGGGATCCCTTGTTTCCGGTTTGGACTTACTTCCGGTTTGGAATTGTTGTAGAAATTGAAGACGCAGAGGATAGGTGACAGATGGATTCACCCTTGGAACAAATTGAAGACTCATAGCGAGTTACGGTCAGCGCCCCTGGCACACTGCCACATATCCAATCCATGCTGACGATATGTTGATTGTTCTGTCAATAGCGCGCGACGTGTTTTTTAGGCCCCCCCCCCCAAAGAAAAGACAAGAACAAACATAAACTTCTGCTAAACCTTCCAAATAGATTAAGTTATTAAGTATTGGGGGGGGGGGTAGCTTCAAGAAACGTCACACCCACAAAGGGGCCAGCCAGGTTTCGCAGAACGTCCAACGGATGTTCTTCATGAGTCCTTGGGCTTCTCCCACTGGCTTCCTGCCTTCCAGTCCTTTGTTTGTTTTCTTACTGTTGTGATAGGCAGGGAATGTGGGAATGAACCCAGGGGTCCCCTGAAAGGAAACCACAAGGGATGCTTTTTATAAGGGTCATTTCCTCATTTCCTGCTCCAATTTCTACCATGATCAATTATTTCAACTAACCAACAGTCACTTCTTTGGTGGTGAAAGTGATCCCTGTCAAGAGTCAATGAATGGAAGTGGGGACGTAGTACCGGGATCCAAAACGGTGGCCCCTGCCCCACACATACTCCAGGAATATGGGTTGATGGGAAATAATGCATGGAGCGGGGTCACCGTTTCCGTGCTTGATTTTGGGATGGACCAGGCTCTAGTTTCTTCGATGGAGTCTTTCGAGTTCGCGGTGCACCGGGATGCAGCCAACCAACCCACCCACCCTGCCTGCCTCCTTCCTACCATCCTGCCTAGAATCCTAATTTCTATCCAACCTACCTACCAGCCAAGCAATCAACCTGGGTTTGCCGGCATGGTCAGCTTCTCCAATTTGGGTCTCAGGACATGTTCGACTCGTACTGCTGAATTAGGGATCCGGGCCTTGGATGTTTATTGGCATGGTTTATACATGGCCAGGATATTGATTGATCCGCCAAATGGTCGGTGGACATACATCTCCAAACAGGCTCAGTACGTGAGTTGAGTTTTGGCAAAGGGTGAGTTTCCCAGACTTGCTTCTTTTTCACAGCGATGTGCTTCAGATTCCATGTTGTTTTCGGAACATGCGGAACGGTAGCTCAACAAGAAAGGCAACAACTTCCATCATTCTCTGTTGGCAGGTTTTGTGTGTGTGTGTGTGTTGGACACCACGACGTGTCAATGAGGCCGTTGCAGGGACGGTACATGAGGCTAGGCAACTGGGAAGCCGCTTTGGTGGTGATCAGGTGCAATCTCTACTGAAGGGGAGATTGGATTTTCCTTGTGGAGGGTGAATCTGAGGGTGTTGCTTCAATGTGCCTAGCCTGAACTTCAGGAGAGGCATTTGGCCCCGGCAAAGGTTCTCAGAACTATGGGAATCCCTCCCAAAGTAATCGGTTCCAAACAGCGACCTCACACGACCTCACCCCAAATGGTTTATGTGGGGAATGGCACCCCCCAACCACCTTGTTTCAGGCTGGTGAAATGTAAGAGTTATAAGCTGAGCCGTTGGTTTCCAACCCCAAATCGCCAGGTACGCGCTGCCTGGCCTGTGCCCTGAGAACCTGCAACCTGGCGGTTTTTGGGGCTTGGGCAGTTGTGTGTGTTTCGGCTCGCTCGGGTCCCGTTGGGTGGGCGAAAAAAACAGGAAATTTGTGCGTTGCGCCATTTTGGGGGTCGAAAGATGAGCCATTCAGTTGCTTTGCTTGTCAGACCTCGGTTGAAACTGGCAAACCCTTGTGCACAAGGTGTCTTTTTGGAGTTATGGAACCCATGAGCCAACCTTGCGGGGGTTCGTGATGAAGGACATATTTTCCGTCAGGGGCTTCCAAGGGTGGCGGGCCCGGGGCTGGATAAGCCAAAGAGAAGCCAAGGATAGTTTGGGTCTTTAGGGCCAGGGATAGGTGCGCCTTGCCCTTGGCGGTCCATCGGCAGTTTTTGGCCACGCCCGTGGCCCATTCTGCGAATCGAAAGCGAAACGAGTTATTGGTGCTGCAGTCCAGGGAGCTCTCTCTCTCTCTCTCTGTTTTTGAGGCTACCCTTTTTGATGTCACGGGAAGCCAAAGGGAAACAGCCCATTTTGGGCTCCCGTATTTTGACACCATCTGCTGAATTGTCCCGGTCTGTGGTTGCAAATGGGTATTTTATGACAAGAAATAGACAAGGGGCGAACCGTAAGTGGGGCTGGTGGAGCGATGCTTTGATCAAATTGTGTGTTTCCCGCATTTTACACAAGACTAAGGGGACCACCAAGTTCTTCCATACGGGCACAGCAAGTTTGTCCATTTAGGCACGTGCAAATAAGTACCTCGATTTGGTCCTTGTCAAAACCGAGAAGCTGGGTGCTAAGCAGCCCCAAAGCAAAAGCCAGAGCCCTCATTTGTTTTCCTGAAAGGAACAGCAGGGCACCCTCTTTTGGAGGGCTTAGTTACAATGGCTCTTTGGGGGTGTTTTGATTGTTTGACCTGCCAAAAATCAGTACCCCAAATGGGTTGCTTGGGTAAATAGAACCAAGGACAAACACCATGCAGTCTTCTGGTGGTTAAATTTTGACCCACAGAGGTCGACGTCTGCCGAAGTGGGTGAGCATGAGGAACCAACCCTGGATGATTAGCCTGGCACCATTGCTTGGACATATCGGATTGACCCGCAAAAGAGAACACGTTTTAGGTAGAGTCGAAATGGTGAGAGCACCGTGCAAACAAAGACTGCTGCACATCGGACATCGCATCGCATGTCATGGCTGAGGCCCAAGGCTCAGTTCCCCTTCATTGGACATTACCGGTTGGTTCCGATGACCATGTGTTTCTGACAAATTGTGGAATAGTTCAACACATGGCTCCCCAGAATCTAGTGTCAGCTTTGGTTTGAATCCTTTCTTTTTGTTGCATACTGAAGAAGTAGCTACTTCTTCCCAGTTTTCGGTAGGAACGAGATGCAAGCTCAGCACTGGCAGCTGCTGCAGTCCTGTGGACCAGTGGCTTCCAAGTCGATTCGATCTGTGCTGGGAAAGCCTGGAGCTCGAAACCACGGGGCTCCGGATCTTTAGACGATTGGGCAACGGATCTTTAGACGTCTTGACTTTTTGGTTGAAAGCAAAGTTGGGTTTTCCTCAAACCCCCCAAAGAGTGAAGAACTGTTTGCAGCAGAGTCAACAGCAACCGAGCTCAGCTGCCGTTTTTGTGGCATCCGCTCACTTCCGGTTTTTGTGGCATCCGTTGATTAAGGTCTCTGTTGCCCAGTGGGTTGCTTCCTTTTTTCTTCTTTTTTGGGTAAGGGTTCCGATTCCTTTAACCCAACCAACCAAAAAAGGGTGCCGAGTCTTGTTGTTCCCATGGAAATCCACTGGGCATGCGCTCAAGGTACTACAACAAGAACAACAAGTGCCAGGAGGTGCAGCCCGGGGGCTACTGCCCCGGGGTGGAGCCCAACGGCAACGGCACTTGCACCTGGAACTACGAAGAAGCAGGCCCCAGCGCGCAAGCGAACGCGCAACGAGATGGGTCGATCTGCGTCCTGTTGTTGTTTTTTTGTTTTTAACATTTTTTGGGGGGTACCCCCTTTGGGATTGGTTTTTGAACCGAAACCACAAGGAAAGGGCTTTCCTAAAAAAGAGACAGCCGGGTGTGTGTGTGTGTGTGGGTGTTTGTGTCTTTAGGGACCCCCTCAAAATGAGGCTTGTCCTTGTAGTTTCGCTTGAATTAAAAAACACAAAAACAATCCGGGGACCCTCAAAGATAGGCACCCATATGGGCCTGTGTGGTTTTGAGGTGGTACTCTTCTAGGTTTGGTTTGAAGTTTGAAGGAAAACCAGGAGGAAAGCCACGGAAAGCGGTTGGGTCCCCATATTTAGATGATTCAGAGCTGAGTCGCAAGGGGAGGGGCCATCAAATAGCATTGAGGGCCAGAACATTCTGGGAAACATCCGTGCCGGAAGACGGGAAGACAGCTGAGCCATTAGATTGGCGCAAGGTATCCGCATGCACATTTGAAGCAACTTTCTTGAACAAGTTCGGAAACCCTAAAAGTATAGTTGATGCCTTTAGATGTATGCCCCATGCTGTTTTTTCCAACCAAACAGGTACGGCGAAATGCAGATTGGACAACATCGGGAGCCATGAGAAGTTTATGGCCCTTACGTACTGTTCCTTGATGGACCCTAATAGTCGAATGCTCACCCTAAAAGTGCAGTTGACTCCCGCAGAGGTATGTGCCCATCGTTTCAAGCAAGTACTCTCACGGAAGCTGACAGGAGGACATTTTTACTTTTCGTTCACCCCACCTCCAATGGCAAAAAACAACTTGGTCCAAAGACTTCTTGACAGACCCCCCGCAATCTGACCCGATCGAGTCACAGTGGGCCTTTTTTTTTTGAGTCACATCGACAGGGGTGATTTGAGTGGCTCAAAAGAAATAGCACCTGGGGCAAACCGCAGGCCAGGTATTAGTCTTTGTTTTCATGTCTAGGTCCCCCAGTAGTGCCCTTTTATGAACTTTTTTGGTTGGGAGGGTTCCCCTACTAAAATAGACTACAGAAAAAAGTGTGTACCCTTGTTCTAACCTCTCTACTGGAGGACCTATAGATGTAGTTGGTGCCATTTGGGAGATTCCATGTTTTGGCAGCCAGAACCGTCTCAGAGTTGCTTGCCCAGGCGAGATTTCCCTTGACGAGCAGCGAGCTCGGTCGGCTCGAAGGTGTTCTGTGCATCCCATTGGTCAGAGCGAAAGGCGCACCTCAATACAGGGGACCCCAAAAGAGTCCTTTGGATTGTTGTCAGGGCTTTCCCTTGAAAGTCAGCCAACAGCTCCTAATTTGAGACCCATTGAAAAAGAAAGTGGGCAGTACGCCGAGTTACTTATGATGTGGCGATGGCTTGATTTTAGAGGGAGTGCTTGCTTGGGTTAGTTTCTCAACATTGCCAATGGCTCGACCACGAACCCCTGGGACAGGTGAACCTCTTGTAAGTTACATGGCGCTATGAGTAAACAAGTAAACAAAACCGGGCGCCCGGGCCCCCCTAAAACACAAAACCGGGCGCCCGGGCCCCCTAAAGTTTTGCTCAGGACTTGCGACCCACCCCTGCCACTACTCCAGCTCCTCGTAGTTTTGAAGATGCTGGCTGTAGTGGGCCCAGGAATCTCCATCGGAAGGGTGGTCCAGGGGATCTCCATAAGGGTTTGGACCTAAGAACGTGGCCCTTGTTCAGGTCTCAAGGTTCTTAGGCCTTGCAATCCGCGGAGTGAAGAATGTCCGCTTCACCTGAGGCTCGTGGGCATCAAGGACTATAGCTCCTGGAGGCTGATGGAAGGACATGGCGTTTGCTTTCGACAGTGGGTATTGTGGGAAATCAATGACTCACTTCCTGAGTTCCTGGACTTTATAAACTTCATACTTTTTTGGAAGACCATTTGAGTGGAACATAAGAAGTTTGGACTTGTTTCTTGGCCATCCAGGAATCCACTCGGGAAGTGAGATGGAAAGCAGGGTTCGGAATATGGCTGTCGGTCAAGAATAGGTACCCAAAATGGGTTGCCCTGGAACACGGAAGCAACTACTGCAACCTCCGGTCTGCTGGCTTATCTTGGACCCATACCCATATTGGGTGTTTGGAAAAGGGCTTTCTTTGGAACACATTGAACACATTGTAGACAAATGAGGCCCGTTCCAGGGCCACTGTCTGTGCTGGGGGAATCCGTCTAGTGACGAAGTGACAAAGTAGCTTTGTCCTTTTTCCAACCTCTTTAGAGGATTGACCAAAAACTCCCAACGAACAAAGGATGCTAGGTCCCCCAGTAGTGCCCTTTTGCCCTTTTTTGGGGGAGGGTTCCCCTACTAAAATAGACTACAGAGAAAAAATCGGGTACCCTTATTCTAACCTCGCTACTGGAGGACCTAGGAGTACCTAGGATGTCCTTTTTGAAGCTGCTCGTCTTCACAGCCACTGGAGGGTTGCAATGTTGTTTTTTCTCCAGGACTGGTCAGGAGCGTCCAGAATCTCCTCGTCCTGCTTGTTCACATGACACATGGAAGTGTTATACTCGTTGATATGGATCAGTGGCGATCATAAAAAACGGCCGTAAGGCAAGACGTTTTGACCACGCCTACGCCTCCGAGTGTCAGAGACATCCATCCATACGATCAGCTTGTGGAAGCTTTGTTTTGAGGCTCTGAAATCTGATGGGAGCTCATTGTTCTACCCTTTCGTGTTCCCCCCCCCTGAAGACTTCACAATGTCCCGAACCAGATTCGGTTTGGGATTGCGATGGAGTATGGGAACTTGATTGGAATTGTGCGCAAGGCTGACAAGTGTCTTATGCCTTTGATTTGAGCCGCAACTTTTGTTTTGTCAGCAACTTGCACGTTTGGATCTACGTCCGCAACCGGGCCGGTTGGCAGGCTGCCCGGGCTGGTTGCCACGATTTGCATGGATTGGGAGCGCTCGCCTTTTTTTTTTTCTCTCTCTCTCTCTTTTAGCAGGTTGCGAGGGGTGTGGGGGAGGCTGGCCATACTTGTGCGGAAAGTGGTGCTGTTCACTTTCCGAACACAAGGGCGCCATGTTTTGCGACTTTGCCAGTGGTTCGGGGTGTAGTCAATTATTCTGCATGTTTCGCCAGATTTCATGGTCGATTTGGCCTGCTTGGTTCGCCTTTTGACCTGAGGACACTGCCAGTACTAATACCATGGTTTGAAAAACCGATAGCGCTCAGAAGCCCGCAAGAGTTTGACTCTATTCATCTATGCCAGTCACGGCGACGACACGTTTCGTGTGGTTGCGATGTCTTCAATATTCCTGGATCCCGTATATGTTGGGTTGGTCAAATCTCGCGTGAGGTCTATGCAAAACACTCCTACTGGGGAAGATACCAACAAATTGTAGTCCGCTAGTCCCGCCCAAACGTTCTGGCTGGCAATACCTAAAGGATTCCTTTACTTGTTTCTTGTTTTTTTAACTGTTTGGGTTTCCATCATTTTACCTTTCAACCAGCAAGCACTTTTTGCAGGGGTCTAAGTCTGGACAAGACGTTTGAGCAGCTTATGGACCCCTCGGCCAGATGGGCCCACCGCGAGTATGATCCGGAGACCGACAAGGGCATAGCGTTTAGCTGCTCGACTGCGAGCGGGCAAGCGTTCACAGCTGATGCTCAATCTACTTTGCTAAGTTATGACCAGGGTAAGTAGTCAGCCAACCAACCTCTGCTCATGATGTAAGTCTGGTCACAATCTACTTCCTAAATAGTTTGATCATCTCAGTTTCCTCTAAGGATGGCTTTCTCTGATTGGCGCGGTCTTCCTCGTTCCTCGTTGAAATCCAAAGCGTCCAATGGCTCAAGATGCCCTTTCTTGTGTTGGTTTAACGGGAAACGGTCATGTAGGTGTTAAGGGAAAATGCACGGTTTGGTGGGGCCGTCAAGGAACTAACAACGAGCGCACGTGATTTGATGAGGGTTCCCTATATGTTTTTCCTTGAAAGGCTCCTTTTGAAACAGCACTTGGGCGTCCCTTGTTTTGAGGGCACCTCTTTTGGGATGGTTTTACGGGGAAACCAGCGGGAAACCTTGGGTTCCCTTAGAAACACGCACACCCACTTGTCCGAACAGTCATTTGGAAATGAGTTTCCGGGAGCCGGGCTGGGGCCTGAAAGGAAAGCCGAAGGAAGGTGTTTTGGTGGGCTGCTTGGTGTTCTTGTGTTGCAGTTTTCGTTTCTGGCGTTGGAGATGAAGTTTCCGAAGGATGTTTGGTACCTGAGGTACCAAACCTTGCAATGGAGGTTTGTTGGGTTGATGAGGCTAGAGTTGACACATGAAGGCATGGCCATATTGGATGCTTCTGGGGCTTTCACATAATTTGGCCGGAATCGATGTTTTTGGAATAAAATTGCATCAGTTTTGTTTTATTGATTAAAGCAAACTCACTTTCCACTTTTTACCAAGCAAGTGAGATGAGCAACTAGTGATTCCAAACAAATAGTTACACCCATGCAGAACCTTTCTTCCATTTGCGTATTAAGTTGTTCTTTCCCCCCTTGTTGGTTTTTGAGGGACTCTGTCACGATTCGTAAAATTCATTTCTTCCAGGAAACTTAAGCACATGGAGGCTGTTGATTTTGATTTTACACATGTTCGAAAATAATATCGGCATTCTAGTGTGCTGGTTTGATTTACGTTCTGGGCCGGAAACAGGTCTCGCTCGGAGCTAAACAATAGGCCCTGCTTTGCCAGTCGGTTTTTCATGTTTCAATATACAATTTTATGTATGTACGTATGTATACATATCAATATAGTATATATTATATATATATATATATATATGCACACACGCACACACACACACACACACACATGTGTGTGTATATACCTGCAACGTGTTAAGTGTGCCTTTTTTTATTTTCAGGAGTTTCCTATGTTTTTGGGAATCGAGGACGTTTTTCCGAAATATGAGGGCGCTTACCCCAATCTGGGCTCAGCCCTCGCCCGGGCTAGTGCTTGAAAACCATGCTTGCATATCTTGCATTGCGTGTGGCTTCCTCGTTGGATTGCGAGCATGCTTCGTCTACAAAGATTGACAGATCATTTTCCTTAGCAGCTTTGTGGAAAAATCAACTTTTCTCAACAAATTGCGTCAGACATCAGCAGCACTGCGTTCCGGAAGCGCCTTTTGTGGCCAGTTGCTCGTGAAATTGCACCTGACAAACAAAGCCGGAAACTGCCAAAGCGAAGGCGGACATTGGCGGAACAAAGGCGGAAATTGCCGGATCAAGGCGGAATTTGCCGGAAAACAAAAAGCCGGTTGCAAAACGGTGTTGGCTGACATTCGCGCCAGCTTTCGCGTTCCAAATCGCCCCCCTCGAGCTGGCAGTGCTGGCCATGAGGGGGGGATTCAGACGGCGCTCTGGTGGAAACCAACCTACAGCAACGGCCAATTTTGAAGAAAGAAGGTCGTCACATCCAATTGAGGGAGAAGGCAGACGGACCAGGCAATGCGTCAGCAATGCGTCAGTGTGGCATTGCGCTGCGAATGTGTTTTTTGTAAACAAAGGCGCTTTTAAAGAACAATGCATTTGTTTGCGCATTTTTCTCGAAGGTTTTTTTGGCATACGTGGTTGGTCCAGGTATGCACAATCAATCACGAGGTTTGCGAACAAGCCCAGGCTGTTTTTCAAAAGGAAGCTTGCCCTGTTTCCGGCGTAGGGGTGAATCCCACACCAAAAAACGACCAGGGTGAATTCAATTCAAACACGCGTGACTTTAGCCCCACGGCTGATTGAGTCATTGGGTTCTTTCTCTGTGGAGCCTTGGAATGGGTTGGTTCCACACTAGACCTCACAACATGGGCGCGTCTGTTTTGAGGGTACCATCTTTGGGGTTGTTTTAGTGCTTTAAGGAACAGTTTTGCTGGCCCCCCTGCTTTAGGACCTATGGGTCTGTTCCGAGGCGGAATGTTTTTGGCTGGTGGTTCAAGCGAAACCAGGCAGCCCACTGTACTCATGGCTCAAAAAGGCCAACTCTGAGAGCGATTGGTTTCACAGCTCAAGAAACAACGGGAAACCTTGAAGAAGGTACCCAAACACAGATGCGTCAAGAAGGTGAATTTGATGCACCTTGCTCAATCCTTTATTCGGCGCCATATGTTTCCAACATCCATCAGGGAGCATCTGTTTGGGCAATCTGACAAAAAAGGTGTGGACCCTAGATCCCTTCGGCCGTTCGCCCCTTCATAGTTGTTGTTGGGAAACATTTTGTATTTTTGATTATTGTGGTTTAGTCTAGTGGGAAATCCCCACTTAACTGCTAAGATTTATTTTGTTGCTCCCCTCCAACGTCAACCAAGCCTATTTGTTTAGGCAATCTGACCAAAATGGTGTGGACCCTAGCTCCCTTCGGCCCCTTCGGCCCCTTCGGCCCCTTCGGCCCCTTCGGCCCCTTCGGCCCCTTGCCCCCTTTGCGCCCCGTTTGCCTTCTGCCTCTGGCAGGCTGGTGGGACGGCATCGACAACGCCACGGCGAACCAACGCCGCGCCGATGAGGCCACGAAGCTCTTCAACTCGAGGCGCGGGCGCGCGTGCGCGACCTCGAGGGCCGCTGGGAGCGTTTGGCGCTGGGAAGAAGAGCCAACATAAACCGTTTATAATATTTCCCCGCTTTGTCGGAAGAAGAGCTTATAGCGAGTGAATTGTAATATTTCAACCTGAAATAAGGTGGTTGGGGGGCGATTAAACCGTTTGGGGTGAGGTCGCGTGAGGTCCTTGTACTTCAGACTTATGGCAAGTGGCTAGTAAGCAGTGCCTGGAGTCTCCTGACCTGACCCTCCAAAATTAGGGTCATGACACCCTGATTTTGGGGAATGAGCCCATTTTTTGAGGGTCGTGGAGACTCCAGGTGGTGAGTTTTCGGGGTAACTGGGAGGGGAGTTTTCTTTCGAACCTTGATTACCTAATTGAGCTGAACGTTCAAGAAGAGACCCCCCGAACAGGGACAAAACATTTCTGACTCATCCAATTCATTCAATGCATACCCCTTGAAGGGCTCTCCAACCGACTTAGAAGCATCACCCCTTAGGGTGAGGATGTTTCTGACCTTCGGATCTACCCTTTGAAGAATTTGCTTCCGCCATGGCAGGGAAAACCAGATGGAAAGCCACGTGTAGGCCGCTTGGTTTGCCTTGCCCAGTGACTGCCTTTCTACCCTTCGGATTGGGGCTCGAATTGAAACGCTATAGGGCGTCTTTTCGTAGATGGCCTCTACGCAAGTTCGCGCTGTTCTAAAACGAGGGTACACAGTTGGCGGTGACGGCCTTTTTTCTGGGGGGCGTAAGCGCTCGACATTTTGTGGTGTGCTCATTTGATGATGATATTAGTCAATTTCCTCATGCGAAATGGTTCAGCACTGGTGTGCTAGTCCTTGTTTGGGTGAGGGAACATCTTCCACGCACCCAAAAAGCAAGTGGTTGCTCCTTTTGCCTCTGAAAGATGAACCCCGGGTGTCGCATTCGGCTTGTGGTTTTCTCCCAAAACCCCCAACTGCCGAATCGAAAGATGGACATCCCCAGACCTGTGTTTTGTTTTTCTTTCCTGCTTGGAGGGGGTTTCCCTTTACAATCAACTATCAACGAAGACTCAGTTGTGCAAAGCCAACCTTTTGAGCGGTTGGTTTCCCAGTTTGTGGAGACTCCAGGTAGGTCCTATGCGGGGCAAGTGAGAAGAGTGCCCCCGTTTTCCCTACGGCTGGTCGTATCCCTCTCCCTGGCCATAAGTTCGGAGCTTTCGCCTGAGGGAAGGCCGCGTGATTGGTTGGAATGCGGTTCATTTGGGATTGAAATCTGGGTGCTGAACCAAGAATAAATCATGGTTGTTGTTGGGACACAGTTTACATTTTTGCTTGTTGTGGTTTAGCTGGAAATCCCAACTTAACTGCTGACAATTAAATGTTTGCTCCCCTTCCAACGTCAACCAAGAAATGGACCTTGACCAAATGGTTGGTTTCCTTTTTTGGTACTCTTCTTTGACCAAGTATGGCACAGCAAACCTTGGCTTCCCCGTATGTATATATGTCACATCTGTTGGTTTTCGACACATCCGAGATGCGTCTGAAAACTTTTGGAATTCTTTGAGTTTCCGTTGATCAAGATTCGATTTGCAGTTCGCCAGTGTTTTTCCCTCCTGCTTGCCCCTTGTACATTCTGGTGCGCTCCCTTTTTGTGATGCAAATGCAGAGGTTCTTTACGTTGGGATTGCTAGTTTCATGTTGGCAAATAAATTGTCCAGATGTTCGGCAACGGCTGGGTATAGCCTGCAAATGTGGTTGCAATTTCCTCGTTTTTGGGGAGGGCGGGGGGGGGGGGGGTCCCAGTCAGTTTTCCTTTCAGCAGAAAGCAAAGGCTCCGTATGAGGGAAGTGAAGCAAGGAATCACGAGTCACCCTATGTTTGTCAGGCTCCCGATGGTGGAAAACAACCTAATAAGGGGTCAATATAGGGCGTGCGAGGTTCTGTTAGGACTTTCTGTTCCGGCTCTATTGGGATTGGAGGGTTCAATTGGCCATGAAATTTGGCTAACAGGGAACCCATCGAATTTTGATGTCCGCCAAAGGGTGCCCTGTTAAGATTCCGAACCCAATTTTGTTCAGGCTACCATAGGAAGGGTCACTGTCCGCGCTGCCCTGTGGTTGGGGTGCTGTGGCTGTTGATGCCACCTGGGCAAAAACCAAAGGGTGCCAAATAGGCCGCAACTGTTTGACCCAAAGGGAAACCAGGATGTACATCGTTTATTTTTCACTAGTTGTTTGAGCCACAGGGAAACCCATGATGTTAAATCATTTTTCACTAGTGGTTTGACCCAAATTCCATGATATTAAATCATGTTTCACTAGTGGTTTGACCCAAATTCCATGATATTAAATCATTTTTCACTAGTGGTTTGACCCAAATTCCATGATATTAAATCATTTTCACTAGTGGTTTGACCCAAATTCCATGATATTAAATCATTTTTCACTAGTTGTTTGACCCAAAGGGAAACCATGGTGCTGGATCGTTTTTTTTTTGCTTTTTCCTGGCCCCCCCAAACAATATTTCAGGGCACAGTAGGGCACAAGGCGCCAGAATCGGATGCCATTTTGCGCGGGGTCCCATGACCTCGATGCCAGGTATCCGGACCTTCCAACCGCGGAAGCCTGGATGCAGTGGCGCTTGGTATATCTGACTTGGTATGGAAAGAACGTGCATAAGATTCACAAATAGATCTTATGCCAGATGTAACAGGCACAGTCAATTTCCGACATATTTCGGGAGTTCTCCACCAATTCCCGGGTAAAGCACAAGATGTAACAGGCACAGTCAATTTCCGACATGTTTCGGGAGTGCCCCACCAATTCCAGGGTAAAGCACACAGTTCCCCACGTTCCCTTGCCATATTTAGTTGGACGTCTCTCGTATTCAGAGGCTTGACTTGCCATACTTAAAGGTGCGATCGGGTGCTTAGTGGTTAGCCTGGTAACCCACTGAACGGAGACTTGTGGCCATGGCTTTTGTGGGTTGTGACCACCTGGAGTCTCCATGACCCTTAAAACATGAGGTCATTCCCCAAAATAAGGGGATCATAACCCTACTTTTCAAGGGTCATGGAGTCTCGAGGCAGGCTTACTAACACTTGCTGTAAGTACCTTGCCTTTTTTTTAACGTTGGTGCATGTTGCTTGGATGCTGGGACTTTAACTTTTTGCCATCTAATGGCTTTTCTCCAACAACCACTAAAAGTTAAAAACTTTTTGCAGGGGAGCAGATTTCGCAACCGAGAGTACATCGCCTTTTTCGAGTCTCGGTTCCAACTTCAACTCGCTGAGGAAGAGCTGGCGAACCCGCCCTGCGACTTCGACTTCGGGAGCTTCTACAAGGAGTGGTACCGCAAGGACCGGTCGGAGTGAACGAAAGAGGACGTGAGGCGAGTGAGTGGAGTTGGTGAAGCTTTTCCGAGATCCGTTGTTGACTGATCTTGGCAAAATTGTCAAAAGAACAGATAAACCACTCAGATGCCAGTCTATCTTGCCGGTTGCACCCACTTTAGAAGTAGATCTGGGAACATGGCGGTTATTTCTGCTGGCTTCATGTTTTTTTCCCCCTCTCCAGCGGACCCAAAAAAGCCGAACCCGCATGGGCCGATTGCGATCCAATCGTTTCCCAAGAAGCGTCCGTTGGCGAGTGGAACATCCGATCGGATCGGACCAGGAGAAACGCCAAGCTCACATGATGAGCTCACATGCCTTGGTCCCCTTCCCAGCCCTTTGGATCATTGCACGACACAAGGCCCAAATGCCCTCAGGGATAAAGCCTTGCAATGCGCACCATGGCACCATCTCCGCTCAGACTTTTGGCCAGCGAGTGGGCCAAGTTCTAGAGGTGGTTCCATTCTTTTCAACCTGGTTTCCCGAAAAGATGCGGATCCCTGGAAAAAAATCGGAGAACGGGAAGCCTCCCCTGGACCAGTGGCTTCGGAGGGGGGTTTTGGAGCCAGGACGGGTACACGGGCCCCTGCGGAGCGGCGAGCCTGAAGTGCCAAGGCGAGATCGATCGCTCGGTTCGAAGAGGTGTGACCGTGGGATCGATGGCTTTTTTGGACATTGTGGCTCACTTGTGGCTCACTATGGTTTACTATGGTTCACATTTTAAGGTTTACTTCGGTTATGACATGTTGCGGTTTATTATATATGTTTGTCTGACATTATTTTCCGCAACAGAGTGCACAAGACGTGTGTGTGTGTGTGGGTGTGTGTGAGTGTTCTTTGAGGCTCGGTATCGACGCCCACCCCAGTTTCTTTGGGATCTAGCCCTTTCTCCATCAACTTGGAAGTGGGCAAGATGCTTTTTGATGCAATGGTAGTCTGCCAAATTTCTGCGTACCTTACATCATTTGATTGACACAAAAGTGCAAGTGGTCCCATCCCCGGGCAGGGATCTGAGCTTTTCCTTGAGGAGAATGGCGTGCCGACAGGACCGAAGACCTTCAGGGTCTCCAGGGGGGCCGATTTATGAACAACCCTGGGATTTTTGGCGGCCCCATGTAATGTTGACCCCAGACAAATAAATGTTTGGGTGTGGGGGTGTCCCTGTTAGTGGGGATTCAGATCACTTTTGGAGGGAACACCCTCCTAATTGATAGAGCCAGTTTGTTCATCCGGGGTTGACATTGACATTACTGTGGCTGGCAGTTCTTCGGCAGATGTGGATGTTCCATCCGCCAGGCAGCATCGCCTGGATGAAGAATGAAGGCTGGTGGGATCCCTTGTACTTTGCGCAGGGGGTTCTGATTTGTTTCGTTTTGTTCGGTGATTCTTTGTTTTCACTGGTGTCCTTGTGTTGCCCCATTTTGTTTGACGCGTTTCCCGCTAAAGTGGTCATCCCAAAAAGAGACCCCTTTGTTTTGCAGGGCCCAACATGTTTAACTTACCGAAAGGAAGCCGACAGGGGATGGGTAATGGTCGATTTTTTCAGCAACTCTTTTAGCATTCAGTGCTTGTTAAGACCAACAACAGCAAGGGAGTTCTGGAAAACCATTGTCAACTAGTAACTAGAAGGAGCCCGCTGGGGGTTCCCTGTTAGTTCGCGGCCCAGTCTCATAGCATCCCAGCTCCTCTTGCCCCCTCCTTTCCCCCCAAACACGAACAAGAACACGGCCTTTCCTCGTTTTTTTTGCAACTGAAAGAGTAGCATTTGGGAGGGATACATGTCTGTTTTGAGCCCGTTTCAACATCACCTTTGGTCTGGTGGTCCTGTGTTGAATTGGTTCTCATCAATGTGCCTGTAACCGGATTCCTGGCACTATGAAACTTCTCCAAGGCAATTACAATTACATGTTACAGAGTCCAAGACAGCTTGTGCAGCTCGAGGGCAGCCTTTAAACGTTTCCCACTCAATCTTGAGAATAGTACAATCAGGGCCACTCGAGGAGTTTGATTTTGGTGCGGGTCGGGGAAATATTGGGAGCCCATGGTTGCTGAATTCTGCTTGCATTCCCCTTACGGAACCAAGCTTCGGATTCGGATGGGTATGTTCCTACAGAACCCTCCCCCATTTTGACACCCGGTAGACCTTGCGAAATGGTTGGTTTTCCATTCGGTTTCCCTTGTAAATGGGTCAGAACTTCAATCATATCTAGGGCCATAAGGGTGTGTCCTTTTTGGAGGATCCTCCTTTGTTGGTTTAAGGACGCGAAGCCCATTTCGGGTGGTCCAACCTTAACTAGGTCCCCCTCTGCCCTTTTTGGCCTTTTTTGGGGGAGGGTTCCCCTACTAAAATAGACTACCCTTATTCTAGCCTCTCTACCGGAGGACCCAGTGAAAGATGAAGCGCCCATATGCCGAAGTGACTCTGACCGGGTGATGCGAGTCATGGAGTCCCTAGCGGCGCCAGGGCTGCGGCTGCATCCCACCTGGTATATTCCACTGTCGACCGGTGCCAGCGACCGCGAGATCCAGCGCCTACTCTATCAAATAGGCGGGGCGGGGGGGGAAATGATATATAGATATAATAATGTATATATATATATAATGATACATAATATATATATATATATAGATACACGCATGAGCGGATTCGAATGGAAAGACCATGGAAAACACAATCATTGGGGTCATTTCCCCAAAGGAGATTCCAATAACAAAGGGCCTTTCTTGGTTGAGTTCCTTTTGTACAATTTGCGGAGGATTGTGGTTGTGGAAAGCTTGGGGTTTTGCGACAAATACCAGTGAGACCCTTAGGACCCCCACTTTAAAGTGAAGATTCGTTCTTGGGCGTTCCCTTATTTCCGGTTGAATGATGGTAATTTGCCCAGATCTGCGTGGCCTGGATAAAATTTAGAGCCACGGCTGACATTGTTGAACTCACTTCCTCAGTTCATGAACTTTAAACTTTTTGGGAAGACCATTTTAGTGGTAAATATGAAATTTGGACTTTTTTGGGGCCATCCACTCAGCAAGCGAGTGAAGCGCACTGGGAACTGCGTGGTGAGGCCCGTGGTTTCGAAGTTTCGTGCAGTATTTCGTCCATCAGGATTGGACACCCAACCGAAAAGGGTTGATCGTCCCTTTGGGCGCCCCTCTAAACCTCAGCCCGGTTCCCCCAAAAGGGTGTTTAAATACACACACAAAGACGCAGACACAAACACATGATCCCACACAAAGTTCTACGACCCTACCACCAACAAACATGGAAGTGCACAGGGCCCTTTCCACCATTCTTGGTGGGAGAGTAACTTCTGTTCTCCCATCCGCAAGCATGGAACCAGATGCGCACCGCAATTGTTTTGTTTGGGTTGGACGATGTTGAGGATCATATTCTAGTGGGTTCCTGGGCATTACACTTGGGTGTTCATGGCGAACAACAGTTTTGGTTTTCTTGGCCAATCCACTCATGACACGCACCTCATGGACATATTCCGAGCGACGTCAGGTCAGGGCGACTGCTTGCGGCCCTGTGACAAGGGTGAGTAGAGGCCTGGCTGGCCAGCTGAGGTTTGACTATGGCGACTGAGACAGTAGGATGATGCTTTTGCAAACGCCAAGAGAAAGGCCTGGTTTGCCTCTCGTTTTTTTCTTGGGGGGTTTCCCCTGGTAAAACAAAAACGCCAAAAAAGGTACTTTCAACAACTGTCACACCCAAACTATTTTCAGATAGCACCTCAATGTGAATATGTGAGATTTAAACATGTTTTAACATGTCATGCTTGTAGTACTTGTGCATGTTTAGGGACACCTTTGGTGCACAGGGGACATGATTGGGAATTTAGGTCCGTTGATGTCCTTTCAAGCACCATTTGAAAGGGTGACTACCTACTTACGAAGCCCTTTGTTTCGCCAAGCATGCCTATCCTTGGCCCTTTGAGTGTGCGTCCATGACCTTGAGCTGTTGATGGTGTCCAAGCGCAGCTACATCGCAGCTCATAACACGGGTGCCATGGTCCACAAATGGCCGTGGGCTAAAAATAGGTACCCAAAATGGGACCCTTGTAAATGGAACCAAGGACTCAAACCTCCATTCCCCTGGTGCTTTTTGTTTGACCTATACCCAAATGTCCTTTTACTCGGAGGTACTGGGCATGGTTCTGGACCCTTAGAGTCTTCAGACGCAAAAGTCTGATTTGGGGTGCAATGACTTTGGCAAATGGGGTGTTTCAGCATGAATCAAGGTGTTCGGGACCCACGACCCTTTCGGATAAAATGGACACAAGCATTCCATGCAGTTGCTTATGCGCGAGCCTCACCGTTCCAGTTTTGGAGCCAGTATAGCCAGTCAAGTTCGAGAACAGGTAGCCTCCAGCTGTCTCATAAGTTCAAGCTGACCATCTTGGCCGCACAACGAGCTGTAAATGTTCCATGGTCAGAGAGTTTATAGAGTTGACACAGGTCAAAAGGGCAAACCAGCAAACAATCGCCGACCAAATTGCCTTGAGAAAGCCGACCTACGCGAGAGGCGCAAGCCATGGCTTTTCGCAGCAGGGCAGTATTAAATAGCACGGAAAAGGACATCCCACGTTACCCAACAAAACATGGGTGTTTTGTTTTTGTCATCCTCTCTGTTTTGTGTTTGGATTTGGGGTGTGGCTTTCCCTTCTCGTCCCCACCAGGAGTGATTCTGTGATTTGTCCTTGGTTAGTCACGCAAAGATAGTTGACATTTAACCTTGGTTTGTAACTTTGGTTGGTAAACTTTGGTTTGTAACCTTGGTTAGTCCTTTGGCCTCCGTTTTGCCGGTATTGTAGGCCGGCCGTCGCCCGCCAGACTTCAGCTGTTCCGGAACCGGTGCGAGAGTCGTTTTTGATTGTCAGAAGCTGCGGCTGCCATGTGCCAAGTCGCAAGTTGACCTTAGACTTGTTTCAGGTAGCCCCTGGCTTGGGTGTGTCCCTTTTTGAGGGTACCCTTTTTGGGTGATTTTCGAAGAATACACCAAAAGGACAACATGTTGAGATTGTTGGATTTGGATTTGAAGCTCTCGGTAGAGGGATGGGAACCCAACCTGACCACTCCCTAGCCACCAGAGGAGCTGATTCTTACGGCGTTCTGGTGTCCTTCATCGGATTTTTGGTCGGAGAGTTTGCCGTTGGAACACTACAATCGGGACCCAGGTCTTGGCGCATGTTTTTTTTGCTGGGAACAAGATTATACATTTTCGCTCAAGACCCAGCACCCAAGGGTTGTGAACTGGTTCCCAAAATGGCAACCACACAAGGGCACATCAGGACAGATGGACAACTCTCGTTTGCTATTGTTTGGCCAGGACCGAATTTGTCTTCACACGAAAAGCGGTGCACCAAAGTTGATTCTGTGCTCATGAGCAACTCTTCTTGGCTCATGCAGTATCGCGCGGCGTTTTGACGATTTGAGCCCAACCTCAGAACTGTTCTGGGGGATAACTGCTCAATGCTTCGACTGCTGGAAGCTTCGGCTTCGACCGTGCATGCAACCTTCGACCAAACGGTGTATCTGGCACCAGGGCTTGCCTTGGCTTTTGGACAGCGGGGTTCTTGATATTTTTTTTGGATTGTGTGTTTGTTTTGTTTGTTTGTTTGTTTGTTTGTTTGTTTGTTTGTTTGGTTGGTTGGGTTTGGTTTGGTTTGGTTTGGTTTGGTTTGGTTTGGTTTGGTTTGGTTTGGTTTGGTTGTTTGTTTGTTTGCTTGCTTCTTTGCTTCTTTGCTTCTGTGCTTCTTTGTTTGCTTGTTTGCTTGTCTGCTTGTTTGCTTGTTTGCTTGCTTGCTTGTTTGTTTGTTTTGTTTATGTAGCAATTTGTGTTGTTTTCCTTTTGTCCCCTCTTATCCATGTTATGATATGTCATTATTATTGTTAGTATTTCTCTTATTCATGAACTTGTTGTGTTTGTCGTTATCATCATTGCCGTTGCCGTTTCCTTGTCGCGGTTATGTCCTGAAGTTTGCTGCTTCGCCGTGTGAAGCGGTCACTTTTGGCGTTGGCGTTTGGTTTCCTGCAAACCAACGTTTGGTGCTTTCTTGTCCACCTCCCTTGGAGCTATTCTGTCCCCTGTCCAGCGTTTTGTTTAATGTGTTGCAGATTTAAGCGTGAACTGATACCAACAGATATTGGGATCCCTACATCTATGTTTTACACTGGTGTGTGTGTGTGTTAGTGTTGGAGTGCGTGGACTGGTGTTGCTGTGCTTGCGTTTGGATTGCGGCTTCACGCTACCCTAAGTGCAAAATCACAGCCAACCTTAGAAGCCACCACTCTATATGATTCCTGCAATGTTCAAACAAGGATTGCTCTAGCATAGTCAAGGGACACGTGTTGAAGCGGTGAGTCTTTTTGAAAAGGAGGATCGCTGGATCAGAATGAAGGGACGAACATTGAAGTGTTGAGAGGATGTTGAACTTTTTGCTGGTGTCATTATTTGGACACTTTCCGCGGCTATCAAAGTGAAAAACTGGGGTTGTTTCTCTTCAACCTACCACTTGGGGGGAGACATGACAATGGTGGCGGAATGGAGCTAGTTTTCGATGCAACCACCATCCATCTTTTCCTGTGCTGCCACCTCCTTTGGTCTTACAAGAGCATGCGTGCAGAAGGCGCGCGGCTCAGTTTCCAGCAACAGCACTGGGGGACATTCGCTCTACCAAGATGGGTGTCCACTCAAAGGGTGGACCCTTGTGGTGTTCGTACAAAACCGAAAAGGCACGCCCACCGGTTTTGTGGGGTCCGATTCCTTTTTGAGGAGACACCCGAAGAGTAGCAGCGGCCGGCAATTTTCACTGGGAGAGCTCACGGCCAAGAGCGTGCAGCTGGTGGCGCACATGTCCAAACGGGAGCGTCAGCTGACAACATATGATGGTCTTCTGATTTGGCACGGACACGGGCACCCAGATTTCTCGCCAGGGGGCCCTAAGAAACACATGATTTTGTCCGGCTTATGTCTTCAAACGGAGATGAGTCCAGGAACGTGACGGACAACTCATGTCAGCATGCTGCTTTGACTCTTTACAGATCATCCTTTGTGAGGGGTTGCAACCAAACGCGTACTTTGGACAATGTAAAATGGAGACAAGGTGTTGGTGAGTCGCCGGATTCACATCCCGCTCAAACCTTGGGCTGTTCGAAGGGAACAGTACTGACCGTTTGGTAGCCCCATTCACTGCGGTGCCCTGTTTCAACTGGAGGGTGGTCCTCGGGCTCCTTTTGCATGAAATACCGCAAAGGCGCCTCTTTTCCTCCAATGACCACTGGAGGTCTGCCTGGTTTTGGGCTTATGTGTTCACAGTTGGTCACAAGCCAAATTACGTAAGGTGTCAAGACGCTGCCGCTCTCGCCACAGTTGGAAGGCCAACTGATTGCTCTCATCAATTCGACGTAGGGCGTACTTATCGTGCTTTATTTTCCATGTCCGACTTTTGAGCAGCTTTTGCTGCCTTGTCGCGGCCTCCCGGAGAGGAATGCAACAACTTGCCTTCGCATCGCCATGTGTTTTTGTTTTGTGCCGCGTGAGGACTGGCGGGTGCCCCAAACGCCCCAAACACTCACAAAGGCGGCTGTGAGCCAACACAGGAGGATGGGGTTTTCGGGTGAATTGCGGTAGATTATGTGCGTTAGCACGAGGTAGCAGAGAGCCTCACTCGACTTCGTCAGCGACATTGAGGGCACCCTCTTGGGATGCCAAAAACGGGAAACAATGGCAACCAACCTGTTTTAGGGGGCGCGAATTGGGAGACACCATTAGGAGACAAACCCATGTAAGTGGTGTGTTTTTGAACCCATACAAGTTGAGACCACGCTAGACTTGTCCAGAAAGAATTCCGTGTTCGGTAAGTGTGCTCCTGCATCCTTCTCGTTTTGCTGACGCACACCATATGTTGCATCAGGGTGCCAATTTCCGTTGTGTGCACTTGAAGCCCAGACTCTGGGCAGCACTTCCCCTTTTGGGCAATCTGACTGCTTGGTGACAGCTTGGGGAAATTTGTTGGGGCACCCCATGAAGGTTTCTGAGGGGGTGGCTTGCCTCCACGACCCTTCAAACATGCTACGCAGTGTATACTAATTTCCAGGCACCTCCATGCATTACAATACTTTGGTGCATGGTATTTCGTTGTTGTAGTATCCCGGCCATGTGCGCTTTGGTCGAACGCTCCTGCGACCCCAACTGCGAAGGGGCGGGTTGGAATTGGGGATCCCCAATAAACTGGGCTGTTCAAAGGCAGTTTGCTAGATGCTTGTGGGATTCTGAAAGGGGGTTGCTTTCTAGTCTTTGTCCAAACGGGATGGATTATTGGCCAACACCCCATGTTGAGCCCGGAAAATCGCCTTCAATTCATGGCATTGGCTATCGCCTACTACAAGCTCGTCGGCCCAAGCAGACGCCCAGGTTTGACGGTAATGTTAACCCCGGATCAAAGTAGAACTGGTTGATTCTGATTGGGGATGAATAAACCCCTGGTTGATTCTGATTAGGGGGGTGTCCCCCTTTCGTGTTTGGATTCAGACCACTTTTGGAGGGAACACCCCCCTACTGGGACGGGTTTATTAATCCTGGGTCAACATTACACTCATGTGAGAGGCCTAAGCAAACTGGTTTCGTCTCGGACAGGCCATCTTCTCTCGCACGCGGAAACCCATGGATGAAATCGCGTGACAGCGAATCGACTAGGAACCTTTGGGAGTCGGCCTTCTTATCAGAAGTCATGCTGCGCCCCGGCGACGGATGCTTTTTTGCCAGTGGGTCATCAAGTCATCAACGTCATCAAGGTGCTGGCATCTGCATGCGTGTTTCCTTAAATGTAGTGGCCCTCTATTGTGATGTCCCTTGATACCATATGGCCATGGGTCAATATCCAAATCGTACCCCCAGTGAACATCCCAATCCCGACTAAATTAGGTTCTAAGATGGGTGGTCAATTCACCTACCCCAAAATGGGATCCCATTGGTGTGGACAGCCATATAGAAATAATTTCTAAGCATTCCAGGGGCAAACCTCAAGGTGAGGCTCGTGCGTTGCGTGGCGCCATGTGATGAGCCTGGGCCGCATCGTCCAAGGGCAAGGCGAGGGATCCAACTTTGCGGGAGTCTACATCGGTGTTGGGCAATCCCAACAAAGCCACACCCACAAGGGGTCGTTGTTTTTGTTTGGGGCGGGGGGGCCTGGTTGTTGTTGGGAAGCATTTTGAGTATTTTTGCTAATTGTGGTTTAGTGGTTGAAATTCAACCACTTAACTGCTGAAAAATATGTGTTGCTCCCCTTCCAACGTCAACCAAGTCTAAACACCTCGGGTGAATTGATTCCAATCCCGGCGACCTTAGCGACCTAAACCGAGGAAGGGTCCGATAGAGAACCTTTTGAGATTTGAATTACAGGACTTGTCCGTGAGGCCAGCAGTTGGGGCTGGCATTAGCAACATGGCAAAATCATGTCCAGAGTGCCCCATCCATTGCTTACGAGATCAGGATTTGAGTGGTCTTATGGGGACTCTGAGATCCTGTGACACAGACCGGGTGGCAAGATCAGAGGAATGCTAGCTTGGTGAAAAAGAAAAAAACAACAATCTGCTGTCTGCTGAGTGCTAATAGCAGCCGCAACTTTTTCGTAGTTGCCCCAGAAGGAAGCCAGGGGATGAGAGTTTGGTATTTGTTCCAGCCTTGATATTCTTTCGCGATAGAGTGTTCAGTCTGAGTATGACCAGGTATGACCAGTCTACATATAGACATGTATAATACGTTGAACCGCTGTGTTTGAAGTGTTTAGTCTGAGTATGAGCAGTTTTGTACATACTGTACACATGTATACGTTGAAGCGCTGTGGCCTTTGCAACGCGACACCAAACCCGACAGAGCCCAAGAGTGGACGTTTGCTAGCCCCGGAGCCACGTCTGAGGTTGAGTCAAAATATATTGTAGGCTAAGGTCGATCCGGGAGGGACATGGGGGCCTCACGTACTAGATTTCCCCCAAACCGACACGGGGACTCACAAATTGCTCATTCGGGTGTGGCTCAAAATTAAAGAGCTTGGCTTACGCAGGCTTTAGTCTTTGGCTCCATTTACCAAGGCGCCATTTTGGTACATGAATTTGACCCATTTGGAAACCGCAGATTTGATCCTCACACGAACAACCTGAACACCAAAGGGTCAAGAGTGCCAATGGCTACATGGCTGTGAGTCAAACATTGGTATCCAACATGGGTTGGTCTGGTAAATGTAGACATGGATTACAATCTGCGATCCCCTGGTGGTTTGATTTTGACCCATACCTCTACATTGCCAATCTCGACTGTTTGACTTGCAGAGGGCCCAAGTCTGGTGAAGTTCTTGGAACACCGCCAGGACAAAGACTCCTTGCCGGGGCAGATGTCGGATGCTGAGTTGGCGTGCGAACGGGCGGCTCTATGCTCTGGAATATGTTGTTTGGTTGATCCAGTTACCCCTATAGTAGGTAACCAGGGGAGGTCATTGTGAGAAAACTTGGGTTTTCGTTCCTAGTTTTCTGCTTTGGCCTGTGACATATGGTTTAGCAAGTAAACCCTAACATACCATTCGAAATTCGGTGCAACTGGGCAACTGGGAAAAGGCAACCAACGTGCCCTTCTGAGGTTGCTTGAAGGGGAAGCCACGTCAAGTGTTTTCACCGCCCGTCAAACAAGTCTAATCACCTCGGGTGAATTGATTCCAATCCCGGCGACCTTAGCGACCTAAAACCGAGGAAGGGTCCGATAGAGAACCTTTTGAGATTTGAATTACAGGACTTGTCCGTGAGGCCAGCAGTTGGGGCTGGCATTAGCAACATGGCAAAATCATGTCCAGAGTGCCTCATCCTATCAGGATTTGAGTGGTCTTATGGGGACTCTGAGATCCTGTGACACAGGCCGGGTGGCAAGATCAGAGGAATGCTAGCTTGGTGAATAAAACAGAGTGCTAAATAGCAGTCACAACCCTTTCGTAGTGGGGATTGGGATGTTCACTGGGAGTACGGGATTTTGACCCATGGCCATATTCTTTCGCGAGCTTGGCCAAGGCACTCTTGCTGGCATCGTTGTTAGATCTAGAGTCACGGCCCATTGGATGATTGGGCGTGTGCTGTGTGAGAGCTCATGTGGGTTTCGAGTAAGAACCTCACAGACACACCAGCAAAACGGGTCCCCCCTCTTTCAGGGAGCACAGAGATACCAAGACCACAGCGCACAAGTTCGCCTCGCCGAGGCTCAGTTCCGCCAGTTCGGCGTCAAGGCCCGCAAGCTTGATTTGCTGGGCGCACTTTGTGTGAAGACTACTGGTCATTTTGATTTGCTTAAGACTAGTTGATTTAATTTCCCCTCTTGGTTCCAGAAATTCGAGGAAACCGTTTGTTGGTTGAATCCGCGAATGTGGCGTGAATCGAAAGGCAGGTCAAACGCGGTCAGTCTCCAGTGCGTTGTTTTCTTGCTGGTGCTCAGTAGGGTTGAGGGGATGAACCCAGAAATCCCCTCAAAGCTTGACTGCTATTGGGTTGGAACTTTAGACTTGACCTTTTTGGGAAATCAAGGAGTTTTCCACCAAACCCCCCCGAAAAAATATATAGACTTTTTGCAGGGGGGTCAACAGCAACCAAGCTTCAAAGAAACCACCAGTTGGATGGTTTACAAGGGTCATTCCATTTCTGTCTCATTCCCTGCCTATGGCATCCGCAAGTTGTTCCCTTTTGGCGGGGGTTCCCCCCACCCTAAGAGCTCCCGTTTTCTGTTTTGACCCCCACCCCATGAAATTCGTAGGAGAAAAGCGCGTTCAGCCAAAATCACCGTTGGGATTTCGTGTTTATTTGTGGGTGGGTTCCGGACCGGCAATAGTCCCCCCCCAAAAAAACAAACAGAAGGAAATAGGAAGAGCGTCCTTTGTTTCTCACCAGGGTCGTTGGGTGCTGCCGGTTTGCAGCCAGACATAACCTGCAACCGGCCTGGTTTGCTCCAAGCCGAAAGATGAGACAAAGACCCAGTAGACAATGGGCTTCTCCGTGGGACCAATGTTGTACCCTTCCAGTCTGTTTTAGGTCGGGCGTCCACAGACTTGCTTTTGGGGTTGGCGCATATTTTGCACCTATGGACTGATGTGAGTTGTGGTGTACACAACTTGCCAGAAGCTGCGGGATCACCTAGAAAGAATCCCGAAGGGCACGAAAGCCAAAGCGAATCGACCTGACTCCCCCAAGTACCTTTTCAGAGCCCTTAAGAAGCTTTGACGACTCTTTCAGCAGGCCTTGGTTTCCATGTTGCACAAAGGCAACCTTTTGGCCTTGGTTTCCGTGCACACTCCGCCAGGCTCGCCACAGGGGCTGTGTCTACGTGCCCCGCAAGGCGCCGTATTTCACCGGCTCGGTTCCAAATGGGCAAGGGATGTCAAAGGGATGCTCTCTGCCTGAAGTGCCCCGGGTGCAGCTTTTCAACCATGGTCTGATGGGTAAAGAGCACGCTCAAAGGACACCTGGAAGGTCGCTAAGCGAACATGCAGAATCAGTGCCAATCTTTTCCAAGCTTCCTGCACTTGCTTCGGGCGGAAGGTCGAATCGATACAACGGCCCGCGTTTCTGGGCCACCGTTTGGGACCATCTCACATCCTTGCCCTTGACAATAATGATGAACAACAAGTGGTTGTGGCTCAAACATTGGTGCCCAAAATGGCACTTTGGTAAATTGAAACACAAACTAAAAACTGCGTAACCCTAACTCTTTCATTTTGAGCCATAGCCAAATATTCAATTCCTACCGGGTTGAACGTTGGCCAAGTGTTGGGTTCATTGTAGGTCATAGTCTGCCAGGCTTTCCACTGATTCGACGATTCTGGAAGGTCTGTTGTCGCAATTAGTAAGCATCCTTGAGCAGAATCAGATTTGTCTGATATGCGGCAAACCTCAGCTGCGGATCGCTTTCTTGGGAGGATCCTTGCCCTTGCTGTTTGCAAAGTGTAGCGATTGAACATCGTGTGATCAGTAATCAGGGTTAAACAACACCTTGCAAAGGATACCGTTGACACTCACCGAAATTCGGCTTTGGCCAATTTTCTATGACTGGGTTTATGGGGAGGTCTCCAAAGGTGATTGGTCTTCTGTTGCTTTCGCTGAAACCAGCAAAACCGAGCAAGCGTGACGCTCTCATATTCTTTCGGCAGGGTTTCCATCCCAAACCACCTGGCTTCTCTTGCAAGGGGGAACTCAGGCCAAGTGAGGCCAAACCAGACCAAAGAGACTTCCTCAGCGCCTGGGCGCTTTTTGGTTTCCACTCCAAAGCACCAGGCTTGACTCAGGGCAAATGAGGCCACATGAGGACAACTCAGAGCAACACAGAGGTGCATTTTGCTTGGATGTTAGGACTTCAATTTTTGGGGTGTTCCATTAAACCACTAAAAGTTAGCCACTTTTTGCAGGGGCGCAGAAAGCAACCGAGAACAACTTGCCGGTGGATGCGTCTTTCGCGTCAGGTGTCTGGTGCCACCCTGCACCAGGCGGCGAGGCGGAGCTCGCAGAACCGCCTGCTGCGTGGGACCTCAGCGGACCCGAAAAAAATACGTCGGCCTCGGGTTTAGGGAGGCCCCGCACTCCGAGCCTGCGCTGTTCTTGGCCGCTTTTTTTTTGGGGGGAGGGGGGTTTTAGTGTTTTGTTTTTTGGTGCTGTTCATTTTTAGCAGGAGACAGCAGAAAACCACGTGTGTTGCTACTGTTTAAGGGTTGGGAAGTACCCTCCAGAGTCTCTACAAGAACTGACCGAGAAAAAGCAAAAGAGGTCCCAGAGTCGCGCATGGCGACACCGGCTGCGGTGGCGGGGATGTCACCTGACGTTTGCCTGGAGTTCATGAACTCCAGGCGCTAGGCATCACCCATTGGGCGGTCATTCCACAGACCATTTGCACAGCCATTGGAGGGTCGTGGTAGGTGGTTTTGTTCCTGCCCAAAGTCCCTCAGGAGAGAGGGGACTTGTTTGTTATGGTTGGGACTGGAACATATATTTGTGTGGCGAGCGGTTTTGTTTCTTGTGTTTGGTTCGGTGGTGTCTGTTTAGTATGAGTGGGGGGGAAGTAATTTTGGTTGGGGCTAGATAGATGCGTTTTTTTGGGCGGCTTTTTTTTGATTGAGAGGGATTCTCGGTTTAGTGGTGGGGAGGGGAACCTCTTTTTTTGAACGCTTTTTGAGGGGTCCTTATGTCTGGCCTTTGTTTTACTCTTGGTGCTGGGCTTCTCCAACTTAGGGGTAGGGTGTCGGGTTTCCAAGCCAACTCCGACAACGCCCCCCTCCTTTTTGAAACTCGACTGTTCTCTTGAAGGGGCCAAAAGGAAAACGCACGTTTTCTGGGTGCTGGCCACTTTGGATGACCGACCTGTTCAAAATCAGTGCTGGTTGAGTTGCCAGGTGGTGTTTCAAGCAAACAGAGGGAACCTTGAGGATGCGCAAGGCTGATTTGTTTAACCTTTCAACTTGGCAACTTGTACTTGTCTTTGGTGCATTTTGCTTGGATGTTAGGACTTTAACTTTTTGCCAACTAATGGGGTTCCATTAAACCACCAAAAGTTAGTCACTTTTAGCAGGGGAGCAAAAAGCAACCGAGTTGTGTTGCCATTGTTGAGTGTTGCCTGGGTCCAGGAATTGGATTTGATCCCCTTTTTGGACCAACAGGTGAAGGTAGATGTTTCCGGGAGCAGGGCACCAAATCGTGGAGGTGTCCTTTTGGTTCCCAGCCAACAGATCAGCCATCCATGTCTATTTTTAGATTGGATATTCTTTGCCTGGTGAGAATTATGTGTGAAGCGAGAATGAACACTTGGATGAGTACCCTTTTTCCAACCCGGAAACCCATCGCCACCTCCCTCCCCTCCTCCCAAGGGCAACACGACACATGCCTCATCACCAATATCTCGGATGCTCACCCCGTCCCTGATTAATTAGCCTCTTCCAGATGTAGCCAAGGGTGCGAAACCTGTTGGTGGGGCTCTCTGAATTGTCCCGTCATTTGGATTGCTTAGAAGTGACATGTTGCTGGGTTCATGCACGTGTCGAGAGAGCGAGGCATGCAGAAGTCAGAACCATCCAAGCTGTATACGGCCTCAAGTTTTTCGGAATGAGGCAGGAAAGAGATAAGCACGTTTGAACATCAAGCCGTTCAAACATTGAACGTTTAAACACGTTTGCACGCCATCCCTTAAATTTGTTTAAACGTTTAAATATCATCCCAACCGGAAGATGTTTAAACATGTTTTGACAAGTCCATACCGCAGCGGTACCGGATTCTGCATTAAGAACCAGCCAGCTACAGAAGAAAAACAAGTTGATGCAAATCCCAATGCCCCTGCCCCGAGTTCAGTGTCGTCGTTTAAGGACGACTTCAGAAAGACCAGCCGAGCCAGCCAAAAAAAACGATATTTGGGCAAAGGTGGCCATGTTTACCTAAGGATTTAGCTCGGGAAAGCTATTTTGCTCGCGCCAGTGTACTGTGTACTGTGTTGAAGCACGGTCTGGCGTTTAGGCAGGCCGCTTAAACATGTAAATCGTAGAAAACGGTTTGGGTGGGTGACATTGTTTAGGCGAACATTTCAAGCAGGGTCGCAGTGAGTTTCAAGGGACCCTGAGGGCCTGAGGCGCGACTGTTTCGGCCGGCCGTTTACACACGTTGAACGCTTGAACGGCGTCTAGGCGGGCAGGTTCAACATGTCTAAGTGCTTAAGCAATGTTTAGGTGGAACGTTTCGACATGTTTAAGCGTTTAAACGGTGCTTAAATAGCCCTGGTAGACACTGCTTAGGCGGACCATTCAAAAAAGTTTAAGCGGTTGAACGATGTTGTTTTCCTCAAGTGCCGGCGGCAGTGGTGGTGGTGCTTTGATTAGCACGGGGCTCCGGAGCGTTTTAACAAATATTGTTGCCGCAACTTCCGCAATTGAACGAGCCCCCCAAAAGTCCACCAAGTTTTTTGCTCGCTGTGTGTCAATGGAACGTTTAAACAAAGGTTGTTTAAACAATGTGTGAACATCAAAACATTTAAACCGTTTAAACATGAGCCAGCGACATTCCTGGAAGGAGGAAACCCAGGCGTCCCTTGAAAGGAAACCACACGGGATGGTTTATAGGGGTCGTTCCCTCACTCCCTGCTCAGAACCATCAGGTTAAAGAACACCAGGAACAAGAAGATTCCGGATCACTGGCTTCCTGTGCAACTCCGTCCGGCTTACCCGGGGTACGACCACGCCATATGGTCCGCCTTCCCGATGGATCTTGATGTGGGCGATGTCTTGCGACGAGAAGATGGTTTGATGGTTACAGGCAGCAATATGGCTGACCGGCGCAAGATTGCTGCCCTCGCTGATCAAATGGTTCCAACTGGGCCACGGCGTTACACCTCCTGGGTGGCACCGGGCACAGATTCCGGGCCTCTGTTGTTTTGTCTAAGAGACCATGCCACGTCCAAATGTTTTCCCGAGACCGGGCTGAGGGTGCCACCTTTTATCTCCGCCACGGAGTTGCGAGTGCTCTTCAGGCGCGGATGAATGTTTGTCCATTTGTCCAAGAGGTTAGGGCTAGGGCGAGTCAGGTGGTTTAGGGTACGTTCTGAGATTCTGGTTGGGCTTTAGGGTTTCATTTTTCCACTGCCCAGGAGAAAACAAGCAAAGTGATTGGAATCAAGCACCATCCGCCTAGACGACGTGACCTTGATGTCCTGGATGCTCTGTTGTTTCGTGGAAGTGGAAGTCCCACTGAGTGGACAGTGCCCTTAAGAGTCCTAGCGGTTGAATCCTTGGAGCTCCTTGAAGGGGGTTTGCATGGGATAGGCAACATGTAGGCTTCCTTTTGTGTTCTTGAGGCCAGGAAATTCATCGTGGTGGTTCCCAGCCATTCCCTTTGTTTTTTTGTTTTTTCTTTTTGGGTTTAGTGGTTGTTTCGCTCCCAAAAGTTTGTCACTTTTCGCAGGTGATCAGAAAATGGACAGCCAAGTAATGTCGTGGTTTGTTTTGTGTCTTTGTGTCTGACCAGCAGGCTAGAACCTGGCTGCAAATTTTGGCCATGCCTTGGGCACATGCGAGTGTGCCAAAGCTGCTTGTTTGCAAGTCCGCTTCAGAGACGAGGGAAACCGCGGCCATGTAGGGTTTCTAGGTTTGCGGCTTTAGACACACACACACACAGGATTCCATTTGTGTCTAGTATGTACACGTGGGGATCTCTAACAATAGGGCACCCTTCCTTTGGATGGTGTTAATGGGAAATCAAAAGCAACCCGACCGGTTGGAGTGGTTCCTGGTCTTGAGACACATCTGAACATGTACAGAAGATTGCATATCCAGGATCCATACTATGCTACATGTATAGTGTATATGCCACACATACATATGGTAGTTCTCAATTGGTTTCCTTTGGATGAGGTGATGTTTGGCAGAATTGGCGCCGTTTCACGATGGACAGGCTGGATTATGCGAACACCATGCGAATGCTGAGCGTGCGCCGGGGTGCCTGGACAGTGGCTCAGTTTGGGGGCTTGGGGGCTGGGTTGCCTGTCTTCCCAGTCCGAAACGTGTTTGTTGCGCTTTCTTTGCCAAAGGGCAGGAGGAAATCAATGGGCGCGAAGAAGGGTGCCGGGTGCCTTGAAATGTCAAACAGCTCCATAAGGGCTTCCGTAGTTGGATGTGGGTTGCTTGTGCAATACGTGGTAATTAGGTAAGGTGGAGATGTAAGGGAGCAAAGTCACTTGGGGCACATATTTACAGGGGCATGTAGCCAATTCCACTGGTTCAAGGGAAGCCCAACTGAAGCAAGTTATTGGCGTTATTACTTATCATAATACCAAAAAGTGGTTTAAATTGCTTGGCACTTGGCACCAGTACCATCCCGAGTTCTCGAGCGCTCACGAGGCAGCATGCACGGCAAGTACTACTGGAAGGACGGGGGGGGGGGGGGGGCGACACGTGAAAGCCGGTGACCCCAGCGAGGCGCTTTTTCTTTTTTTTTGGTTTTGGGCTTTTCCGTGGTAGGCAAATCGACGTTTCTGTTTGATCGCTAGGTGTTATTCTTGTTTGTTGCAGCCTGGTGAATGGAGTCACTGAGGAATTTAAGCCACATCTTGAATGCTTTGCGAGTTTATGCGATCATCATGGCATTGTTTGGCCACTGGTCAAATTTATACAAGTGAAGCTCAGGGACATGTCCAACTAGGCATATTTGCGCATTGCCCCCCCCCCCCGCGCCCCAATGCACACTTGGAGTACTTAAACGAGTTCAGGATCAAAAGTGGCACACAGTTTGGTTGACAGCTGGTTATGACACAGCTATCAGGGTGAAATTAGCATCCAACCAGGGTGCCTGCAAAGCAATCCATGGTCATTACACAGCTACCCGAGTGTTAACTTACATCCAGCGTACCCCAAAGCAAAACACAATGGTTCCAAGCGGCCGATTGTTGTCACCCACACGTCTCGAGGACTTTGAAGGCCGTGAATTCGAGTCCACCTCCAAGCGCAAGGCGGGAGCGCTCGAACTCCCATTAAACCGGGTTAGAGCTGTGGCTCGGGAAGGAGCAGCCCAGACGGGGAGATTTTTTCTTGGAGGCTTACTGCGGAAAGGCAGAGACATGTGAATTGGAGGCCTTCGTCTTAAATACATGGAGAAAGTCGCATGGGTGACACCTCTTGCCGTGTGTCTTTTGTTCTCGACCCCAAGAATCTTAATAACACAGAGCCCAAGGGACACCAGCTGCAAACATGTGAGCGAAAACACGGCGAGCATGGCAGTGCTGGGTCCAGCCAGCAACGTTAATGAACTTGTGTGCCTTTCTACACTCGAAACCACAGGGACCGTTTCGCCCAGTCGTCTTCTACCGCTCATGCGAAAAGGGACATGGACACAACGCCTCTCGCCCTGCGAGAGGCGTTTCTCCAGTGCTTTTGTGCCGCCTGTAAAGGAGTTGCTGGTGTCCCAACACCCATGCGACTCACATCTTGATCATAGAACAACCAGTGGAGCCGTCCATAGGCCGAAGTGTCCCACTCCTCGCGCCGCTCGCGTCGGAGGTCCTCGTGCCCTTCGACATGGCGGCGCTGGCCCTGCAGAAGTTCGGCTACGACCCGCGCCTCGCGGGGGAGCCTGGAGCATGCCCAAAGTGCCTGGTTCATGGGGTGCCCATAGCGCCTGGCAGCATGGTGGTGGTTGGGAAACATGTTTTACGTTTTTTGTGTTTCCTTTTTTTTCTGCGTATTGTGGTTTAGTGGTTGAAATCCAACTACTTAACCGCACTGAACTGCCAAAATGTCCCCTTCCAACGTCAACCAAGTAAGGGCGGGTTCCCAGAGTGAGACACTTGCTACAGGGAGCCCTGATTTAGCTCATACGTATATCGTTAACAACAATATCCCAACATGTTCCTTAGAAAATCCACAAAAAACACGAATTGTTGCAAAAAAAACGCTTATTCTCCCCAAGAACGCGAATTTCGGTTCGACCTCTCCATGGTTGCTTACTTGGCCCTCATCAATTCCATGGTCAATCCAAGCCTACAAACTCTGCACCCTTTCAACCTGTGAACAGTCATCAAAACTACCATGTTGAGTACCAGTCCTCACTAGCTGTGCATGAGAGCCACGTAGCAGGCCTGGTGCCCAGTCCGCAACTTGTTCAAGCCACACAGGCAAGTTCTAAAGAACCTTTCTGTGGATTTCCCTGTAATTTCCGCCGATCTCCGCGTAGTTTCCGCCGATTTCCGTGTATTTTCTGCCAAGGTTCGTGCATTTTTGGGTGGCCAACATTTGTGATATGTTAGCACGAATCCATCGATTGCAGCAATTGGGGGCAATCTCCTAGATGAACCTTACCTGGTTTGGGGTTGTGGCGCATCCGTGCACCATGTCATGGAAAGGTGCCCGCATAAAAGCCCTTAAAGAAACGCTGGTCGATGGAAACTATCAGGCCAAATCAGCAGAAATGGCTGCAAAACACACAACTGTTTCAGTTTCCGGCCAGATTTCGGAAATTCTACTAATTTGGCGAAACAAGCAAAAATAACGTAATCAGCAACAATAGGTGCCTTTTTGGGGGTCCAGGTATATTCTGAAAAAGGCCAGCCTCAAGCGAGCGAGCAGACACCCATATATGTGTCTCGTGTCCCAGGTGGACGTCGAGCCGGATTGGCCAGAGGCTGCTGCCACGAGTGCCGTGCCAGTAGTGGTCGTGCTGGGGGGCTGAGAAGAAGATGGAGTGATCCGCGGGTTTTTGGGCCCTTGGAATAAGTTTTAGTAGTGGGAATGGATCTCAAGGTAGGGGAGGAATTCAAAATGCCAAATGTAAATACATGCATCATGGGGTTCAAGCAAATGGGTTTCAATTGAAACCACCCTATTGCCATCCCCTGTTTTTTTGGGCCCTTTGGGCATTTGGGCCCTTGGATTCTGGCAACTGGGTTCCCTTTGACATCACCCCAGGTAAAGGATTTGTATTGCCACGCAGGTTTATGGCACAGAAAGGGAAATGAAGCCACCCCATTTACTGGGTTCTTGGATGCTACACACATCATTGTCCTTTGGTGCGAGCTCGAACCTGTTTGTTAGAACGAACATTCCATCGGCGACATTGGGCAGTGTTAAGGGCTGAAACAGTACATTGGCCCCCTCTCAGCACCACGGAATCTCAAGTCACACTTGCTACTGTGAGGGACCCATTTTTCCTGGTTCCACTTGCAAGGCAGGTACCACTTGCTGGATGGCAGTCCCCGAATCTCTGGCCTTGTGTGGACGTTCTGAGTTGCCCAATGCGAATCGACCGAATCTGACCTCGTTTGTTTCCTGACGTGTTTGATCCTTTGTTGAGTCAGGCTTCAAAAGCCGAAGCTGTTTTTTCCCTGTTTCTTATTTGGAAGTTCTACGAATTAGGTCACAGTCATAGTTATGTGTCATCCAACCTACATCACTCGGTCCGCCTGTAAACCTTACAACCTACTTACTGACTAAGGTCTTCAGCTGTATCGATGGTTAGTCAAGCAACCAGTCAATCAGTTCCACTAACCCTGGCTATCAGTCAATCAACCAGGTTCATGTGGGATCTAGCACCGGTTACGCCAATCTCAGATACCCAAAGCCGACCTAGCTGTTGATTTCCCAGATTTGGTCTACGTTTAGTCGCGGTGCCAAAAGGTGATCACCTTTCATTTCCAGTTGCTCTGGCTGCAAGTTATCTCTATTGCCCAGTGGTGCCCTGTAAACTCAACCAACAAAAAAGGGGTCCCCTTTTTTCCCATGGCCACTGGGCATCTGAGTTATCAATTGGAACCAAGAAACCCTCGGAGTTTGGAGCTTCTGGTCCCGCCCCCCGAAACGCCAAGCCAAACCACCGGGATCCGAAACGCCAAACCACCAAGGCTGGGCCACATCAACCACGGCAAGACCACGCTGCTGGATGCCCTGTGCGGCACGCAGGTGGCGGAGAACGAGCCGGGCAACATCACCCAGGACTAAAGTTTTGGATCGACTGAAGCTAGCGGTATGAGTTGAAGAGCAAGGCTTGACTTGCAACCATGATTATCATGTAGTTAAGTGATGTCTTGTTGGTTGCCAGCCATCTCCTTTGGTCTTTGGCTTCGGGTTTTGAAGTTGTTTCCACTAAACCACTGCAAGTTAGACTTTTAGCAGGTGATCTGGGAGCAGCCCAGATATTTTGTTAATGTTGAAACGCATGTGGAAACATGAACTGTGTGTGGAATGCTTGACCACAATGGCATGTGCCATTTTGGCTCAAGCATTGATCTGGGTTCCTGGAACCCAAGCTGTTTGAAAAAGTTTGATCTGTGGCACTTTCGAACTTAACCCCGACCAAGCAATGGCTTCCTCGGCAACCTCGGCAACTTCCTTTGAGCTGATTGAGGACCAGACACTCACCGTGGAGGAGGTTGAAATGGCCAGCCAGGAGGCCCAGGACATTCGCACACGGGAGGCGGCAGTGGCGGCCGGCTTGGTTTTGGACAAGCCCGAGGCCCCCCCGTCATCTTCGGCGACCGATGTGATGAAGGACCTCTCCAGTGCACTGGAGCGTCTCCATGTGGCATTTGCCACACCGACTTCCGGCTTGGGTGCCCCTGGCCCCGCCGAGGAGGGCGACGAGGGCATGGGGGATGCGGACGGCATGGAGCGGACCACGCCACCGGAGGAGGCGCAGACGCCACCCACGAAGAGACTGAAGGGCTTCGTGGCGGCCTCTCAGAAGGCTACGTCCCAGACCAACAAACCCGTCTCCTTGGTGCCGGTGGACGGCAAACCCGAGTACTTCAAGCTGGTGGACCTCCCGGATCTGTTTCCAGTCCTTCCAGCGTCGGCGGCCACCTTGCTGAGGGACATTACGGTGGAGGAGGCGGTCTCCCTGTTCCACAAGTTTGTCGGGAAGAATCTCACCGAGGACCTGGTGATTCGCATCCTGGAGGCGTATGTCCCGATGAAGATCCAGCTCCGCCAGGAGGAAGTCTGGGCTTCGCAGTTCCAGAGGAACAAGGCGTGTATCGGCACCATGCACAGGCTCGATGCAGGCCATTCCGATTACAAGTTCATGTGCAAGGCATGCGGCACGGGGTGGCCAGAGGCAGCCAAGCAGTGCTGGGTCTGCCCCGGCAAGGAGTTCGCCCCCTTTCAGGCACCCTCGGCCACCTATGAGGCGGACGGCATCACCTACAACCTGCTCATCGTGGAGGGCAAGCCGACCTGGATCCAGCAGAGGGAATGGGGAAGCCTGGGTGCCGCTGGCCCCGGTGGTACCCGGGCACAGGCCGACCGCAACTTGGTGGACGGCACGGTCTTGGGGAGAGCCCCTCCAAAAACGGACACGGCAGATGAGATCACCATGGCAGATGCGGTCCCGCTTAACAGGCGGGTGGACATCCGGCAGGAGATCCTGTCCATGGAGGCGGACGACGAGGCGTTGAAGGTCCGGGTCCCTGAAGGAGGCGGAGGCTCAGAGCTTCCAGCTCTACCACCCCCAGGTGGACCAGGCGATCAGGAAGAAGGAGGAGCGACTCTGGAGGAGGCCAGGCGGCGGCACAAGGAGTTGGTCACGGAGGAGATGCTGGACAATGAGATGGCTATCCTGGCGCGGGCATGCAGGCCCTGCCGTCAGAGGAGGTGGCCAATGAGGGAGCCCGTGCCCTCAGGAAGGTCAACCTGGAGCGTTTCAAGGCCAAGCTGAGAGACCAGTACTTGGAGGGGAAGGGCGTGGACGCCAGCCAGGCGTTGGCTGAGGCGATGGGCTCCATTCAGGAGGCTCAGGCGGCAAACAAGCGAACAGGACATGGATGCTCAACCACACTCTCTTGGCAGTGTCGGCGTGGCCGGATGATCTCAGGCAGGCCCTGGAGAGGGGCCTATTCTGCCCCCTGGAGCTGGATGACCCCGCAGGTGGGGGACATCAAGGAGAAGTATGTCCCCTACATCAGGATGGAGCGTTGCAGAACCCGTGGCACCAGGAGGCACTGCTGGAGGAGATGCCCGATCTGGTGGCACCGAGGGGGGATCAGCCAATGTCACAGCAAGACCTGGACTCTGAGGATGGCAAGCTGTCCCTTATCCTCTGGGCAATGAAGCGGCACCAGGGAGAGCTCCGGATGTTTGGGGGGATTTGGAAGAAGCACGCAAGCGGTGAGATCTTCCGGGGCGCGGACCAGCAGTTTAAGCTCGCGCCGGAGCCTTGAGCGCAGGACTCACCCACTCACGTGCGAGCAGGACCACATCGACCCAGTCATCTACACTTGCAAGCTGTCCCTTATCCTCTGGGCAATGAAGCGGCACCAGGGAGAGCTCCGGATGTTTGGGGGGATTTGGAAGAAGCACGCAAGTGGTGAGATTTCCCGGGGCGCGGACCAGCAGTTTAAGCTCGCGCCGGAGGAGCTCCTGGCCCTTGAGCGCAGGACTCACCCACTCACGTGCGAGCAGGACCACATCGATGGACCAGGCAGACGAGAACGTGGGACCTGCCGAGCCTTACGGGCGTGTACGCCCACAGGTTCACATTCAAGTACATCTACTCGGCCTGGACCACTTTCCCGTTGATTGTGAAGACGCAACGCGGGGGCCGCAATGAGGAGGGCTGGACCTGGGACAAGTGGATGGGCAACATCCTCCAGATGAGGAAGGAGGCGGTGCCCTTCCTGGAGAGCCTGGGCATCCCCAAGCCGCGCAACTGCCCGTTGCCCGTGATGGAAATGCCGGTGGCCCCCATCCATGACAGTAAGGAGGCGCTGCGTTTCAGGGCAGTTTGCGACGAACGAATCACCCTCCCGCTGGCCGCGCTGAAGGCCTTCGACTCGGTCTACACCAAGTTGGTGGCGGGCCTGAGCAAGTCTTCGATGGTGGAGGTGAAGGTGAACTGGCGCTGCAACGTGGTCCACGACTGGGTCGAGCAGGTCCCACAGGAGGCGGGGGCCCTGTACGACAGGTTGGGCGACTAAAAGGACCTCATCAGGCAGCTGGGTTGCTCCCCCCCCTTGGGTGCCTTTGGCCCCCGGGGGGGGGAGCGGCCAAGGAGGCGGACCCCAAGGCCAAGGTCATGGGGGGGGCAGACACCACGCTCCGCACACCAGACCAGGGCACCAGGCGGTACACGCCCATCACCACGGCCACGGTCACGGCGGTTGCGGGGGGGAAGTACATCAACAAGCACTTCCCCAAGGAGACGAAGCATGTGTTTTGGGCCTCCGTGGAGTGTGGCTTGGTCCTGCCCAGCAAGTGGTGAACAAGGAGAAGTTCAAGACCACGGGGGGCTACATGTGCAGATTTTGCAAGGGCTTCTGGAAGGCGAGCCGCGGGGGGACCAGACTGCTCCAGATCACGGGGTGGCACAAAGATAAGGCCACCTGCTTGCAGCTGGTGATGGACGAGCCCCCGGAGCAGCTGTACAATCAGTGGATCCGGGATCGGATGGAGTTCTACAAGAGGGTGGAGCCAACGGAGCCTCCCAGGGATGAGCGGCTGGTCCTGGGTGACGCGGGCACCCCCCGCATGCGCTTCAGCTTCTCGAACGGCCTGGGGGATGTCTCCACTGCCCTGTGGTCGGTCATCTTGAGCAACCCGGAGAAGTCGGGGCTGGCGGCAATCCACTCGGTGGCGAAGGAGGCGATCGTGAAGGGAGGGAGCCGCTAGGTTTTGTCTCACAACCCTGTCGGATGTGGGAATCATGTGCTTTCTTCCCGCCGGGACTTGGGTGCCTTTGGCCCCGTCTCCGGGGGGAGGGGTATAGGGTTTTCATTGATGGGTTCGTTTTTCACCACTGTTTTCCTCTCTTATTCGACACGTCACGGCAGCTTGATCTCCACGACCATTGGGTCACATGCTTTGGCTGCCCCAAGGACGGGCCATCTCAGCCACGGTTCGGAAAAGGTGGCCGCGGCCGACTCTTGGTTTGCTTGAGGTCCCCTTGGGGTTTTGGGGAGTCCCCCGCCGGGTCGGTTTCCCCCCCTTGTGCTTTTGGGGGTTTCTGGGGGACTGATTTTGGGTCGCTCTCCCCCCCCCTTCCGGTTGAATTCTCGGGACTTTGGGGGGGGACCTGTCGGGATGCGTGTGGCCTGCCTGCTCCATTTGCACTCTGCAGTCTGCGAGTTTGGAGCATGCATGCATTGGGTCCCGGCTGTTCGATAGGAGGCTCGAACCCCCCCCCCCTTTTTCATCATGGCTAGGGTATCTACCAAGTTTCTTATGCGCCCGCCTTACACACGTCTTTGGGACCGCATTCCAAGGGTCCTATGGGACACGTTGGCGGATGAGTCCTTCTCCCCGAGACAGACGGACGGGGAGCTGTTGGTCCTGATGTGCCTGCGCCAAGGCACGGAGGAGGAGGGGAGGAAGCTGGGCGGTGAGCCGGCAATCCGCTTCGCTCAGTTCCTGGAACTTTCGGGCATTCCGGTAGGACAAGTTGACCAAGTGGTCCCGACGGACTACTTCAACGGCCTGGTGGCATCGGCGGCAGGCAGGCTTCCCCAGCCTCTGTCCGCGGCGGACCTGGCAGACCTGTGGGACAGCCTATGGTTCCTCCTCCTGGCGACGGCGGATGGCAAGCCGAGCTTTCCCCGCTGGAGAATGAATGGGACCGCCAGGACCAATGGAGGTGGTTCTCGCGAGATGACCCACCCCCACTCCAACAACCGGAGCTTCTGAAGTGGAGGCACTGGCGCCCGGGCAAGATAAGGGAAATGGAGCCCACGACCCAGCGAGCAATGGAACTCCATATGCGCGGGAAATGGGCGGAACGGCTCCTCGCCCACTTCGCCCCGTTTGCGGAGCACATCGCGTACATGCAGGACATCCTGGGGGAGGACTTCCGCAAGGAGGCATTGGACCTCCTGGGGGACAACAGGTTCCGGACACTCAGACAACATTGCCTGGTCTACGAGAGTCTCCGGAAGAGAGGCTTCACGGTTATTCCATGGCAGGAACGACATGTCCGCTCTCTCCTCAACCAGCTCTCCGAAGAGGAGGTCACCCCATGCAAGCTACGGCAGGTGTGGAACACCCTCAAATGGTTTTCCAAGACCTTCGGTATGCTGAAGATAGACGAGCTCCATCGCCTCAAGTCCAAGAAGAGCTCGTTGGAAGAGGCGCTCACGGACACGGTCACCCGGCCGCAGCGCAAGGCGGTGGTCCCCAGCAAAGAGGTCATATGGGCTCTGGAGGAAGGGGCTGGCTACGATCACCAGGGTGCCACCGGCCCCGGTACGCAGGCGGAGGCTGGACGCATTCATCCTGGGTTTCGCCCGATTCCAAGTCGGATGCAGCGCTCGTTTCAATGACCTCCAGCATGTTCACCCCAAGGACCTTATCCACACCAGTAACACCGTGGAGCTGAAGGCCTGGCAGACCAAGACGGTCTCAGCAGCACGGATCAACCGCAACCCGGTCCCCTTGATTGCTCCGAAGTACAGCTTCACGGGGATCCCCTGGTGGACTACCTGGGTGGCCTCGGTCCGGCGACTGGTCCGAGGAGGCATTCCAGGACATGGACTACTTGCTCCCGACAGTGAGCAAAGACTTTGCAGGGCTGATCCCGAGACCTTCCACACCGGAAAGGGCTCTGAGATGGTTCAAGGATGCGATTCTCCGTCGGGGAGTTACCCCGGGGTTGGTGAAGCCGCTGACGTGGCACTCATTCCGAGTGTTCATCCCGGACTGCGCTTTCCAGATGGGGATCCCCCGGGATCGCCGCATGTACTTAGGCAACTGGCTCACAGAGAGCACAGCAGACGTCTATGTGCGGGAGAAGCGCAATGTCGTGGAGCGCAGAAGGTCCCCAACCTGAACCTCGGGCCAGGCAGGGAACGCAGGGAGGACCTGAACCACCCGGACTGGGCGGACCCGCTCCCGCCGCCAGCAGTGGAAATCACGGATGCGGGACCGGACGGCCGCCGGGACCAAACCGAAAGGGAAGGGGAGGCATCCCCCACGGTACCCTCAGGGAGCGCACCATCTACTCGCTCATGGTCATTGGTGGAACAGGGACCCGAGGACACGCCAGTGAAGGCCAAGGACCTGTTTCCCACCACCCCGACTTCCCCTTCGCTGCAAGAGGTATGGCTTCCCGGCGGACTGGGTACTGGAGCCTGCGGAGGTCCCCACACTGCAGGAGGCGGACTCGGGCTCTGGTGGCCCTCCCTTTGGGAGCCTAGGTGCCCCCGGCCCTGGCGACCGAGGGGGGGAGGCCAAGGACAGGGCTCTGGCCAGGCCCTCAGCACAGACTGGCATCCTTCGGAAATGGCGGGTGTGCCAGACTGTCCTTCGGAAATGGCGCTATCAGTCTGCACACCCGTTCTTCAGTTCTTGAGAGTTTGTGGTGGGTGGCCCATGGGGCCCACCCAGCCGTTGACATCTGACAGGGGAAGATGAGTCCCTGGCACCAACACATTGCTCGGATAAAAGAGTTATCGCTTGCATGTGTGGTGCCGTTTGGTTAGCTTACATACACTTTGTTAATGTTGAAACGCATGTGGAAACATGAACTGTGTGTGGAATGCTTGACCACAATGGCATGTGCCATTTTGGCTCAAGCATTGATCTGGGTTCCTGGAACCCAAGCTGTTTGAAACCCACCCACCCACACCGAGGTAGGAGGTCATGGCTGCTGCGCCCGCCAAACCACCGGAGGAGGTCCCAGCTGAGATAAAGGAGGACGTGGCAAAGTTGCAGAAGCCACTGGCGGCCATCCTGGTGGGCAAGGAAATCCCCTGGCTCATCCAGGCGGCACTGGGCGCATTCGGGCTACATCACGGTGGAAGACCTGGCGGATCGCTGGAACACCCCTGCGGCGGCCAGGGACAATGGTCCCCGGGACCTGGGATTCCAGGATGGAGAGAATGGATTCAACGCCCAGACCTCGGCCTTCACGGCAATGCGAGCAAACTTGGTCAGGGGGGGCAACCAGGGTAACCACCCAACAGACCATGCGGGCCCGACGAAGGCCCCCCTAGAGGTCCTGTGTGACAGGCGCCAGCTGGAAGATGCTTACGTGGCCGCGCATGGGGCCCCGAAGCCGAGGTTGGAATTCCAAGGTAGTGATGGCTACCTGAAGAAGCAATGGCGCTTGATTGCCAAGGGCGAGTTGGGCTACATCCCGGCAAAACACATCGTGAGCGCGCTCCCGGAAGAAGGGGAACGCCCTTCATCCACCCACAAGAAGATCACGGTGGACGGCTGGGACAGGGAGGATGAAGAAGAGGTGAGGAGCCACCCTACATCTCGGCGCCAGCTGGAACGATTGCACCTAACCTTCAGGACGACGCTCCTGATGTGCACGGCAGCACTGCCGCAGTTTGGCAACCTGAGGGTCACCAAGGAGGAGCTGGATGACTGGTATGCCTGGTTTTATGGGGAGGACATAGCCGGCAGAAAGCCTCCCCCGAGCGACACCACCTTGCTGTTTGCGGAGCGCAATGCATGGCGCAAGATTCACGAGATGGTGCACCAGGGCACCACTCTCTCCGAAGCCCTCAAGAACATCAGGGGCGACTTCCTCTTCTGGCAACGGGAGGTCTATGAGCACCTCAACAGGGCGCCGACGACGAAGGGGAAGAGCAAGAGCAAGGCACTTGGGTGTGGCAGACTCAGTGGGAGAAGCCCAAGAAGGGGGGAAAAGGATCCTGGCCCTCAGGGCCTACCCATTCCAAGCCGAAGGGCAAGGGCGGCAAAGGAAAGTCCCCCAACTCCTCCTCGACCCCATGGCCGGACCAAAGGGGTGGCATACTGCAGGGATCATCACCTCCACAACAAATGCCCTGGATCATGCGGCCGATCCCACAACTGCCCAGTCAGGAAGGATGGGTGGGTGTGTGATGCCCCCCCATCGAAGCATGTGCCACAGGCATGCCCACACCTCCCCAAGTGACAGGAGGCCACTCAGGGTGCCATAGGCCCCGTGGCTGCCTGGTCTCCGAAGGGATCACAGGCCACCAGTGCGAGAGTGCACACAGCGGGGGAGAGCCAATCCCACCAGAGCCACAGCAGAGGGCAGACAGAGTTGGGGAGGCCAGGACGGCCGCAGGTGGGAGGGGATTTCTCCAGGGTGCCACCGGCCCCGGAAGCCCCTCCACCGAAGAAAAGGAGTGGACCCAGTCAGGGCACTCCAGAAGGGCGGAAGCACCCGTTTCCCCCGCACCCACCGAGGCAGTGGGATGAACCCCCAGAGAGACAGCGGTGAGGATCCGCCCGGCAAGGGGCGCAGAACCGTCAGGGCAAGCAGCAAGCCTAGGGCCAGCCGACCAGAGGGTCGGACAAAGGACGCACGGAAACCCCAGGGGGGACAAGCCCCACCTTCCCCTGAATGCAAGACACCCCGGAAAGACTGAGGCTGAGACTAAGGTGGACGCCACGTCCGGTGCCGGAGTCGTCGAAGCCGACCCTCATCCTGCTGTACGCGGGGAAGGATGATGCGGGGGCCCTGGATGCCTACCTCCATGCCTACAACCCGGCCTTCTCGGAGTACATTTGGGCAGTGGACATTAGGCGAAAGGGTGGCGATCTTGGACAGGACATGCTGGGAGACGAGCCGTACTCTACAATGTGCTCCATGGCCATGGCGGGCAAGGTTGCCTTTGTGGGGGGCGGCCGTAACTGCAGGACGTGGAGCATTCTCAGATGGTTCCCCAAACCGGGAGGCCCGCCGCCGGGCGGAGCAGACCCTGTGGGGCTTGGAGGACCTGGAGCCCCGGGTACTGGAGGACACGGACAACGACAGCGTGCTCATGCTCCGACAGATGTACCTGACCTCGCTGGCCTACCAAGGACTAGGTCAACTAACGGTCCCGCAGGTGGGCCTGGAGCACCCAATGGACCCAATGGAGTGCAGCAAGAGCCCGAGCGCAGCGAGGTGCTCTTCGATCTGGGTCACACGGGCCTACATTCAATGGGCGAACGCACTCCACCACTCCCTCATCAAGTTTGACGAGTGCCGCCTGGGCCAGGTGGTAGTGAAGTCCACGACATTGTCAACGGACCTTCCCCTTCACCATTGGCATGATCTGCGATGCAACCACGGAGCTCACCCCAGGGGGGAAAAGCTCAACTCCAGTGACCTCAGCCGGTACCCAGAGCAGATGATGCAGGGTCTCGCGGCGGCCATCCTCTGCAGAGCGGGACCAGTCCTGGAGGCGAACACAGCCGGCTGGCAGGACGGTTGAACTTCGGGGTGAAACTCTTCCCCTTCAGCCATGGGCGCACCATTGCATGGAGATCTCGGATCGGCCCACCACCCTGCCGATCACGCACGACCCAAATCTCTCCGACGAGGTTATGTACCTCCAGATAGCCTTCAAACAGCGCCCCCTCAGGGACGGGGGTGGGAAGCCCTCACTTGGACGGCTGGCCCCGTGGACGAGGCCACTGTCCAAAGCAGCAGCGTTGGGGGCCAAGATCTGTGTCCTCACGTCGCCATGGGAGTTAACTCCAGGAGTCGCTCTCGTTGGGGGACGGGTCACACCCCTTCCCGGAGGATCTGCTGGAAGATATCAGGGAGATTCTGGCGCCAGGGGCAGGACGACCAGCGGAAGGCCAACCCTTCTTCCTGGACATCTTGCACAGCCTGGCGCTGAACATTCAGGACCCCGACCACCAGTTTCCTCGGGATCTGGAACAAGGGGTCCCACTGGGGGTCACGGACCCACCCCTAGCTTCGCCGGGCATTTGGCCACTCAAGAAGGAGCTAAAAGGGGAGGAGCCGGAGTTCCAGAACTCCCTCATCCCACCGGCCCTTTAACTACCCCCTCAGCGGATCACTTCAGCGAGCTCATCCGCAGCACATTCCTGGAGGAGGTCCCCATGGGCATGGTAGATGGCCCTCTCACCAAGGTAGAGGCAGCAGCGCGCTGTGGCTGCAATATGGAGGATCTTTGTCCAGGCCCCCTAGCGGGCATCGACGAGGGGGACAAGATCCGCACCATCTACGATGGCTCGGTGGGCGGGGCCAATGACACCATCAGGAACCAGACGGTGGAAAGGACGACGGCTCCGACGGTGCTGGATGGGGTACAAGCTCTTCATTGGCTACATGCGGCAGCTGAGGAGGGACCTCCCTCTCAGGGTGCCTCCGGCCCCGAGAAGGAGGTCGCCAAATCTCCACCCGAGGGCTGGCTATGGCCGGAGCCGGGCACCAGGTGGGTGCTGCTCAAGGCGGACGTCACCAAGGCCCACCGGAGAGTGAAGGTCCTCAGAAAGGACTGGCGGTTCCAGGTGGCTTCACTGGGGGAAGAATGGTGGGTGAACAAGGTAGGCACATACGGCATGGCCAGTGCCCAATCCTACTGGGGACGCCTGGCAGCCCTTCTACTCAGGGTCCTCTACGCACTTTTCCCTCAAGTGGATTGGAACTTCGTCTTTGTGGATGACTTCCTGTGGCTGCTTCGCAGCGAGGGGGCAGTAAACTTGGCGGTGGCGCTGTTGGCAACACTCCTGGCCTTGGGCACCCCGCTTAGCTGGAAGAAGACACATTTGGCGGAGGTCAACACGTGGCTGGGCTTCGTGGTCCACCCGAACATCCCGCAGGTTCTCATGGCCGCCAACAAACACATCCTGGTGATGGAGGTCCTGCAGACCATGGTGGAAGGGCAGGCGATGCACTCAAAGGACATCGAGAAGGCCCTGGGCCGCATCCAATGGGCCACTGCGGCATGTCCGCTGGCGAAGTCGATGCTTCAACCATTGTGGGCCTGGAAGATGGCCACCACCACGGTGGGGAAACCCCCCAAGGTGGTCAGGATGCTGGCGTTCATGCTGCGGTTCCTCTTCAACACGCCCTTCGTCCAGTACTCCCCTTACCTGCCGAAGTCCTCTTGGTGGGGTTGCAGCGATGCTAGCGCCTCGGACGAAGGACTGGCATTTGTGGGAGGATGGTGCTCCAACAAAACGGAGCCGGAAAAGAAGGAGGTGTACTGGTTCCACGAACAGATCCACGTGGAGGAGTACCCTTGGGCATTCAAGAATGGGGATCCCAAGCGGAGGATTGCGGCTTTGGAAATGCTGGGCACGCTCTTCCTCTGTAACATGATCCTCACGCACCAAGGCCCTCTGTCCTCCCGGGTCCGACTCCCGGTGGGCAGTGACAACCAGGGCAACGTCATGGCGATGCTCAACCTTGGATCCAAGAAGCCCTATACCGCGGCTATCCTGATGGAGCTGGTCTTCCTGCTCCACACCCATGGCTGCTCGCTGGCGGCCAACCACGTGCCCCGGGAATTCAACCAGTGGGCCGATGAGCTGACGCACCCAGATTTCTCTGGGTTCGACCCTTTGCACAGGGTCCCTAGACAGGAACTCTGCGAGGAGTTCGTTTTTCTCCCGCGTCTCCTGAATGGAGATGCATTTGATCTCAGCGTGGGCCCACCCATGCTCCCGTGACCGGAGCCGGTTCTGGTGGCAGACAATCTGTGGCCTGGGTGCCCCGGGCCCCGGCTCAGGGGCGCTATCAGTCTGCACACCCGTTCTTCAGTTCTTGAGAGTTTGTGGTGGGTGGCCCATGGGGCCCACCCAGCCGTTGACATCTGACAGGGGAAGATGAGTCCCTGGCACCAACACATTGCTCGGATAAAAGAGTTATCGCTTGCATGTGTGGTGCCGTTTGGTTAGCTTACATACACAAAGTGCTGAACAATGGCCAGGAGGTGCAACCTAGCTTACCAGGGTTGGCCAAACCAAAGGGGATCGGTTGACTTAGAACCATGGTTATAGATTTCAGCCTAGCGAAGTGTATCGTAGGCGCGGGGCACCCCGAAGAGCAATTTTCAGGCAGGGGCTTTGACATGTTTTTCAGTTTCGGGGGGATGAATTCCTACGGCTTCAGTTGCCACAGCTACATTAAACGAATAGTTGATGGGTGTTTCCAAAAGTAGAAATCGTGGCCCTCAAATCGATTTGCCTTTTTCGACCTTCCTCCCAGCACCGTCCAAAAGGAGTACTGTGGTGTTTCCCCTAATTTGAGCTTCAACTGATAGTTGCCCACCTCAAAGCAGGATCCCTAGGTCGACTTTGGGCAACTTGGATGTGCCCTTTGCAGAACCCGGCAAACTGAGCCCTTTGCAATGTTTCTGAAGCTCCTTCTCTAGGAGCCCAAGACCTCAAGCGAGGCCATTGGGGGTCTAAGGCCCTCACGTCTTGGGCTCCTGGGGCTTGGTTTTGAAACCTCGATGGAGGTTTCGGGCTCTGACTCCGGCGCTCCCGGCGTGGCGTTTTCGAGCCGAAACGACCGAAACGACTCGCAGGACGTGCGCGCCATGACTGGCCACGTCTTGGGGGACGAGGTGCAGCTCACCATGCCAGGCGAACAGCATGAAAGTGTGTGAAGTCTGTTTTTGCCCTACGAACGGTTTTAGAGCTACTGGGGTGGGGTTGATTGTCATATGTTCCAGTCTTTTCGGGTCAAAAAGAGGGCAGCCGTGGTTGGGAAACCAACAGGAAGCCACATTTTTCTAGGGGTTGATTCCTTTTCCATTCTTTTCAAGCATCGTTCTTTCCAAAAACCGGCCATTCTCCCTGGGTTCCCGGAGGTTTTCTAGAAAGATCCGGATTCCTGGAAAGAATGGGGAAGGTACCCCTAGATACTTGGGTGTTCAAACGATCTACCCTCCCACCAGCTGACATGGAAGTGCACAGACCCCTGTAGAAAGACTACTTTCCTTTTGCAAAGGGCCTTTTTGCGCCTCCATGTTAGTTGGTGGGAGGGTAGGTTTGTCTGAAACTAGGGAAATCCCACAAAACAAAGGGGGAATCATTTGGTTTCCCTCCAGAGCAACCCCAAAGAGGGTACCCTCAAAAGCGATATGTCGATTTAGTCATTGGCTTCTATCATGTCGGGGTTAGTGGAACCAAAAGGGTTGGTTCAATTCCAATCACCGTTGCAATCTAGTTTTTGTGTTGAACAGAAACCCAGAGGATTTTCATGTACCCAGAGGCTCCTGGGGCTTTCAATGGAAGACCCGACTCCATTGCACATCCCGGAGGTGGTTGGTCTCAAAACCAGGTCAAGTTTGAAGGCCAACTAAATCAATCGAATTGGAGCCTCTGGTAAGCCAAATTGCTGGATCCTTCACTGGGGAACACCCTTCTAAACCAAGACCAGGTGCTGTTTTCCGGGGTGAACATGTTTTAAGGGGTGTTTTTTTTTTCTTTTTCGGGGAACCCGCATAAGGGGAGGCTCGCTTCTGGTTTCCCTTCAACACCGTCCAAAAGCTGACTTGTCTTGATCCACTGCTAAGCGTGGCATCAAGAAACAGGGCGTCGTTTCCGCACACGTGATTGGCACCACTCCAACATGGACCGCCCACGCATTTCTCAGCCAGTTTCGGAACTTCAGACTTTTTGAAGAATTGGCCGCATGTTCTAGTTCGGAAGAGAGACTGGGTGTTCCATACAATCCCTTCCCCCTAATACTAAGCGTACCCCCCTATAACAAATGTGTTCCGGAAAACCACAACATTGTTTATTATTAGGGGGGCCTGATTGCATTTGTGTCCACGGCAGTAGTAGTTTGAGTTGTAGCGCAAAGTACACTTTCGTTTCGCAGTTCAACAAGAACTCACATAATGCAAGTTTTAATTAAGGGGATTTAATGGATCATGCACCTTTCCGTTTCTAAAGCCCACAAAAGGCTTCCCATGACAGGACCTAGATACATGTCCCTGGATGTGCTTGACATGTTAGGATGGTCAAAGTACAAGCAGCCCTTGGCTAGTGATCGGCATCGCTGGTTGCCAGGACTGGTGTCATACTCCCGACGTGCAAGTTTCCTGAAGATCTAGATGTATCTTCCAAAAACTCAGAGGTTGTAGCATGGACACTGCAGGGTAAGATCGCTTTGAGGATTCAGGAGGAGTATTGGTTTCCCGACAGATGACGCAGGTTTTCTGGTTGAGAGGAGAGCAGCATCAGAGCATTTAAGATGCACGGCCCTCTGAAAAAATGTTTGCCACAGTTTAGTGGGGCCTTTGTGAGCGTTTAGACCTTGCGTTGCTTTTGTCGATGTTCCGCAGAACTTGCTTCTGACTGAGGTTGCTTTACCTTGACCGGGAGCTCATGGGCAACGCTTGTTTCCAAAAGAACATGGAATCCCTGAAGCAGTATTTTCCTTTTGGTTTCTCTTTAAAACCCAAAGGGAGTTCACAGGAAGACAAGTCCGGCAAAAAAACAGAACGTCGCGACAAAGAGTTTTGTTTCGCCCTTTGTGCCCCGAAGGCATCTAACCATCCATGCAGAACGGACCTAGGGCAACCGCACGGAAAGTTCCCTGGCTGGTTTTGGCACGGATGGCTGAGCAACGTTTACGTGATCTATGAAAAACACAGAAAGGATCGCAAACGGGAGAGGTTTCTAGGCGCTGCGCCATCCAGTTTCATGTTGGCTCCTCTTGTAAATCAATCCAAATAGAGCGCCGATCAAGAACGGACGCCTCCCATATTTTCAAATGGCGGTCTAGCCCCCCAAACCACCAGACCGGGGGCACAGGGTGCCAACCAGGTGCTTATGCTATAGAGCACATGCGGTGGGTGGGTGGGTGGGCGGGCGGGTGGGTGGGTGTGTGCCTTTCTTATGGGAAATTACGGGCAGCCAGTGATTGGTCCCAGAGCGGCTTTGCGCGTTTGTCAGGCGCTGAGCAGGCTGGGCGGGTGGAGCAGACCAGGAGAGGTCCTGGAAGGTGTGCGGAGTGTCAAACTAGGCTTTTTGAACCCTACAAATGGTGGATGCCCCTTTGATTTTGCTGAAACAAATAAGGTAGAAAAGGCGCCCTCCCTTGTATGAAAGTTCTTGCCCTGTAGATGAATCTATAAATTGCACGCGGGTCTTAATCGATGGGGAACATTTGGAGCCCAGCCACGAAGCTGCCCCTCGCGGCCATGAGGAAGAGGGGGTAGTCGAAACAGAGATTCGCGGAGGGGATTGGAGGGGTGACTAGTCAGGGTCTGATTTTGGGTGTCAACAAGGGATCAGTCTGGAATGGCAAGAGGCAAATCTGGAAAGATCTGGAAAGGAGATTCGGAAGCACGCTGTCATTCAGGTTTTTGCTTCGTATTTCGAGGGCGCCTGCAACGAATTGCTCTTTCGTAGGTCAAAACCACTCCACGGACAAGTTGGATTGATTGGTCGGATGAGTCAAACACAGATAGGAAGCAAGATCTCAAAGTGTGTATGGTTCGTGGAAAACACTCATTTGGTAGCCAGCAGCTTCTGTCAGAGCACACTGAGATTATGTTACTGATTCTACCTGGAGCAAAACAACTGCTGGTTGTCGACAGAGGGTGCTAGGACTTTTCACTGTCGGGGGGGTTGATGCCGGCGGTTCCTATTTCGCACACCAAGTCAGGCGGTCCATTTGCCAACCTGTTGTCTGCTCTTTAGGCGCGCTCTGAGTTTCCCCGAATGAATCTCAATGGCACTATCTCACTCTTTGAGACCTTTGTGGCGGAGTATTTCGACTTTTCTTGGCCAATTGCCAGCATTTTCCTTGCCTTCTTTCTGGTACTTCCCTGAGGGAAACGGAACCACTGGCTACCCTTGCTGACACATGTGGAATGGGACCTTTTTGCGGGCCTTGACCCGTGAGATGATTCGGTACTGACTGGGCGAGTTTGGCTTTGTCGAATGTCAACGGTATTCAGTGTTGGGCTGCCCTGTCTCAGCAGTAACTAAGGACTTACAGTTGTGCGCTGGCAGTTGGCGATCATTTGCGGCCCAATCAATAATGTTGTTTTCGGCCACATGTGGCCATTGATAGCGAGACTGAGCCACATGCAAGCGAACAGCCAACCCATGTCAACGTCCACGTGTGGCACTGCCCTTGTATCCCTAGTTTAATGGATACAGTATTACACCATATGCTGAGAACTGTTGCACGCGTTCATTTTCTCAAAGATATGTTTCCCTTTTGTGTATGAGGACCTAACGTTGTTGAGGAAACTTTGGTTTTATGCTACTGTCTTCGAGACCAAGGGCATCCCCTTGGATGTGATCCGGACTTCTTAATTGTTGGTTGTGAGTGGTTTGGGGATGTGAACCCCTGGTTCTGGTAGAAGATGATGAGAAACCACTGATCTCCAAACCACCAATCTTAACCACCAAGTACAGGGATACTTATTTTCTGTGTCGTCCCCTCCGCTTGGAAATCGCTCGACCAACTCCTGTCGCTTTGGCTCTCAGCGGCTCTTGTCTTTACCGGGCGAGGTTTGTCCAGGAGGGGAATGGGGGGGGCGGCGGGTGGCAGCCAGGGGCTAGGGGTGGATACTAAGCGCACCTGATTGTGTAAGAAACTTGCGCAGTTGGCCGGCTTTGTGTTGCTAATAAGATGAGAAGCCCAGCAAACCTCCCTGCACTCAATTTGCTGTGTCATGTAGCAGCTTTTTGGTTGACTGTCTGTGTGCTTGTGTGCTTGTGTGCTTGTGACATTGTGCGATGCACACCAGAATCGTTTTGCAGGGATGTGGGCGGAGCAGGGATGCTGGTTTGTTTCAGCAAGATGCTTTTGTGTACCTTGCATGGTTTGCCCTTGTCTTTATGCGATTGAGCGATGTTGTGATAGTTGCGATCGTTTCGAGACTGGTTGTGCAATGTCATTATATGATAAGTTATGGCAGTTTTGTGACTTTTTGCCTTACCTTCCCACCAATTAACATGGAACCCGACAGGGGGTCCCGTTTAAAGGAAAAGTCCAAACCAGGACCCCCCCCGAACGTCAGGTTCCATGTTAATTGGTGGGAGGGTATTTGTTCTTGCTCTTTTGCGCAGGGGGTTGTGTTTCGTTGATGTGGACTAGCATCATGTCTGGAAAGGGGGGTTGCGGCCTTCCCTCTGAAGGATACTCTCTTAGGAGACCATTCTCTTGGAACAAGATGTGACTGTAATTTAGTAGCTCGCCCAGATCATTCACGCAGGAGCCAGCATGAACGGTAAAAATGGTAAACAATAAGTCAAACAGTGATTTAGTGGAAAAAGACTTGACACTCTTGCCTAATTCACTCAAGAAGGAAGACACGCTCACCAAACGCTCCGATTTTGGCAGGAGCGGCCCCCCGGCATGCTGCTCGGGGCTTAGAGGAGCTGCTCACTTCCAAAGTTTATGGACTTTAGTCACTTTTTTGGGAATACCATTTTAGTGGTAAACACAAGGTGGGTAAACAAGATTGGACTCAAGTTTGAACTCAAGTTTGGATTTATTGGGAAGTAGGGGAAGCGTTTTCTCTGAAGACACCTTGCCAGGGAGCGGCCCGGTTTCTACCCACAGCGTCGGATCCTGAAAAGGTCATTCGTAGCAGCTCCCGCTTGAGAGTATCCAAGCCCGCTGCTTCGTTTCGATAAACGGACGCACATGGTTGTACATCTCCGGCCAAAAACTTGGCGGCTCTTCGGTCTGACCTCGAACCTTCACGGAGACCAAAGGACACCATTGGGATTTCGGGTGCGTTCCGAGGTAGCTCTTGCCTTGTTTTGCTATCATTATATATATATATGTCAAGGTCCAGTAAATTGGCTTCCAACATTTAAGAGCAATCATTCTTAACTTCCCGAGTTTAGGACCTTATTGTTAGGAAGCAATTCTATGATTTAGGCCAAGACATGCATGAAGTGAGGCCATTTCGGGATGTGTCAAGATATGGATTGGACCTCCCCAATTTTGGTGGTCTTCATCAGCGCCGAAAAGGGCACCTTGAAAAGATACACGCCCATGTCGGTGTGTCCTTTCTGGGTGGAACCCGCCTTGGCTCGTGGGGAAGGCAAATGGAAGCGATTTGGGGTGTTTCCCCCAATCTAAGACCCATTTTGTCATTAGCGGCGCTTGCCGCCTGTTGGTTCAAGATCCGCGCAGCGAGCTTCTGCCTCTTAATTATGCCTCTGGCTGGAGGCTGCTTAGGCGGGTGGATGAAGCGGGTCGATCCTCGTAGAGCTTTTCGAGGCGAAGCTTTCTACTGGATCCTTCGCAGTTTTTTTCAATACTGTCACCCTTTTTTCCTGGTTCGGTGACGAGCACACATATACACTTTCTAGGGACTGAAATGGCAAGGCCGCTTTTTGATGGTACAGGTGTCCCTTGTCTTCAACGTCTACGATAAAGGAAGTGCCAGGGGATTGAGATTGTGTTGTTTTTTTTGTCAAACCTCAATCGACACCCATAAAATATTGTTGTGCACAAATCGAACACACGAAGGAATCCATCGAATGAGGAAAAAATGGCCGACCTCAAGCCAAATGAAAGGGGTTGCCAGAGATGGCCATCTCACGGAGATGGGAGCCATGACACTTGGGTTGTTGTAAGATCGACATCAGGGTCAGTTTTAATATTCCGTTCCATGCGGCCGATGTTTTTTTCTTTTTTTGCGGGGGGGGGGAAGGTTTGCACCCCTATTACAGTTCTGCGCCGCGAGCCCCTCCGTTTGTCTCACAGCTGGAAAGCTGAGAACTGACCGCGGCTTGGCGTTACCGTTGTGGCGACTTCGCGGGAGTCGGGAATCCGCTGGTTGAACTTTTGCTGAGGTCTGATGAGAGCCTCATGCGCTTCGGAGCCCAGCGAATTTGAGGAATGGCCGGTCCATTTGGGTGTGTCTTGGTTCAGGAACTCCATTTTGTTTTTTCCCCGATTAAACAAAACCTTGAACTGTTTTATATGAGGAAGGTTTGCGTTGAAATGAACCCAAACGGGTACCCTCCAACAAAAAGACACACCTATTCAATATTCAAAACAACCTCAATCTGGCCCAATGTTCAACCTATCGAGGGATGCTTTTGGAAAACTTTGGGTGTTGAACAGGGGAAAAGCAACCATTTAACGGGTCCTCTAGTCTTGGAGACCTTCTCTGTGTTGTGTATGCATGCATTTTGTTAGATGTGATTCAGAGTCTCCGGGCGCACACACACAAAAAACAACTTCCTACACACACACACACACACACACACACACGCACACGCACACGCACACGCACACGCACACACGCACACACGCACACACGCACACACGCACACACGCACACACGCACACACGCACACACGCACACACGCACACACGCTCACGCACGCAACACAAGCACCACACACAACACACACACACACACAGACAGCACACACACACACACGAAAATACAGACATGTTGCTATACCCTGGTGTATCAGCCAAGCATTCCCCCCCACTTGTTCAATCATCTGGATGTGACTATGATTCACAGCGGCTTGCTGAAGTGTTAAGCTTGTTGAAGAGTCTGGCCGTGCATAACATGTAGAACTCATTGCCTGTCTCCCCTTTTTCAAGCGTGCCTGAAGCTCCCTTGTAGCCTCGCCCCCCTCCCCCCCGGCCTCTTGTCTAAGCTTTGTGATGCGGCTGCACCGTAGAAGTTATTTTGGTCTCAGCTTGTTGTTCAAAGCATCTAGGTAAGCCTAGAACGCCAGAGTCAATTTCCTGTGCACAAATGTCAGCGTAAATGATACTTGTTGAGGTTCATTTGTCCCCCTGGTTTTAAGCGTCTGGGTGTGCTTGCAATGGATGACACATCGCCCGCCTCCACACCGTTTTGATGCGCCTGCAAACGCAAAAATCATGAGTCATGTCCCTACAACAAAAGAATATGTGTCCCCACACTTTGTCTTGATGTCACCAGAATACAAGAAGGGTTTGCCGTTCCCGACTTGTTCATTTCAAGCACGTTGCTGCACCTATACTTTCATTTGCTTAGGAACAGTTTTATTTGCCCCTCTCTGTTTTGAGAGGAAATGGTTCACGACTTTTCTATTTCCCCTCTTGGTTTTAACCAGGAATCTTTCACTACTGGAATATGTTGGTATTTTTTGCCAGGGGACTTCAGCAAATGAGAGATCGTGTGAGTCATTGCCTTGTCTCCTGCATCCCCCGGAGCCCCCCCGCCCCCCGGAGCCATCGAGCTCTCAGCGTCGGTGAGGCATGGGGCCGCCGCCCGGCCTCGGGCACCCAGGCGGGATCTACGAGTCGCTCCGATTTTTCGTTTAGCTTCTGCTCGTTCAGCCGCAGATGTCTTCACAACCTGGCCGTGTGTTTTTCGTGTGTTCTTTGTACCACTTGGCTGTGTTCTGAAGGGAAACAAACTGCAAACCACAGACTTTTTTGGGGACACCATTTTGAGGGCCCGCACATGTCTGTTTTCTTGGCTGCGTTTTTCGTGTTTTGTTTGTAGCCCCGGCCCCTGGCATGTTCTGAAGGGAAACGAACTGCACACCTCTCATTTTAGGGGTCACCATTTTGAGGCCTCACCGTTTGGAGGGCTCACCGACCGTTTTGAAGCAACCCCATATTTGCCCTTGATGGTTGCTGGATGATAAACACGGGCCTGCGAAGTTGAACAAAGTCGTGCTTTCCTTTGTTGGGTTTTTCAGGAAAACACGCAGGCTTCGGTATATGATGATATATAATAACAGTGTATACGTCTTTATATATATATATAGAGATATCTGTATATATATAATATGTACACACATTTGTGTATAGATATACACACATGTCCACTTCAAGCATGAAACGTCAAACAGGAAGCTCGATGCATTGGCCCAACAGTTGGTGCTAGAACCACCCAGCAATTGCAACACAGACCCCAGTTTGACTTTCGGTTGCCTATTGCTTCTACAGCTCCAAGCTGCCCAGTGGTTCGGCCTGAAGCCGAGCTTTTGACCTTTAGCTCCTTTTTGGTCCATCTTCAGTCATGGCCCCAAAAGGCTAACCTTTCATTTCCGGGTCCTTCTGCAACTGCTAAAAATGAAACGCGCATCAGCACCCCCCAACCACTGTCTTTTGGACATTGGGATCCAGATGTCGGCAACCAAGAGGAAAACACCCATTTCCGGGGATCCGAAAACGGATACACCTTTCCATTGGCCGTGACTGTTTGCGACCAGGTTTCACGCTCCATTTTTGGGTGTCCGAGTTTCTTTTGTTTGTTCCGCGTGCCTGATTTGACACGCGCGTGGTCTCGTTTAGGCTGTCTCAGCACACCAACTCCAAACAATCAGGGCGCCACATGTAGTTTCAATGTGTTTTTTTCTGGTCTAGCGATTTGCAAAGACAGCCAGTGTGGCTTGGCTGCCCAATGGGTGTTATTTCAACGGATGTGGGTTTGCCTCAGGAATCCTCTCAGTGACGCTTCTCTCGTTTCAAGATGCTTTCCCTCAGGGCTTCACATATGCTGCCCTCAGTTTTCGGCGGCCGCGCGCTCGTGCTCGGCTTCCTTTTTGACCGTCGGGGTGGTCCCGGATCAGGCGATAGCTCTGAGAACTTTCCCGACGGCACCGGGTGGCATGAGTGGCAGGAGAGGGCTGGGAGATCTTGCGAGATCTCCTGAGTGTGGGTTGTTTCTTAGGGACCCCAGCAAACTCCAGCTGCCCAGTGGCGCCCCTTTTTTCCTTATTTGTTTGGGAAGGGTTCCCCTTTAAACTCAACCAACCAAAAAAAGACGCCTGTTTTCTTCATGGCCACTGGGCATCTGAGAAACAAAATCAGGTTGGTCTTCCTTTGAGTTTCTCTTTAAACCACAAACCAGGCGTGCCCTCAAAGAAAGGCACACCCTCATGACAACCCTTGCTTGTGTTGTCTAGTGCTCGCAGGCGTGTCAGAGAAAAGAAAACTAGCAGAAAGCCAAAAAAAAAAGCCATGTTCAGAAAATCAGTTAGAATCAGTTTATTTGGACACGCCAGTAGATCAGTAACCCTTGGTGTTTTGCCTTCTGGTCTCTCTTTCCAGCCGATCCATTGTGTGGACAGACAGCATGCCAGAGGATGGTCAAAGGTCAGAGGAGAGATTTATCCTTGTTGGATTCAAGCGACTTTGACTTAGAGAGCTGGTAGCTACCCTATTCGCCCATCTTTCCGGCCAGCGGAGTATGTCAATTCGTCACTCAAGGCGCGGGTTTGAGACGGGCCTTCTGGTCAGAACTACGGGTCATTGGGCAAAATCTCATGGCCCCGTTTCAAAGGCCGCCTGGCTTGGGCAATCGGAAAGTGGGGTTGGGTGGGGACCTCCCACCTTTCCCTCAAGGGCTCAAAATCCAGATGAAACAATGTAAGGCTTGTGTGAAAGACGTGTGACCATTGCCACATGTTCTGTAGAGCCCATGTTTTGCCAGAAGGATACCAGATACCCAGCTTTGTGAGACATCAGCGAGCCATTGAAGAAAACCAACCATTGTGTGGCGGCGGTGGGGGTGGTGGTGTGGCGGGCTATTTTAGTGAGCAACCATACTGTCAAAGCAGATTTCTACAACAGCCGGCAATATCGTGGGTTGGATGGAAGCTTGCTTTGTGTAACCCGACACCTGCATGCGCAATAATGGATCCACACATAGCCAACACGAGAAGCTGTGGAACATGTAAAGAGCCGGGCATGGCCACTCTTCTCGGGCACCACTCGTGTCAATGTGGAGCCCCCTTTTCGAACCCCGTGTGAAGGTTGACAAACATGAATCCAGAATCCCATATGCCAAGCCGGATTTTTATGCATGGGCCACCTCGGCTCATGCAAACGCCGCGAAAGCCCAACCTCATCCCCAGAAAATTTCCCCCGACCCTTCCCAGTCCCCCCCCATTGGTCAGCCTTGGGTTTGAGGCTGACGCTCGAAGTCTTTGGTATTTTGCGGCAAAGTAGTCTTTGGTATTTGGCTGGCGTGTTTTGGTCAGGATCCTGCCGGTAGCTCCCAGATCTGGCCGGGAGCTCTCAGATGGAGCGCGGGGGGAGGGACTTTGGCACTGGAACTGGTCTGGTGGATTCCCTACAGATCGCCGAAGCCAGCGGTAAATTTGAGAAGCACCCAAGGGAATCCGATTGGACATGCTTCTTTGGACCTTGGCAAGGGTCCGATTGAAACACCACAGTTGCCAGCAAGCGAGCCAGCAATGCCCAAGCGCAAACTCCGTGCGAGGAATTGTTTCAAGGTTTCGGAGTTCCCGCCGTTTCAGTTTCGGTGCATCGCGGCCTTCACTGCGTCGTGTCTTTGTTCACTTCCTCACTTGCCTAAAGCGAATCGACCTTTTGACCCCTAAGTTCCAGCTGTTTGGTCCATGTTTCGTCATGGCCCCAAACCTTGCTGGCTCCCAGCCTTGGCTGTTTAGCTTCTTAGTGTCGAGTGGTTGGATTTCCGTATTTAACACGGACAGCCCAGAGGACGTCCCTCAGGGGCAGCTTCGCTTTCAGCGGATCCGAACACGGAGAGCCCCGGTCACATCCCCGAGGGGTCAACTCTCAGGGGCGGCGTGCTGGAGTCCTACAACATGCTGGACTCCATTCTGGCGATGTCCCTCGGAAGACGCTTGGCAGACCGGACCGGTCGGGGAAGGCTCGCTGAGGGGAAGGCGGAGTCTCGTTGGACTTGGGACGTCAAAGAGCGAAAGAGGGGGGAGTGTTGACATGTGTTGGTTTTGGGGCAAGTGGGAAAATGGAAGGTTTCTTGAAGTGAGAGACTTTTGTGAAAGGTGTCCTGCTTGATTGATAGGCTACGGCTGAACTACGGCCGACAGGTTCAGGTTCCTGATAAACACCGCATGGGAGTGGTGTTGCTTGTTTGTTTTGTGGACCCCCGCAAGCAATTTGGAAGACTGCTGGGGTGACAAATAGGGAGAGACACTCCGCCGCTCGAAACCTTGTGGCTCAGATGTGTGGGCCATCACTCAAGTTCCTTTTGGGATTGGCAGAGATGCTCATTATTCGCCCCTGGGGATGTTTGTTTGACAACAATGGGGGGGTTCTCAAAATCGTGGCCCCATAAACCATTGGTTTTGTTTTGGATTTAATTGAAATACTAAGCCAAAGTGGCTTTGCCACAATTTTGAGAAGCACTTTCTAATGTTCATCCCATATCAATCAACCCCAGTTCATTAATTAATTGGGGGGTGGCCTGGGTTTAGTAGGCCACTTTTGGAGGGGCCAAAGCCCACCCCCAATTAAAAGAGGAAGAACAACTGGTTGGTTGGCTCTGGGTGTGGCTCAAAATTAAATAGTTGGGGATACTCAGGTGTTAGTCTACCTTTCTATTTCCCAGGGTTCCTTTTTTGGACCCCCATTTTTGAGCCACACCCATATAGGGTCAACATTAGGATAGTGCGGCGAGTCTTCCATCCCTCAGGGCTCATAGACGAGGACTCGCCCACCTCAAAGGCGGGGAGCGATCGGATCCGTGAGGGGACTGGAGTTGGCTGGAGTGGACTGGTGGACTGAGTGGAGAATTGGATTGGAGTGGGCTGGAGTGGTGGACTGAACCGGGGTAGGCTGGGTGTGGATTTGTTGGTTTTTGAAGCAAAAGGTAGCCTTTGCACCTTGGTTTGAAGCGATGCCAAGAGGCAAACCAGCATGATTTGGGGATCCTTTGACACATACCCTTGGTTTGAATGGAAGAAGCCAACCACCATTTTGGCACACACACCCAGCTAATGCTATACCCTGGTTGGAGCAGACGAAAAGGGGCTGCTCTCTGTGAGGGGTGAGTGAGCCTTTCTTGCCAATACAAGCTGAAAATGGGTGGGGAGGCGTTGCAAAAGAAGAACCTTTTAGCGTGAACCAGCCACATCCGTACACAAAACCCCTCCACATTGCGATATACAGAGTTCCTGACTTTCTTCCTCTCGCTGTATATTCAGTTTGCCTCTATATACATATATGTACCAGTCCCTGGGCCACGTACCCCCCCCCCCTAAGTATGGTCCCCCCACTCCCCCGCATCATCCGCATCTTGGGGATGATGCTGGCAATGCTGGTGATGCTGTCCAGTACCGTGCGAGCCCTGCAGCTTCGGTCCCAGACCCCCTTTCACCCCGTGAACCAACACCCCCGCACCTCTCGCAACATCCTACCCTAAACCAAACCACCCTTTAACCCCAACCCTAAGCCTAAATCAACCCAAACCCCAAACCCACCCGAAACCCACCGCAAACCAACCCTGAACCAACCCTGAACCAACCCTAAACCAACCCACCAAGCCTCAACCAACTCCGAACCACACCCCAACCACCCAACCACCCCACCACCCCACCACCCCACCACCCCACCACCCCACCACCCCACCACCCCACCACCCCACCACCCCACCCCACCACCCCACCACCCCACCACCCCACCACCCCACCACCCCACCCACCCCACCCACCCCACCCACCCCACCCCCGCACAGGGGGGGGTTGGCAACCACCCACCACCCCACCACCCACCACCACCCACCCCACCCCCACAGAGGGGGGGGGGGGGGGGGTCCACGGCCTGGAACATATCTATATGTATATATGCACCCCTTTTTTATGCCGGAAGGGTCGTGGAAGTCCAGCTTAGATGGCCACTTCTGTCCCCTTACCTCTTGGTTTTCGATTTCGGTGACGGGGTGTTTTTTGAAGCTGCCAAATTTTTGGGGGAGGTTTTTGACAGGAAACCAAGAGGACCGAGTTCCATGTTGGGGCAAACCCCATATGTCGTCCGTTTCGGCTTGCAGGACCCTTGGGCTCAGAAGATGGAGCGCCGCGGCGTTTTCAGCGGGGGAGACGGTCGCCCTCTCGGGGTGCTGGGGGGCATTGCACGTTTTTGTTTTTTTTTCAGGTCCAGCACTCCCAACTGCTTTTCCATCCATGTGCAAACACTGTCAAGTGGTTGGGAAACCAGAAAGCAGTGGTTGGGAGGTGCTGTTTCTGTTTCTTCTGTTTTTATGTGCGGGAATCCCTTCCAACAGGTGAGCAAAGCCCAGGTTTTCGTGAAGGCACCAAGGGTTGTTTGGGAGATATAACGCAGGTTTCCGACTAGCACAAGTTTTGCTGAGGGTCCCAGGACCTAACAAAGTAAGTAGATTATGTGTTCTGAGTGGTTATATCAGTTATCCACTAGATATCCCAATCAACATCATCGACTTGGCAATCACTGTGCGGCAAAGATTGAGCTTTGGGTTCCCGAATCTGTCGGGCAACTGGACACATGGTGAGCCGACCAAACTCGGACGGTTGACCCCATGAAAGCCGGCCATTTTCTGATAGGGGCCCGCTGTTGGGCAACTCTCCGAACACGGCGCCAGTGACCTCGCAGGGTCCAAGCCCGTTTTGAGACATACTCCTTAGGTCAAATCTGCCCCGGGTGCAAACATCCATTCTGTCCGCCACTCGCTGGCTTGGGAATGGACAAGCAGGATCCCGACGCTTTTGGATCAAAGTCCACAGGCTAATTACTTCCTCATCCCCCAATACAAACAGAAAATATATGAGGCCTTACGCCCCTGATTCGCATGGAACCCAACCAGCAATCATGCCTTGGAGAGAACCCCTTTTCTTCCTTTCGGCTCATTTGAAGGGGCGCTTTGCCCGGCTGTTTTTTTCCGTGCATACAAGGGCACGTGACGGAGTGGGCGGGCAGTCTGAAGTACTACATGGTTGCCTTCCGAAACCCCAGGCATGTGGTGCCGCAAGAGGTGTTCTCTTAGATCCGTTGGTCGTTTCTTTGCTCATGGATCGTGTGATCGCCGATGGATGGAAACTTTGGGCTGGATCTATGCTTAGGTTCCATGCAGGGGGCACCACGACAGAGGAAAGCATCATGAATTGTTCCTAGGCATACCGACCTCGATCAGGGCTGTGCGACCCCCATTTTTGAAAGTGAATGCTCTCAGGTGGGTTAAAATAGCGACCGTGTCTCACGGATGCTTGCCGAAAGGAAAGGGACAGGTTGGTGAATTCGACAAAGTTCAGGTCTGACGCTTCCCCTTTCCCGCCCTGAGGGAAGGACAGTTCAGTATTAACCAACAATGGCCAGATCTTGCATCGGCTTGCGTGGGGCATGCATATTTGGGTCATAAATGAAAATGTTGGCCAACAGAAAGTTGGAAAGGCAAGCCTCAAGTTTGCGCCAGTTCAATTTCCCGCCGCTGGTTGCAACTGCACCAGTGTTGTCTCTCTTTTATGTGGTGCCCCAATGGTCGTTGCTGGCGTGGTGCCCGGAAAGGATTGGTTTTAAGCGGCCCGGCGGTCATGGAACTTAGCGTGGTTGGTCTCAGAATCCACCATTCAAAACTTTTGTCAGGGACAGTCTTCCAACTAGATGATAATTTCACAAAATGGTTCAAATCATGAAAGCGCGAAGTTGGAATTATATTTCACTCTAATGCCTTCTTGATTTGACAACAACTTTAACCTGCGTGTCCGCCCCGATCTCAGGCACTTCAGCCAAATGTTGACGTCCGCTCCGCGGAGTCTCTGGGGGTGGGAGACTTTTGCTCTCTTTACTAGTTTCATCACGATAAGCGTAATTATGATGTTTGTCCTTCTGGTTACTGTTATTATTCTGATGCTATCCGTATGTGTTGTTTAGTACTCTTTGAAATATGTTGTGCTATGGTTAGTACTATGATTGCTATCATGATTCACCAGTACTATGATTGTTATCATGCTTCACCATTGATTATTATGTTTATTGTCAATTAGTTCATGTGTACTCTTGTTATCGATTCTCATTATTATCATTTCCATCATGTATTATTATGCATTACTAGTTATTCTACTTTTATTCTCATTGACATTAGCATGCATGAACCGCCTGAATGGAGCACATCGGCCCGTGGCACCGGCCCATGCAATCTTGTCTGGTCTCAAGTGCCGATTTCTCTGGCAGTCCCCAAATGTGCCGCTGGGATAGATGGCCATCAGCAGAACCTATGGCTCGGCGATCCCATGGGGATGAACATCCATTTGCCAGCTATGATCACCAGGGGTTTCCTGGGTTTTGACCCACAGCCATGGGTGTGCCAATCTGGGAACATTTTTTGGGATAGATGCCGTGCCTCGAGGACCCAGGCGACCCAGCCCTGCCTCTAGAGTTCGCAATCAGACACCTGCACACAAGGATGGGTTTGTCTTAAATCGGGGACCGTCCTGTTTTTCTTGTGTTCTGTTTTTTGTTTTCCCGTTAAAGCCATCCCAAAAAGGGGTACCCTTAAAAGAAAACACAGACACACCCATAGATAAGTGGTGGAAGCTAAGCCAGAGGTGCTTTCTGGTTTGGGAGTACGCAGCTGCGGAGAATTGAGGTACTTCCCCAACCAAGATTGAGGGCAAGCAAATCAGAAGACGACCAAACCCATGCCATCCATTACGTTGTGAGTCGAAGCCAAAGCTCAACATAAAATGAATGTATCTAAAACGACTGGCCCCTACTCTTTGCCAGGTTTTGCTTTCGGCGTGTGTTTGTAAGACACATCTCGAAGCATTCTGTTTGGAGGTCCCCAAGTTCCTGGACTTTATGTATTGTTTATACAGTATACATACATTAAAGGCGTTGCTTTGGGATACCATCTCATCGGCGATTTGCCGTCGTCCCTCAAGTTCTGTTGGTGATTTATAAGCATTGTTGGACCCTTGATTGGAGGAGTATCCCAAGATTCTTAGGGCTGTTTGGGCATGTTGTTTCTAGCTTGTTCAAACCGAATCCCCGATGATTCGTGCAAATTGCGGATTGTGCGGCTTACGTATTTGCGGTTTGCGAATTACGGATTCTGGCGGTGTTTCTTTTTGATGGTACTCTTGTTGGGGGCAGCATCAAAGGGAAGCAAACCGGCCACCGATTTTCGGGGTCTCCTGTTCTGAGACAAGCCCACGGAAACGAATTGCCATTGAGCTCCTTGTGTGTCCATAGCGTCAACCAAATCCCAAATCGCCCATCCTCAGCCCTTTGGTGGAGTTGGAAGGTAATCATTTCTCCAAACCACACCCCTTTAAGGTGCCACCAAACCCCTTTGGTTTCTGACCCAACTCCCCCCCGCCGGATGGTCGGTTCCGATGGCATCGAGGCCCTGCTCTGAGCTGGAACCGATGCCCCCAGGCGCCGGGTTGAGCCCTTATGGCTTTAGGTCTGTGGCGATCCCGTCATTTCTTGGGCACCTAGGGGAGCACCTGAACTTTTGTTGTTCATGTCGGTTGCTTGGTTGTTATTGTCTTACGTATAGTCATACTTTTTGTTCGGGTGGGGGTGCCTTTCCACAAAAGCATTTGTGCATGGGAAACTAAACTTCGAGGGCTCCGCAGCAAACCGGGCTCCGCAGCAAACCGCCTCCAACTCAAGCTCCAGTAGTTTGGATGAGTTTGGGGATTTGAAGGTGTGCCATCATGTTGCCCAACACAAGCCGCGTGCAGCACGTGGAGTCTTGTAGTCTCGCGTCGTTTAGACTCAATCGGACTCGAAAGCTGACTTTTGAGATTGCATGGATCTTGCCAATGCGCTTTGTGCAAGATGCCCCTGGAGAGGTTTTCAAAATTGGGGGCCCGTTCAAGACCCGAATGATGAAATGATACTTTGCGCAGCCTTGGCCCCAGGATGCCCCAGGTGAAAGCCACAAATTCTCCAGGGCCCCTTGGCACCTCATATTTGCGCGAATCCTTATCCACAAGATTGGAAAACCCCCAGAATTCTAAGTTCATTAAAACAAAAAAAAAGAGGAAAAACAACAGTAAATATGGAGCGCACAAAACTCGGCGAAACCCAGCCAGCCCCTTCGGTTTTTCGGTATTTATAGTGAAAGTGTCCATTTTCTTCCCAGCAACAGTTTGGTCACTTTTGCCAGGGGATCAGAAAACTCCATGGATGGTTTGCCTTTTCCACGGTTTGTGGGATAAATAAGCAGCCCGGCGCCCGCCCGGTAGTGTCCGTTGAACGCACCAAAAGTTCGTCACTTTTAACCAGACAAGGACACAGCCAGCCCCGGGCAAGTCCCTTTGGACCAAGCGTAGACGGCTGCTTCTTTGCCAGGCTTCGGCCCTGAGGCGCGGCGGTTTCGGTTTCGGAAGCGGAAGCTCCGGCGATTCGGACCCATGGCGGTTTCCAACTCGGGAACGGGGATGGTGTGTTTCTCGGCGCAAGCTTCCATTTGCTGAATATATATATATATATATATATTATATATATATGTTTGTTTCTTTTTTCCCCTGTTGGTTTTTGAAGGGAATCTGTGATTATCACTACAGGATTGTTCGTTTTTTTTTGACTCTTCCAGGGGACGTAAGCAAATGGAGGTAGGGGAAAGAGTTGAGGGAGGCATTCGTCGGAGTTCACGCGAGTCCAGCGGCTGGCGACTCGCCACCACGTGTCAAGGCCTTGGTACTGTGGATGGACGAAATCATATGAAATCACCTTCGAAACCGTGGCGCCCGGCCTGTAAATGCAACCAAACAATGGTTTTCCATGGTTTTATTTCGTGGTGCGAGAGATGGATTTCGCAACCAACTGTGGGACAAGAGCTTTGGCTTGAAGTCGTGACACGTGCTGCGCCCTGGGTGACCCGGAGTATGCGAACTTGAGCATGCTTTTCTCGCAGGTCCGGTTAAGGGAAAGGTTCCTTAGTTGGTGGATTTACACCCCTGGCTTTTGTAGAGGGTTTTTTGGGAGACGCCTCCTTGGAGTGGGTCAAAATGATGAACCCCCATTTTGGGATGGCATGGATGGCTAAATCTTGAACATCACCCTTGTGGAACCACGTCCCCATGCTTGACTATTTGGAAGAACCCACTGAATCAGGCAACCATTTCGTTGGTGGATTGGCGGTTGCGGTTGGGGGTTTGAAGCCCTGCCACCCCCCAAACCACCCAACCACCGGGCTCCAAAAATCAGAGGGAAGCTGACTCAATGCTGTTTCCTAAAAGTCCCACCCTAAAATATCGTGGTGTCGGAGGAGACACCCCCGAAAATCTTCGGGTTCCTTTTGCTTGTCCTTTAAACAACCAAAAGGAGGACACCCGTTTCAGTATGTGTGTGTGCGTGTGTTCACAATCCGGGGCCCCCGAACAGCTGCAAAGCTGGAACAAGTGGGCTGGATCCCCCAGCCCCGACTTACATGATGCTCAGCCAAGAGTACCCAATTTTGAGGGTGAGCACCTTCATTGGTACTCTATCCAATTTTGAGTGCCATGAGCTGATGGGTTGAAGGCGGAGTCCAAAACCTGGCGCGAGAGTGTCGAGGCCTCAGAGCGATGTCCCCCCCCCAGAAGACGAGGGGCCGTCTGACCAAAGAGATGCGGCGGAAGGCTAGTTGTTGGGACAACGGCCATCCGGTTTCTTTGTTTTTGTGTGTTTTGACTGTTTTGTTTGCTGCTTTGCTGCTCATAAAATGCTTTTGGTTGGTTCAGTGGTGGTTCCCATTGAAGCCACTCAAGCTGATCAGTCACTTTGAGCAGGGCGGCCCAAAACGGACAGCCCAGTCTCGAGATTTCTTGGTGTTTGGTTCAAACTGTCCCTAAGCCTTCATCTCTGCGGGTTTCGATTGCGCTTTGTGTTCAAAATTGAGTACTCTTGGGTGAGTGTATGTAAGTCGGGGGTTGTGCCACCAGCATCCCCACCCCCTTAGGGTCCGAAAATGTGAGGGGGGGGATGTCTGAAAATGTAATTTGCAGTTTCGCCCCCCACTCCCTTAGGTGTGTATGTCCGGTTTTGTGGGGGGGCGGGTGGGGGGGGGAGTAAAATGTAGCTTGACACCTGGGCACGCAAAAGGTTACATTTTCTCAACCCTCCCTCCAAAAAAACGAAGCAGATTGACATGTTCAATAATCAAGCATGTCTGTATGTTTCCTATGACTACCCTGGGAAGCTTGACAAGGTGGGTCAGCGTTGAAGGTGGGGGGGGTGGAGGGGCAAATGTAGCCTACATTTCCCTCCCCTCTCCCCCCTAGGTTTTGTTTTTTGAAGTCAGTGGATTACACATGTCGCATTGGCCGGGCAGCACCGACGCGAGCAGGAAATTGAAAACAGCGCAAGCAGACAGAATAAGACAACACATGATAACACATGTTAACACATGACAGTGCGATATAATACAATATCATACTTGATAGTAGAAGACCCCATCAGACCCCAATTAGAATGCTTGCATTCTGTGTCATGGAACGTCTTTGCGCAAATATTGAATCGTGTTGAGATTCGTTCTGGCTAGTTTCGCATTATGTCCAATCACATCCAATCTCCCCCCAAGTGCTACTCAAGCACCTGACAAATGTAATATATTACATTGTCGTGAACATGTAAGCTGGTTATGTGTGAGGTACTTTGTTGATGGGCCCACCAGCGTCCAAATTGCAATCTTACGTTTTGGCACGTCTCCAGAAGAAAATGTAAGCTTACATTTTAGGCGGCAAACCCCAGAAAATGCAAAATACGTTTCCAGGCGTCCCCCCCCCCCTAACGGGGTGGTGATACACCAGCTGCTGTTCAGTCAGGGCCCCCTATTACTCAACCAGGAAACCGGTTCCTGTCTTGGGAGTCAGGGGAAATGGAAACTTCTCAAAATGCGGGAAGTTTCCTCCTCTGGGTTGGTGTTGAGAGGACAACCAACAGGACGAATATTATACGGGGCGTCTCCTCCAACACTACGATATTTTAGAGTAGATTTCAAACAAGCATCAGGACATCAGGTGTTTGGTTCCTTTCCCAGACTCAGAACCTCTTGTTTTTGGTGCCAGCCAGTTTTAGGGCAGGGAGACCCACCGCCCAGTTGCCCAGTGGATTCCGCCCTTGTTTCTCCTTCTTTCTTTTGAAGGGTTCTGATTCCTTCAAGCTCCAACCCAAAAAAATGAAAATAGAAATGGACAATCGTTTTTTTGTTTTTCAACCCAAACAAACAGGTATGTCCTTGCTTTCCTGTGGAAATCTGGGCATCCGAGACCGGAGGTCTCGCCGTTCCGAGTTCCCGGGGCCGAAGCGGCCGAAGCGGCCCAAGGCGCCGGAGCTGAAGGGCTGGTCGTCCAGTGCTGCCTGGCTCGAGGCAAGTTGAGCCGGACCGGACGGGGGTCGGGAGTCGGGAGTCGGGAGTCGGGCGGGTTTTCGGTCCTTGGGACTTTGGAAAATGTTGGCTTCAGGGGGCCTTTTTTTTTTCTAGACAGGAAAGCAGATGTTGTTCTTTGGACTGAATTCTTGGGAATTGATTTTATGGCCCTGCGGGCGCTTATAGTGGCCACAGAATAGTCGCAAGGTTGCAAAGGCTCCCCTTGCTATGTCTCTGAATGAGTATACGATATTAGCCTCCCTGCCTAAGTTTACCTGGGCATTTGTCACTTTTGCATTCTAGCGGTAAAGGACAAGTTTGTTTACTGTTTTGCTGGCCAACCCACTCATGAAGTGAGAATTGTTCAAGCAAAAGTGAGTGTTTGTTTTTTAGGGGACCCTTCCCAAAAGGAAGTAGTTTTCCAACAGAGCAAGTGGTCAAAACCATACCCTATAGGCTTTGCTTTTTAAAAGGTGTTTATTGCTTGAAGGTTGTTTTAACTTTCAACTGAAGCCTCATAAATCGAAACAGTGTCGGCGAAACTGTTTAGACACTGGATTGAACTCCATACCTCGATTGTAAGCTGGTGGCATGGAGTAAACTCTGGTGGATTGTTTCAACTTTCAACCATACCCTCGTTGGTTGAGGTGGTTGCATACCTTCGAGGTGGTTGTTGGGGGGTTGCTCCAAGCCTTCATTAGAACATTGGAGGCTCGAAGGTCCTTTTGCTTGTTCAATCCAGGGGCCAGATTTCTCCCCTTTTCGTGAAAACGGTTGAGCACAATCCAGTTGGTTCAATCAAAAGCTCGGAGAGAAGGAAAGCAACAGTTGGGAGGCTCAACAACCACACTTCGAACTTGTTTGATGGAGTTCGGCCCAACTTTGTGTGTAGGATAGCGGGAGGGACATGTGGTGAAATCAGCGCTTGCTTGTGGGATTCCTCAACTCAGTACGGTGAACATTTTGGGCGGTTGCTCAAGATGGTGGACCCCTGGACATGTTTTTAAATGAAGGCAACAAAGAAATTGGACGCCCTCTAAACAAATAAGTAATTCAAAAAAGCACATCAAGCATGGATTTGTTTTTTGGACCCCTTGGACCCTTTTTGTTTGACTTGTTTTTTGTTTGGGATGGGCTCCCCTAGTTGAGATTGACGCACCCCAAGGTGATTCAAAGGCAGACCTCCTGCGCCAGGGTGATCCTGCGAGTTGGGCATCGGACGCGGGTGAGCGAGAGAGCACGGGCCGCGTCAGGGCCCCAACTGGGTTTTGAGGGTTCTGAGATCAGTTCCGCGGGTCCAGAGGTCATTTTTTATTCTTATCTAGGTCCCCCAGCCAGGTGCCAACTTTTGCCGTTTCCTTTTTTGGGGGAGGGTTCCCCTAAAATAGACTGCAGAAAAAAGGGTACACTTATTCTAACCTCTCTACTGGAGGACCTAGTTATTCTGCCTGTTCAACTCTGTGGATTGAACATGACTGCCTCTTCGAGTGCTCACTTGGAAGCTAGCGCCTCTTCTAGTACCTTTTCAACTCTGCACTATGCTTGGCAAGCTTCAACGTCTGTCAGCATTTCGTCAATTGACTTGTTTACCCCATGGTTGACCTTT
>CAUJNA010003216.1:2037763-2060263 GCA_963377175.1 Effrenium voratum
CTTGGGCCACCATTTTGGCTCAAGTGGACACTTCCCTTTTGTCTTGGAATCTGAAATTTCTCATTCCCCTCCTACCAAAGCCATGTACACCCCCGCCTATGCTGGTGCCGCGGTTGCAGAGGCTAAGGCGAAGGCGAAGGCATCCATGGCGAAGTACCTGGCAAGCCTTGTGAAAAAGGAGGAAGAAGGTTGGACCGTCCTGGCGGCTGAGGTCCCTCAGGCACCGGACGAACGGTTCTTCTCCAGCGCCGACGAGCTGGAGCAAGCCCCACTCATCCCAGCCAAGCGTAAGGCCGAGGACGAGCTGATGGCGGACTCCCCCCCTGGGGTGGCGCAGGTGCCGAAGGCCCTGACACGCCCCCCAGGGGCGTTCCTGGAGCTTCTCGACCCTCCAGAGCCGGATGTTCCCATGGAGGAACTCCTGGCGGAAGACGAGGAGGAGCCCCCGATGGAGGAACCCCTGGCGGAAGATGAGGTGGACCCCCCGATGTCCGACACCAAGTGGCAGGGACGCCAGGACCTTATGGAAAAGGCCAGGGCGCAGGTGTCCTCGGAGGGGGATGAGGACCCCGCAGCCCCCCCGCCAGGGGGAAGCGTCTTCACCAAGGCCCTCAAAGTCTCTGAGGGCCTTTACCAATTCAGTGCGGACCAGATGGCGGGCGACTTCCCGTGTTTTGATGGGACCACGGCCGCCAGGCTCCGACGACTGCAGGCCAAGGATGTCCAGCGGCTCTTGAGAGGCTTTGAGGGCCCCCAACTCAAGCAGGGGGGCCTGGAGCGCGTGGTGGAGGCGTTCTACATCGCCAAGATGAAGTATGAGCATGAGGCCCTGCTCAGCACCCCGGGACAGAAGGTTGGCAAGCGCGCTGGCCTGGGGTATGGGGGCCTTGAGAACCGCCCCCTGGGTAAGGAGCCCACATCCTGGATCTGCCCCTGCTGCACCATGCCCTGGGTGAAGAAGGGCGCCAGGAAGTGTATGGGGTGCGGCAAAAAGACGGAGCCCATCGACACGGCGTCCAACTTGGCCACCCTGGAAATGGCGGGCACGCACTGGCAGCTGACAGTGGATGACCAGGGCAATGCGGTCTGGACGGCGGCCCGGTCCGCAGGTGCCGATGGCCCTGACACGGACCGGGCCCGCGACCTCAAGCTCAGCGCCTCGGTGGATGTCAGCGAGCTGGCCACCGACCCAATGGCATGCGAGAACCTGGACCAGGCCAGCTTCTCGGATTTTGTCCCCTCCTCGGTCCGGGCGGTGATCAGGAACTGCCCCATGGAGCTGGACGAGGATTTCCTGACGGCCCCAATGGGGGAAAGGCCCCCGTTGCCGGGCGACAAGGAAGAGGGCCAGGAGTGCAGGGCCTTCCACCCGTCGGCAGTGAAGGCCTTCAAAATCCAGACCCGGCTCAACGCCACCACCATCGCCCAGGAAGAGGCAAAGAAGGCAGACCAGGTGGCAGCGGTGGAGCGATCTGCGGCGGTCCTCCACGAGCTCCAAGGAGGGGCCATCGATGGAGGAGGCGATGGGGGACAACTCCTCAAGAATTTGGACTTGGACCTTTTCCGCGAGAAACTGCTGGATAAGCTGGGCGCGGACTGGGGGAGGCCCACACCGGAGCTCCTCCAGGCCCAGACCACTGCGGAAGAGGCGAAGGCAAAGCACCAGGCCAGACAAGCGAAGGGCGCCCTCGAGACCAGAATGCTCGAGCCCATCAAGCCTCCATTCAGTGCGTGGCCTAGCGAGGTCCGAGTTGCCATTGAGACAGGGGTCTTTGAGCCGACCACGGCATGGAGGGATTTCAGCATGGACGACCTCACGTCCCTCACGGACTCCTACCTCGAAGCCAAGGCGGTCATCTCGCTGGGTAGGAACCCCTTTCCGGGGGCCCTCCTGGCAGATCTGCCGGATCTGGCGGGGATCCCCATTCCAAAGGCGGGGGGCTCTGGTGCGGCGCGCCCAGGTGCCGAGGGCCCTGACAGGCAGCCCACCATCCCCCCAGCTTCGGGCTCTGGTGCGACGAGCTCAGGTGCCGAGGGCCCTGACAAGCCGTCCGCCACCCCGGGGGGCCTGGACACCCAGGACCCGGAGGTGCAGCTCGCGGTCCTGCGCTGGATGATGAGCAAGCGTGTCGGAGAGGTCCGCATCTTTGCGGGCCGCTGGGTCCGACGACCGGGGCCCGTACACGTCCCGGACTGGGCCAACAACCTCACCAAGGTGAATCCGGAGGCGCTGGAAAAGGGTACGCATCCCAGGAACCACCAGGCGGGTGGACTCCCATGGGCCAGGTACTCCGTTGAGGAGCTGAACCAGCAGGCCAAGGCGGGGGACCGACCATACCCCGAGGACCTGCGATCCATCTTCTGGGCGGCCCCCCACGATCCGGAGGAGGACTTCCACTGGACGCGCCAGATCTCGTCCTGGACACTCCCAGGCTTGCTGGGGATGTTTGGTCACAGCTTCACTCTGCGCCAGCTCTGGGGAGTCTGGGAGTCTCTGCCATTGCTTCAGGGCCCTAGGCAGCGGGGCCCGAAGAACAAGGCCCAGAATCAGATCCGCCTGGAAGGCTGGGAGACCCTGAAGGAAGATGCTCGGTGCTTCCTGAAGGAGGAGGGCCTTCCGCTTCCGCAGACAGGACCGGAGTGGCGCCTGGTCTACCGGGCCATGGGCAAGGTCCTTGCGGCCCGGGCCTTCCTCACGGACACCCCGGCGGAGGTAATGCAGCTCCCGGTCCAGGACGTGGCGGACTCCAAGGAACAGATGATCCTCCGGGCGGTATGTGATGAGCGCATATCGGTCCCGGTGGAGAGTCTCCAGCAGTTCCCAGAGGTGTACCAGGCCCTCATGGACCGCATTGGAGGCCCGGGGGCCCTGGCGGATGTGAAAGTCAACTGGCGCTGCAACACGAAGCAGTGGTGGGTCGGCGCAGTCCCCGACTCAGTGGCCCCCTCCATCTACCGCAAGCTTGGCTACACCAACGACATGATCAAGCTGATGGGCCTGGACCCCTCCGCCCCCGGGTGCCGGACAGGTGCCGATGGCCCTGACATCCGCCCCAGGGGAGGAGAGGGCGATGAGGGGATCGTCTACCCCCCCATCACATCGGACAACGTCCACGGCGTGGTGGGCAAGGAGTACAAGAAGAAGAACTTCTCGGCAGAGACGAAGCACGTCTTCTGGGCGCACATGGAGTGCGGCCTGGTTCTGAGCTCAGTCACCCCATGGGAGCTCATCCCCAAGACGAAGGGGGAAACCCGGGGGGGCTATATGTGCAAGTACTGCAAGGGGTACTGGCGCGCCGGGGGAGGGGGCACTCGCCTCCTCCAGATCCGGGCCGGCAAGGCCATCCTTCAGCTGGTGCTGGACGAGCCGCCCGATGGACTGTACAACCGCTGGGTCAAGGAACGGCTGGAGTTCTACCGCCGGGTAGAGCCGTCTGCCCCGCTGCGGGATGTCTCCGTGGTGGACCAGAAAGTCCCACGATTTAGGTTCAGCCACGTCACCCAGACCGGCCATGTCTCAGATGCCATCTGGGAGCTGATTCTCCGGAACCCGGAGGCGGCGGCGCTCAAGCGCATTGACGACATTGCCAAGGGGGCCGTGTGATCATGCAACACTGCGGCCATCCGGAACGGAATTGCAGGGCACCCCGGGGGAGGACAGCTGCCGATGGCGCTGATATCCCCCCCGGGCACAGCACAGGCCTTGGCCTGCACCAGGCGAGAAAAAGGGGCGCGCTTGGGCTGGTCCGGAGTGCGCCTGGGCTCCCCCCCCCCCCCTCGTTTGGTTTTCCCTTTCCGTGGAGGCTCCCCGGGTCCCCCCCCCCGTTTTCGGGTTTGGCTTTCCGGGGTTTTTGGGGCCGCCCGGGCTTCACTTTCCGGAGTGGATGTGGGCCTCCAACGTCCGGCTTCGCGAAAAGACCCGTCCAAGAAGCGATCTGCCGCATGCATTGAGTGAAAGAGAGACCCGGAAGAGGACTTGGGGCCCCCCGGGGCCTTTTCCCGGGTCTCTCTTTTGAAGTGCGTGCAAGGCGCCCTGAGATTTGGCTCCTGGATCATGATGATGTGGAGGCCCCGCCTCCCTTCCCCGTTTGGAACGACCTTCCTAGGGGTCCCAACCGCGGTCCAGTTGATTTTGCATGACCTTGGATTTGCACCAGTGCAGTCGGACGGGGAAATCCTCGTGGCGTGCTGCCTGGAATGGGTCAAAAAGGACCAGGTTGCCAACCCGGATGCGGTGGTCTTCGACCCGCGACCGTGGACACGAATCGTGGGGATGGCACCCGACGATGACCATGTCCTGGTGGCCTCGGACACCTACAACTTGATCCTCGCAAGGATACTCGGCTCCCAACCACAACCGCTGGAGGAGGCGGATTTGGAGCTCGGTACCAAGACCCTGCAGCAACTTCTGTTTCGTGCGGCAGGCGCTAGACAATCGTACACCTATTCTCCACTGGAAATGGAACAGGCCATCCGGGACCGTGAGGAGTGGATCCTCTCCGGATCGATTGAGGCCCCGGATGTCCTGGCAGTGGCCAACAAGTGGCGGCATTGGAAACCAGGGAAGATCAAAACCCAACTGCCGACATCCCAACGAGCGTTGGAACAGCACTTGAGGGCCAGGTGGCTGGAACGCCTCCTGGGCTACTTCATTCCCTTCCGCCACCAGATCCCCTACATGCACCAGGTGATGGGGGCCAAGGAGCTGGAGGAGTTTGGCCACCTGTTCGGAGATGCCCGTTTCCGGACCATCCGTGCACATTGCTTGGCCTATGAGGGCATGCGCAAGATCGGCTTCCAGAACCTCCCCTGGACGGCCGGGGACGTACGGCACCTCATGAACCAGGCGGTCACGCTGGAGGTCACCCCGGCGAAGCTCCAGAAGTGGTGGGGCACTTTAAAGTGGCTCTCCATTAAACTCGGCATGCTCAACGTTGACGAACACAAACAGCTCCTGGCAAAGCGAAAAGCCATCCAAGAGACATTGGTGGACACCCAGGTCAAACCACAGCGTAAAGCGGTGGTTCCGACCCGGGCGATTGTTTGGGCCCTGGAACAAGGGGCGGAAGGGGGCCCCTCGGAGAACCAGGTCCCGGAGTTGACCAAAGCAGTGGACAGGTACATTCTGGCGATGGCCAGGTTCAACCTAGCCTGCAGTGCGCGCTTCAACGACGTGCAGCACACCTCGCCGCAGACGGTCAGGTCCACGAGCAACACCCTGGAGCTGCTCGCCTGGCAGACAAAGACCACGTCGGCAGTGGCCATCAAACGGAACCCGGTCCCGCTCATCGCCCCATTATTCTCTTTCTCGGGAGCCAGATGGTGGATCCCCTTGGAAAAGTGGTGGAAGAGATTCAGGGCCTCGGAGGAGTTTCGCGAGATGGACTACCTGATCCCCACGATCAATAAGGACAGGACGGGTTTCATCCCCCGCCCAGGCACCCCAGACAGGTCCCTGAGGTGGCTCAAAGACGCCCTGGGGAAGCAGGGCGCGCCAGCCAAGGATGTGGCGGAACTATCGTGGTACTCCTTCCGGGTCTTCATGCCGGATTGTGCATTCCAGGCTCACATACCGAGGGACCAACGCCAGTACCTGGGGAACTGGTTCAAGGAATCCACGGCGGATGTTTACACCCGGGAGAAGCGACACGTGGTGTGCTCCATCTGGGACCAGGTTCTCCAGAAGCTCCCGTCCATGCAACTCGAGGCAGGAAGGGCGGTCCGAGTCGACCTCGGACATGAGGACTGGGCGGACAGGGTGGAGTGCCCTGCCTCACCAAAGGCCTTGTTCAAGGAAGTCCCGGACACACCGCCCTCACATGCCAGCTGGGATGTGATCCCCGCCGACAAGCCGACCATCACCAAGGTGGCTGCAGATGAGGTGCCCCCGCCTCGGGGTCCACTGACGGTGATTGCCACCACGGCCCGAAAGGGTCCCACCAAAGCCTACAGCATGCACCTACTGGACACGGATGGCGTCACAGTGGGGTGTGGCTGGAGGCCGGGGCCGCCCAAGATCTCGGAGCTGGCGGAGCAGGACTTCCATGCTGAACCGGAGATGTACCTAGGATGCACCAGATGCTTCCGGCATTTCACCTTCCCGAACACGTGGATGGCCGTGGAGCCCTATGCAGCGCAGGACTCCGAGGCCTCCATCTCCCTCTCCTCGGACACTGACGAGAGTGTGGACACTCAGTCTGACAAGGAAGCGATCGTCCTCCCGGAAATTGAGTGAGGGGGGATAGAGCAGGTGCCGAGGGCCCTGACACTCTCCCCCCCCGTGCCTCCAGGGAAGGCGGCAGGGGGAGGGCGCAGGTGCCGAGGGCCCTGAGACGCTCTCCCAGGCACCCCCCAGGGTCCGCAGCAGGGCAGCTGCACGCACAGGTGCCGAGGGCCCTGAGATGCGACAGCGGGACCCCACGGCATATGGGGAAGGAGGACCCCCCCAACGACCAGCTCGTCCGTTGGTATTGGCAGCTGATGCGATCCGTCCGTTGGGAGTGGCATCAATCCTACTCCCATCAGCTGCTGAGGGGAGCTGCCCAGTGGAACTGGGCAATCCTCCCATTTTGGCACTAACCCTTATGCGGCAATAAAGGAGGCACCGTTTTGCGAATAAGGCCTCAGTAGCACCTGAGTGGTGCTTCAAAGAGTCTGGGCTAAAGTGTTAACCGTAGGTGGTCGCTTGTCTTGACTCTTTGTAAGTATCCACTTGGGCCACCATTTTGGCTCAAGTGGACACTTCCCTTTTGTCTTGGAATCTGAAATCCCGCCCACCCACACCATGGCGGTGCCGCCGGATGAGTTGGTGGCACCACCACAGGAGATTCCCGAAGTGTATGCGAACGCAGTGGCCAAGCTCCACAAGACCGCCAGGAACCTCATGGTCCTCAAGGGCATCCCGTGGTTCATCCAAGCGACGCTGTCGGATGAGGGCTTTGTCTCGATGGAGGACCTCGCGACCCGGTGGGACTCGCCTGACCGGGCAAGGGAGACGGCGCCGAGGGAGTTGGGCTTCGCCCCCAACAACAACCACTACACGGATGTGACCTCCCGGCTGATCGCGGCCCGGATGTTCCAGGTGGTTCACGCGGCTCAACGATCCATGGGAGTGGGGGCACATGCAACATCGGGACCCGGGCCGCACACGCCCGGGGACACTGCCCCGAATCTCACGGTCTCGTGCGAACGGGGGCAGCTGGAGAGGGTTTGGGAGGAGAAGACCAAACTCACCAAACCCAAGTTGGCCCTGCAAGGAAGCGACCAGCTGATGAAGCGCCAGTTCAAGCTCTGCGCTGGAGGCGAGATCGGCTTCATCCCCATGAAATACCTGGTAAGCGCACTCCCGGAACCAGGAGAACGGCCATGGAAGACCGCCAAGAAGACCACGGTCGATGGCTGGGACCGGGAGGACGAGGTGGAAGAGCGGGGCGAGCCGAAAACTCGCCACCAGCTCGAGAGGATGCACGCGGTGTTCCGGAACACCCTCCTCATGTGCGTCCTATCGTTTCCACAGTTCGGCCAGTTCGACATCACCCGAGAGGACCTGGAGAGCTGGTATGAGTGGTTCTATGGGGAGGACATCGGGGGCCGTTTTCCCCCTCCCGAGGACCACGTCCTGGCAATTGCCGAACGCAATGCATGGCGGAAGATTCACGAGCAGATGCATGAGGGCAGCACCCTCAAGGCGGCCATGCTGTCGGTAAGGCAGGACACATTGTTTTGGACACGTGAGGTCTATGAGAAGATCAGGACCTTCTCCAGGGGCCGCCCACAGACCAGGACATCCATGGACTACGCACCACCCCAGAAGGGCAAGAACAAGTCCAGGGGCAAGGGGAAGTCCAGGGGCAAGCCTGGGAGCAAAGGGAAAGGTAAGCCCCCCCAGCCGAACAATCAGGCCTCCAGGGGCAGTAACAAGCAGGCGGCCACCGATCCGAAAGGGAACCAGTTCTGTAACAACTGGATGCGCGGGCGCTGCCCGGGCAACTGCGGACGCACGCACAAGTGCAACCTCATCCTGGCGACGGGCCGCATCTGCCTGGGAGACCACCTCCCGCAGGACTGCCCGGGTTGACTAGGGGCTCGGACCCCGACCCCCCGGGAGGCCTCAGGTGCCGAGGGCCCTGATAGGGCCCGGGGGGGCGAGAGGGGGCGAAAACGCCCCAAGCAGGCACATGAGCCCCCTCCTGCAGGTGCCGAGGGCCCTGACACAGGGGGGGGACAGGCCAGGCGGCGGCCCTCCTCGGCGGAACAAGGATGGGGACGACAGAACCAGCGTGCACAACACCCCAGCTGGGGTCAGAACAACCACACAGCTGACACAACGGCAACGCCGCGGCCCCGTGCCACAGGTGCCGAGGGCCCTGAGATGGCAGGGGCGGGACGGTTCCCCGCAGGTGCCAAGGGCCCTGACACGGGGGGCCGCGCCCAGCAGGCCCGAGTGCCGGACAACTGGCAGCACACCGCAACGCCGAGGAACACGCCCAGGAGGCAGCCGGTCCCACTTCCGGCGCCCAACATCATCAAGCAGGACCCGGTGGTTTTTCATAAGAGTTCTGTTGGGCTGAATGAAGGGGGCCAACGCCTTTCAGCTACCCCCCTGACAAGTCCCACGGAGCTGTCACCGGGAGGGGACACCTTCCCGTGGATGGAGAACATCCCGGAGCGCCTGGCACAGCGGCTGAGATGGACACAGGGCACATCGCCCAAAGTTCCATCCAGTGGGCCCATCATTGTCCTGCTCTATGCAGGCAAGGAAGACCCAACTTCCTTAGACAGCTGTCTTCATGCCAACTACCCGCACCTCTCCAGCATGGTGGTGGCAGTAGACATCCTACGATCCGGACCAAAAGGGAACCACGACATGCTCCAACCCGAGCTGTATGGAGCGCTCTGCACGGCAGCAAAGCAGGGCCGAGTGGTCTTCATTGGGGGAGGACCCAACTGCAGGACATGGTCCATCCTGCGCCACATACCAAAACCGGGGGCCCCCACCCCGGTGCGAGGACGCACTCGAGAGACACTTTGGGGCCTCCCACACCTGGACCAGGCCGCCCAGACTCAGCTTGATGAGGACAGTACCCTCATTTTGAGGCAGATGTACATCACCAGCCTGGCAAGGGCCTCAAGATCGGCGGCCTCGCTGCCAGGGCCAAAATCCTTCTTGGAGCACCCGGAGGACCCAGTGGTGAGCAGCTCGCTGCCCAAAGCCAAGGAATGCTCATCCTTCTGGATCACGGAGGAGGGGCAGCTTTGGATGGAGGAAAACTCCTTGACAGCAATCTCCTTCGACCAGTGCCGCCTGGGCCAGCTGGTCAAGAAGGCCACCACACTTGCCACGGATCTCCCAATCCAGGACTGGGATCAAATGCGGTGCACACATCAGTCACATGTGGGCACCAGCGAGTCCTCGACTCTCAGCAGATACCCCTGGGATATGATGGCAGGCCTGGCCAAAGCCATCGCTGTGTCACTCGCAGCGCCGGGGCACATCCGGATCCCCTCACAATTCCCGGGAAACCCTAAGGAACCACCTAAGGGAAGGGGGTCGGCCCCCCCTGGGGGCCCTTCTCCCCGGGGGAAACGGGGACCCAATCAGGGAGGCGGTCCCTCCTCGTCACACCAGGGCCCAGAGCCCGGAGGCAAGAATGCCCCGAAGCCCCGCCAGCACGGGCACATCCACCATGAGGCTGACACCGTAAGCCCTCGTGGAACTATGAGTCCAGACTTCCCATCTCCCATGCCCCCGATGGCCGGAGATGCGGAACAACTGGAAAAGGAAGAACATGGGGACCAGGTCCTGGACCGCCCCGAATGCCTGCCCGCTTTCCGGGTCCCACGCCTCACTGACCGAGTTGCGATTGTCCAATTGGGTTTCCGTTCACGCCCCCTGAGAGATGGGGGGGGGAAACCTTCCCCGGGGAGGCTCAACCCCCCTTTTCGGAGAGTTTCCCCTTTGGCTACTTTGGGCGCCCTGATCATGACCCTTACCAGGCCCTGGATTGATAAGGTCCGGATGTCCCTGGCATCAGGTGCCACCACACACCCCTTCCAGGAAACCGACCTCGAGGAGCTGCGGGCTATCCTAGGACCGAGGCACCTCCATGAACGATGCCCAGGACAACCCTTCCTCCTGGACTTAGTGTCGCACTTGGCATCCCTTTCAGGTGACCCTGATTGGGAGTTCCCCCTGACACTGAAAGAGGGGGTCCCCTTGGGAGTCTCGGACCCTACCTTGACCTCCCCGGGAGTTTGGCCCACTAAGGAGGAGCTCAAGGGAGAGGCATGGCTGGGGGAAGATCCCCCCCCGCCAGTGGCTCATGATAACTACCCAACGGCTGAACTCTTTGCCAAGGAAATCGAATCAACCTTTTACGAGGAACGAGCCTTGGACATGGTGGACGGGCCCTTCACTCGCTCCGAGGCGGCAGAGAGGTGCCGCTGCAAACCGGAGGAACTTTGCCCGGGCCCCCTTGCAGGGATTGATGAGTCGGACAAGATCAGGACGATCTATGATGGCTCAAAAGGGGGAGCAAACGCACACATCCAGGCTCACACGGAGGAGAAGACCACCGCACCGATGGTTGGAGACTGCCTCCATGCCATCCACTGGCTCAGGACAGCGGCGGACCATCCTCATCTACTCCGAGCCCCATCCTCGGGCACTGATGAGGAACCTCGGGATGTTCACCAGCCGGTGCAGGGGCAGTCCCCAGGTGCCGAGGGCCCTGAGAGGGACCCCCACAGCACCAGCCTGCCCCCAGGTGCCGAGGGCCCTGATAGGGGCAGGCGGATGATGGAGACCTCCGGCGGCCTGGACGTCTCTCCGCGGTCAACACCCTCAGGGAAGGGGCCACTCCCAGGTGCCGAGGGCCCTGATAGGAGGGCCCCATTCCCCCCAACCCCCCCAGGCACGGAACGCCCTGGGGGGAGCAGGGGGGAACCCCTGACGTGGCAGCCGCCGACACAGGGGGAAACCTTCATCATCCTCAAGGCGGATGTCACCAAGGCCCACAGGCGCATAAAAGTGCTCCAGAAAGACTGGAAATACCAGGTGGCCTGCATCCAGAACCGGTGGTGGGTCAATAGAGTGGGCACGTACGGCATGGCCTCGGCACAACTGTACTGGGGAAGAAAGGCATCCTTGGTGCTCAGACTCTTGTACTACATCTTCCCTCAGGTGGACTGGCACTTAGTTTTTGTGGACGACTACTGCTGGGTCCTCAGATGCAGCAGGGCGGACTGGGACGCCACAGCCATCCTGGCCACTCTTCTGGCGCTGGGAGTCCCGCTTTCTTGGAAGAAGACGGCGCTCTCCCCGGTCAATACCTGGTTGGGATTCGTGGTGGACCCAATCACGCCCTGTGTGCTGCTGGCTCCAGTCAAGCACGTCATAATCCTGGCCACTCTCAAACGGCTGGCCCAGGGGGACATCTTTACCAGCAAGGAGGTGGAACAAGCCCTGGGCCGGATTCAATGGGCTACTTCGGCGTGTCCATTGACGAAACCTTTCCTCCAGCCCTTTTGGAGCTGGAAGAAGGCCTGCACCACTTCGGGCAGGCCACCGAAGCTGGTTCGTGCTCTGGCCATCCTTCTGGGGAAGCTCTTCAACCAGAGGTTCCCACTGGCATCTCCATTTGCTCCCACACTTCCATGGACGGGGGCATCTGATGCGGGAGCTGGCAAACAGGCGGACCATGCATGGGTTGGTGGTTGGTGCTCGGACGTGCCCAACCCCGACAAGTCCCGAGTGAAGTGGTTCCAACACAGAATCACACCGGAGGGCGAGCCGTGGGCCTTCACTACTGGGGACCCGCAGCGGGCGATAGCGGCCTTGGAGCTCTTCGGCCTCCTCCTTTTGGTGAGGGCTGTTCTGCTTTGTGCAGCCGGCTCGGCTTCTCACACTAGGATTCTGGTTGCTAGTGATAACCAGGGAAACGTTTTCTCCCTGCTTAACGATTCCACTCGCAGGATGCCCAATGCGGCCATCCTCATGGAAATTGTGTTAACACTGCATGACCACCAGGTCATGTTAGGACCGTCGCATGTGAAGCGCGACTTTAACACATGGGCGGATGAACTTACTCATCCGGACCCGCAATTTCCGACTGAGAACCGGGTCTTCCCCTCAGTCGAAAGCGAATTGATCAAGCTGATCTTCGCTACTTTCCTTCCTCACCCATGATGCCGGGAGGGCATCCGGTGAGGTGGGAGGATTCCTCCCTCGCTGTGGGAGTGGCATCAATCCTACTCCCATCAGCTGCTGAGGGGAGCTGCCCAGTGGAACTGGGCAATCCTCCCATTTTGGCACTAACCCTTATTCAGCAACAAACAGGCACCGTTTTGCGAATAAGGCCTCAGTAGCACCTGAGTGGTGCTTCAAAGAGTCTGGCCATACAAAGTAAATACACCTCGCAAAACTTGCCAACGTGCCAGTGAACACCATGGGATGCCTTGATCATTCAATACTACGACTTTTTCTGATGTGCGGGAGTTTGCTGGAGATTTCCGGAAATGTGCGGGCGTTTTGCGGTCAAAATGGGTACGATTTTTCTGCGCCGCGCAACTTTGGACCGCCATTGCATGTTTTGACAAACTTGCGGGCTGCATCAAGCTGTTTACCCCTGCAAAGCTTCCTTTATTGTGTCCAAGGCCGCGAGCGTTGCAATAGCGTGCTTTTTAGGAGTTTTAGGAGTTTCAAGTTTTTGCGGCAAAAAGTGCCACGATTTCCCGAATATCCAGTCAAAGGCGGAAACTGAAACTACGTTTTTTGTTTCTTATTTGGTTTGTTCTTCTTCTTTTCGAGAACGAAGGTCCAGTATATAACATGTATTTGGGACGCAGTGAAGTTTCCTGTATACCCTTCTGCGACTTACCGAGCTGATTTGTGATGCAAACTGTCTGAGGCGAGAAGCTGCGGCTTCCCCTTTTTGCGGAAAGCACAGGACCTCGATGCAGCGATCGGTCGATTTCACGATCGACTTTGGTTATTCAACCACCGCGTTTTTGCTCATCGGTTTGCCCGTATCCCGGCTTTCTCTCAAAAAGCCGCGCTGCAGCATCCCAGGAAGTGCTTGAAAACCAGATCGCCTCTGACTCCTTTTTACGGGGTTTTCACGAAGTAAAGGACGCCTTTCGGAGGGTGTTTGCTGGGCAAATCAACACCCAAGATGGGGGGGTGTCCAACTCCTTCCTTTTCGAAACACCCACTAGTCAGATCAAATAAAGGTGTTCTTTTTACAGTCAAAGGTTATCCGGTTGCCGCTCCTCGCTTCCGAATGTGTGTGTGGTGGGTGTGTGTGTGTGCTTTGTAAAGGGTGGCATTTGTTCTGAGGTTGAAGGGCCTATTTTGAGCGGTCATACATTTGGGGAAAAGTTCTCTCGTTTTGAGACCCCATTCGACACTGCGCTCTGGGGCCCAACATGAATTGAAGGCCTTTTGGCAAAAAGGGCAGCCCTCAGGAGAGCCACGAACCTGCACAGTCAAAAGACCGGTTATTTGAGGGTCTAGGTCTTTTATTCCACGAAAGTTACACAATTATTACCGCAGCTTCTTTTTAAATGCACCATGATCAGTCGTCGACACGATGGAGTTTTGTGCGCGAATGTTGTCATTGTTTGTTCCTCCTCAACAATTCGTGGATTCGTTGTGGTATATCTTGAAACGCCAACCCAAACGGACTATCCTCTGCAAAAAAAGAGGTAACTGGTTTCTTTCAGGTTGGGGATTCCTCAGTCGCTTGTGAAGCGACAACATATTTACGCAGAGCCATCAATGATTCAAGGTTGACGTCAGTGTCATGGTCAAAAGGTCCGCTTACTTCGGCGTAGGGATGCCATCAGCAGGGAGGGTTTCCACCAAGGGAATTAAATGGCCTATAAGTAGTTTTGACCATGGCTTTGCAGCAGTCGGCATCCAGATTCCAGATGAAGCCACGTATGTGGTTTATCAGTGTGTTGCATTCCCTCGATTCATAAAATAAGAGCTGTGGGTATGGCTTAAAGTTCAGATTGCCACTTTGATTGAAAACCGCAATTGAACGTTGCACGGGAAATCATGTGGGTATGGGTCAGAATTAAACCACCAGGGGACCGCAGATTTTAGTCCATGTTTCCATTTCCCAGCCTAATTTTGACCCACAGCCATATCCAACCACCTTAGCAAATTTGCAAGTTATGAAGGCTTCATGACCTCTTGCTTAAAACATGGGTCGTCCAACAGCTCACTTCCGGAGTTCCCGGACTATATACTTGGGAAGACCATTCGAGTGGTAAACACGAAGTTTAGACTTTTTGTTGGCCCATCCACTCAGGAACCGAGAGGGATCATGGCTCTCAAGTGTTTGAAGGATCAGAAGGAGACTCCAGGAGTTCGGTTTCAAAGTCCCCGGCCCAAGAATCGTTCAAACGTCGGACACCCTGAACGCAAGGACGCCGGGGGATTTTTTGCCAAAGACGAGGCGTCTTCAGCCGCTGGCCGCAAGGAGTCACTGAATGTCGTATATCGGTATTGTCAAATTTGACTTGGTGTTCCTTTGAACAGAGCTGGAAGGGGTACCCTCAACAAAAACGAAGGCCTTTTGCTTGGGGATTCCTTGCTTCCGGTGTGGAATTATGGTGATTCGTGCACTATGGTGTATTTGGAAACATGAGGCTCGCCCGGTCCTTCAGAACCCACCATCATCCCTAAAACTTGACTAAGAAAATCAAAAGGCCTCAAATACAAATAATCAAGCCGATACAGACAGCCAGCCCCACTCGCCCTCAAGCCCAAGCTCTGTATTCCCCCCACAAAAGCCAGGGACAAAAGCCAGCTTTCCCACGTGCTTGACGGCAAGCGAGGACTTTTGACCATGGCTCACGTGAGGCTTGGTAGCCCCCTAAAAAAAAGAGGGCCCCTTAAAGGATCCTGTGAGCAGAGGTAAACAATCTTTCGTGGTGCGCTCGCCGCGCAGGCTTATATTCACTTCGCAATTTCACGCGTGCCACGCTGACGGGGCATATATGCATGATGAATCAACCTGTTTGATCATGCCAGTAGCCATATGCATGCCAGTAGTTAGATGCTTGTCTGAAAGTAATTATACCAGGACCTTTGTTGACGCAACCACTGCAAGGGAACGGAAGGTACAAAGGTCAACAGTTCGGCTTCGAGGTGACATGGTCATGCAACATGGTTGCTCCTTTCTGTGATACCCTTCAGTCCTATCCCCACGAGTTGTTCGCTTCGAAGGGAATGAACCCGGCCACTCACTGAATGTGGATTTGCCACCACCCTGCTTTGAAACGGAATGAACATTGGAAGCACACGAATCTAGGGGTTGATTCCCCTTTTCTTCAACAATCGCTCTTTTCCAAACCAGCCGTTTTCCCAGGGTTTCCGGAGGTTTTCTTGAAAGACGGATCCCTGGAAAGACTAGGGAAGGTACCCCTAGGGCTAAGACAGTTGCTCGTCCCTACCCAGCCAGTTGCATCGTTACACCCGTGCATTTCACATGGTCGCGCTTCGTTTGAGTGGGGACTGGACAAAGAAGACAAACGCTTTTGCCACTACTATGGTGTTCCCCCAAACTTTGTTTACAGTCCATGCTTCCAACTGCCATGTCAACCGTAGGTCCAGAGGCCGGTTGACATGTCAAGGTTCACTAAACACGGACCAGAATCCAACATACAGTTTTTCAAAGTGGAGCCGAAGCTGAGGTACATCATGTGCGTGTCCAATGTGCAGAACGTTTCTTTTCGGGGCAAGCCCCGTGAAGCAAAACCGCACACCAACGATTTGCCATTGCGGGTCGTTTTTTCCAACGTGTTAGGCGCTGCTCCCTTTCGAAGGGTCGAAGCTCTGCACTTCACGCACGCCGAAGGATCAAGCGCTGGCGTGCAGGGGAGTCCCCACTGGCAAGGCTTTGTTTGGAGGTGTACTATCAGGTAACCTCTAATTGGTGGTTTGGATTGGTGGTTGAGGAGAGTCTTGGGAAGCCTCTCCTTAACCACCAAAGCACCAATCCAAACCACCAACTCAGAGGAATCTGATATTAAGACCCCAACACCGGCTGGTTTGACTCGGGCGCTCCCACTCACATTGAAATTGCCAAAAGGCCCCTCGGCCTCGCTTGGGTGCTTCTATCATTGGGGAGACCTCAAGGCGGTTGGCGTCCTCTGGGTTTCCCTGTAACACCATCAGAAACGGGCGACCTTAGCGTAGGAACAACAACACTTTTCCTTGGCAGGAGCATCCCCTATTTTCGTGCAGACCCTTATCAGCGTTTATGCAACCTAGGAGAAACGGTTGGCAGAAGGAATCACACCCCACCAGTTGATTCCCCTTAGTTGTTTCGGTTCCTTCACCAGTACTACAAGGGCCGTGTTTTGACACACACACACGCACACGTCCACCCACACACCCACACACACGCGCATTTGCTTCAGATGCACTGGTTGGAGCAGGAAACCGGCCGACAGCCCAGGCTCGCATGTGCTGCCCCTTCCCCGAGCCCAAGCAGAGCAAGGCGCTCGTGCGCTCGGCGCTCGCTCGTCGCTGGTCGGATTGCGGTGGGATGGGTTCCCTACTTGGGTGCTGGGGAATATATCCCACTAGGGTGAACAACCCGCTTAAGGAGGCGAGTAAGTTATTTTAATAATGTAGGTTACCAACAGCATACAAACTTGGCCGAACATGCAAGTATGTGTCCGTTTTAGGTTGGTTTGAATTATCACCTTTAGCGCCAACTTCAGTGAGTTTCTCGAATGTGTTGGGTGATGTTTAAACATGAAATGCCAGTGCCTGTTTGAGGGGTTGAATGGAACACCGAGGGAAAGCAGCAATTTCGCAACTCCTCGAATTGAGACAGACCCACATAGCAATGACTTATCCACTTCTGCGGGACCCTTTTGTGGAACTTCTTTGCATACGGATGAAATATCCGCCAAAGGTTTTCTTTTTGAGCTGGCCTTCCAAACTAAGTCCCAAACTCATAGCCAGATTACTTGCCTCTGAGAGTCGCTGGGGTGGACAAAAACATGTTTGACGCCATGAAGGTTCCTTGCTGTGCGACAAACAGGCGAATTTATGCGCATAATTTAGGGCGAGCTCACTGATTTGGGCACAACACGAGCGAAAGCCATGATAAAGATCCTTTACTTGGTTATCGAATTCTTATTTCAGGTTTTGGAATTCATGTAAAATGTGCAGTCTTTCTTTTGCTGGAGCGGCAACCAGCAGTGGCAAGCTCCAATGGCTCCAAGCGCGCATGTTGCTGTTTGAAGGATGGATTCATGGTTCTTGTTGAAGGTTCAGTCAACATATCCAGGAGTCTCGGGAAAGCACACTGGGACCTTGCTTGCTGAACTTCCCGCAAAATCCGGGGGACTTACTCAAGCTGCAAATTCTGACTGCTCAGTTTGGTTCTACTCATTTACCAGTGCCATTTTAATTGTGGTCCAAAGCACACTAGGTTTTTATTTGGGATCAAGCGACAAATCCAGAAAGGGATGGCAGTTTGTTGCGGTTTTCATGTCTTCCAACGCAAGACTGGGACTTTGTGGCTCAGGTCCCAAAGGTAAGCATGCAAAGGTTCAGTTCACCGTGGTTCCGCTGAAACTGAAGCAACCAAGAAGACATGGGCGGCTAGTTTTTTGTTTTTTGAGGGTATGCTTGTTTTGGTTACCAGCTTTTTTGGGGCCCCCCAAAAAAGAGACAAGCCCACTTTTTTTGGCCAGATTCCACCGGACGGGTCACTAGTGGCAACTTCTCCACGTTCTGTTGCTCTAGTTTCCGCACAAGGGGGAGGACTTCCTTGGTTGAGTTTGGCGGGGAACGCGCCCACAGGTAACAGTGGACGCTTTCCACCAGATAGACCCTGGCAACGGGGTACACCACCTTTCTGGCTGTAGATTCGTTTAATGTTTTTTTGTTTTTTCCCTTTTTTATGGCCCTGTTGATGTTCCACAGGGCTTTACAAGACCACCCAATGACCAGGTATGTTCCAAATTCAACAGCAGCCCTTGAGCCGAAGAAGATCGCAGCTGCAACTCTTTCTCCGGGTAGATCAAATTTGTTCAACGAGCGAAATTAACAATCCTTATCCCTGTGATGTCACCACAGATTACCCATGGCACATGGGTCATGGAGACAACTTGCAGGGATCATCTCGACCGCGGTCCCAAGTTGGGTCAAGATTCTTGAGCCAACACTCCAGCTGACATAATGGCAGAAACCGCTTTTTGTTCTGTACAGGAGTCGCTCCTAGTATTTCGGCGTGCCCTTTGGAGTTTTCAATTTTGAGAGCTCCAAAAAAAGTGGCAGTCATTGATTCCAACCCCCCAGAGAGGCATGCGCTTGGCAAATTTCCGATTGGTCTGATTTTTGGCTTGGGCCGGGAAGATGATCGAAGTGAACAGGTTCGGAGTGCGTTCTTGGTGGCTTGCTGGAGAAACTCCCGACCCGAGCCTCATGGGCTTGAGGCGTATGGGCAACTTTGATTGCGACCTCGCAAAGCATTGGTTTCAAACCATGGAGGCTTTCCTGGAGATCTCTCATTTGGAGTGAGCCTTTGTGATAGGCTTTAAAGGTTTGTTGCTGCTTGTTACCCCTTACAACCTTTTTCGTGTCCGACGTTTCACGTGTTCCGTTTGCAGCGCATCTTTCGCAGTGGTCCCGATCGCTCCACATGAGCTTCACCCATCGGCTCGCCAGGCGAGGGAGGCTCGGCCGAAGAAGGAGGAGCCCAAGCCTTTGACTCCAGGCACGGATGCACAGGTGTCGACTTAGGTCACTTTGGTTTTACCCTCCCACCAAACATTTTGTACCTACGAGTCTCCACGACCCTGTGAGAGGCTCATGACCCCTTTGTGACGGAAGGCCTCCGAAAGGGCAATCAATCCCTTGAGGTCGTTGTCTGGGCGAAATACTTGAGGATCTGCACATGCTCGAGAGGCTCCAAGAGGCACACCTTATTTCACCTGTTTCTTGGTGTCGGCAAAAGAAAGAACAGACAGCTGATAGCGATTGAAGGATTCTACCCGTGGCCACGAGTTGCACCCCAGATCCTTTTTCAAGCCTCCCACAGGTACGGGAGAACTTTGAAGAAAAGAGAGCTTGCTCCGAGCGGAAGCTGAAAACTGCGAGGGTTTCAAGGAAATGCCCAAGCCCTATGCTTCCTCGACTATTTTTTAAATAGGGGTTGTTCAACCCCTATTTTTTTGCATTGACAACCCCTATTTTTTGACATTGGCCTTTGGGTCCATTTTGGGTTGTTACTTTGTTTTTATCGAAAACAACTCTGCTATTGCAACCTCTTAAGTAGCCTTGGGAGCCAGTAGATTACTATTTATTGATAGGGTCATCGGGGCCCTTTCGTGTTTGCGCAATGCACCTGCTGAAAGTCTTGCGTAGACGGATCCTTCATTCTAGCAAATTCTAGAATTTTCCTCTGCCATTTGTGCAGGCGGCACGAACAACAAGCAATTTTGCGCTTGTTTCTTCCGTTCCAATTTTCACTCAGCTCCAAAAACGACGTGAGCGTAGACAAACCGTAGACAAAGCGTAGAAAAACCGTAGAAACACATTTTGTTTTGCGTAGAACCACTATTTTTTGGCGTTGAACCACTATTTTTTGGCGTAGAACGGGCAAATACGGGCAACTTTTGCAGGGGACCCAGAAGATCAACATTCTCATCCTGGAATGGTTGCTGTGATGGGTAGATATTTTTGCTGTCCCGTTTTTTGTTTGGCTAAGAAGGTGGGGCAAAAGAAGGACAGAAACGGTCAGAAGAGGGTTCACCCTCACGCGCTACATGGCCATGTTAAGAAACCAAGCAACATAGAAGCCAACAGTAGCCTTGAAGATTGTAAATCATATTGCTGCACGTGAAAATACATATTCGGCTTTGGGATCCTATGCAGCGGCCTTGGCGTCAAGTGTTTCCTAGCCCTTGTTCCAGTCCAAAACGGAGGCTGCCCCTCGTCATCAAAAAATAGTCTTTATCAAAAAAACCGGGGTTGTCACAACGACTATTTTATTAAATAGGCTTTGGAAGCATAGGGCAAGGGCCAGTTGTCTCTGCCAGTTTTTGGCGCGGCCCTGATAAATTACCTCACTCCCTGAGTTCCGTTTCGGACTTGAATATTTTTGGGAAGAGCCTTTTAGTGTCAATCCAACAGTTTGACTTGTTTGGCCAGTCCACTCGGGAAGTGAGTTGTGCTGGTTGCAGGTTGGCTCTCTTTCACCATTGCCAGCCTTTGCTCGCGGCAAGTGAGACTAGACTGCTCGTACTTGATTTACTTAGGTGGATGTGTGTGTGTGTTTTGCGAGGATGCGCTTGTTCCCCAATCGCGACCAGCTATGGGGTCTTAAGCTTTATTAATGTTGACTTCATATTCGTGAAGGGCCCCCCCAACTAACTGTGTTTTGTTGGTGTTGTTTTTTTCTCCTGGGACAAAGTTCCGACATATTCATCGTTGACTGGTTGTAGTCTTGCTTGTGGTACTCGTAGGACTTAGCTGTACGCATAAATGAAAACATGTGCCATATGCAACATGTATATAGGACATGCTTGGCTTCTGTTTGGTCTTTATGGCTCCGGGATTTGGAAAGCTCGCCGGGGTACCAGAGAAAGCCATGAAGTGGGCCTTATGGGGCTCCGATTCATATTTCAGGTTTTGGAGTGCCTGGAATATCCTGGAATCTGCATCACCTTTAAAAAATGGGGTGATCCAACAGAAGTGTGGGGTCATGACTCCCTTCTTAAAGTTTTAGAGGGTCACGAAGACTCCAAACAGGTACAACAACTGGAGTTGAACACAGAGTCATTTTCGGTTGCTTGGGTTGCAAGAGGTATTGGTGCCCTGAGTGGCGGTACCCCTGAAATGGGTGGGTTCCCTGAAGAGTTCCTTCAACCAACCCCGACGAAATGTGCTCCAACAGACCTCCCCAGTCATGTTGTTCACAGCATGTCCTGGCCCAAAATGAGAATTGCCCACCGAGGGCACTTCATCTTCTGGAGTTACACGGGTGCAAGAGGACTTCCACTAGTCGGATATAGAAGATATACCCTTGATCTGTTTGATACTGTGGACAGACGAAATCCAGCACCACCGAAGAAATTCTGGAATGATGATTGCTTTGTATCTACCAACAAACAATGAATTTCCTTTATCCACAGTATGCCATCTGTTTCGTGATCCGATTCGCTTTGGCGGTGTGGAAGCCCTAGCCGCGTTTTGAGCCGTGGGTCCATCTGACTCCCAGGCCTCATCGCCAAGGACTTCCTTGGCGGAGGCGAGGCCCGAAGACCGAAACGCCGGGTCCGGCGGTATCGGTGTCTACCCGTCTAAAAAAGGGGGGGATTCACCCTTTTTGGGCTACAAAGACATGTTTAAGGCTATTTTGAGGGTGCAGGTGGTCCAGGTAGGTCAAATAGGACCCCTCGTTTTTTGACAACATGCGGGGTTTTTCTTGAGGTACCCTGAAATCGGGGCTGGTTGATACACCTGCGCCAGGTCACAAATCACACAAATACCTAACTGAAAAGACCCATCTAAATCCGGGGAGTTTGGGCCAAAAGACCGGTTCCTGTACTTGGGGTTGGTAGGAGAGTAGCGGAAGAACCCCCCAGAAAAAAATAAAAATACAAATAAACAATAAAAAAAATGGGGGGAACTCCCTTTTTGGTTCTGTGGGAAGTTGCAGAGGAGTAGGGATTGTGCACAACCACGGTAGTGATTCCTGTCAAGCACGACAATGACCACGGCACACAACGCACAAACGGAGTTTTGACCAAATGGTCAGGTCCGGGGTTTGCCACAGCTCACCAAAGGCGAATCGACCGGATCTGACATTTTTGCTTTTCTACCTGTTCCATGATCAGTTGGTTTTTTTTCCGCTTGGTTTGCTTCGCGTTTGACAGATGTTGTGACCATTTCTTTCTTGTTGGTTTACAGTTGTTCTCGACGCATAAAGGGACATCATCAACTTTTGTGGGTCCTTCACCAGTGTAGGGGGTCCTTTCTGTTGGGCACCGTGATCAAAAGTAACCTCGGAGCTGACTCCATTTAGAGCCAGGAGCAATGGCTGTCCATGAATGGTCAGGGCACCAAATGGGTGTGTTTGCTCTGGGGACCCCCAAATGGTGGTGTTCCTTCTGGTGTCCCTTTCAACCCACAACGGGGTAATCCCTCAAGCAAAGCCAAGCCCAAATGCCATTAGTTGTTTTGCAATTTCTTGTCTTTCCGGCGAGTGAGCGTGGGTTTGTCTAAGGAAAAAGGAGAACCGCTCACAACTTGGATCAAAGTGACGGATGTTCCGGGCGAGTTTGTTTCCAGCAATGCTTGGGTGTGCGGACCCTGATGTGGTACACAACGGGACTCCTGAGATGCCTGTGGCATGCGCATCATATGTATATATATATATGTATATATGTATATGCATGGTTACCCCCTCTCGCCAGGGTAGACCTTTGAATGTATAGAATGTACAAATATATATATATATACATACA
>CAUJNA010003216.1:2065263-2100263 GCA_963377175.1 Effrenium voratum
TTAGGGTTAGAGGTTAGGGTTAAAGGTTAGGGTTAGAGGTTAGGGTTAGAGGTTAGGGTTAGAGGTTAGGGTTAGAGGTTAGGGTTAGAGGTTAGGGTTAGAGGTTAGGGTTAGAGGTTAGGGTTAGAGGTTAGGGTTAGAGGTTAGGGTTAGAGGTTAGGGTTAGAGGTTAGGGTTAGAGGTTAGGGTTAGAGGTTAGGGTTAGAGGTTAGGGTTAGAGGTTAGGGTTAGAGGTTAGGGTTAGAGGTTAGGGTTAGAGGTTAGGGTTAGAGGTTAGGGTTAGAGGTTAGGGTTAGAGGTTAGAGTTAGAGGTTAGAGTTAGAGGTTAGGCGTGTCAAAAAACCGCCGCGGGACCCCCTCCCCCCCTCAGACTCCCCCTAACCACCACTTAGAACACGCCTCGCCCCTTTGCAGAGACTAACTTGGCTTTTGCAAAGGGGTCGGCGGATATATATATATATATATGATTATATAGTTGTTGATAGATGGTTGTTAGGCAGATGAGCAGCTAGTTGTGCACAGATGCATAGCCTTGATGGGTTAGACACAAGCCTGCATGTGGATATGTTGGGACGGATGGATGGATGCTTGGTTGCATGGTTGCGTAGATGCTTCGATCGATGGAGAGACGGACAGATGTGTCAACCGATAGGCAGATGGATAGACAGCGGGGGGCAATAAATAGATGGGTAGAGAGAGATAGATTGGTGTATCGATGAATTAATGCAAAGATGGATGCGGACTGGGTTTAATGCCTTCAGGGTGTATTCATGGGATTGCCCCCACCCCCCCACCCCCCCCCCCCTTCGGGCCATTGCTGGGCAGCAATACCCCTTGTAGCGCTTTGAACATGTTGCAGCATGTCTCTCCACAGAGCAAGCTAGCAACTTTCCATCACCGGTCTCTCTCTCTCTCTCTAAGTATGTATATTGTATATGTACGCATACAGCTAGACATGGCTTTTACCACTTGGAGGTAGCAGGGGTACACCCGGTGAGTACATGACAACGGCCCTTAGCAAGATGGGGGGGGTACGTTTTTTGTCCATCAAACAAGACTTGGCTATGCATTTCAATACGGAACCTGTAAAAAATGGACATGAATCTGCACCGAACTCTGATGTCAACCAAAGGGCTCCCTATTACACAAGCCCAGCCGCCCGGAACCCGCGGAACCTTGAAAGCTGCCCCAAACACACGGATTTGGGCAGGGACCCCAGAGCTTTCAGATGTTGGGGAAAAAGACCCGAAGCTTGGAGAAAGAAACATATATTATAAAGAAAACAAAACACATCTCGCGCCTACTTTTACTCCGGCGGTGCGAGCAATGAGCCGGGAGCGGGTGGCATAGGTGATGACGAAGAGAAGGCCCAGGACGACGAGGCTGATTGCGGGCTTGTGGGAGGGGGACGAGACCTACTAAGAATCGGGGTCACCATCTATTAGGCCAACCAGATTAAGCTGACCCTCCAATTTCGACAGAACATTTAGGCCAACCCCAATAAACTTGCTTGTGCATGGTAGGGAATGACCTTCAGTAAATTAAAGGAAACCACAGTTGACCAAATGGGAAAAATGGAAAATGTACCTTGTTGTTGTTGGGTATGGATGTCTGCTCATGGTGTTTAGGGGTTGTACATAGTGTTGTAGTATGTTTTCCGTGGTGTACCTGCAGCATGGGTTCCCAGTTGTTCAACAAGAAACAGTCTGAAGGGCAGCCAGGGTGGGGAGCAGGCTTCAGTTTTCCTGTTTTTGCGTCTCACAAATCATTTGGCCACCATGGCCACCAAGAATGGTGGATCCCATGAATCTACATGGTATTCTTCATGTCCATGTTGAGCGGGGGTTCGACAAAGTGTCATCGAGCCGGTCCAGTGCCAAGAGACCCATGGAGGACGGCCATGGACAGCGTTCCATGTGTGGCATATGGCAGTGGCTCAAAAAACCGGCACCCAAAACGGAACCCTGCTAAGTGGAAACACGGACCAAAACCTGCGGTTTGCCCCTCCTGTTTAATTTTGAGCCACACCCATATGGGAAGAAGGGAAGCCGGCGACACAAATTCACATGAACATTTCGGCGTCCCAATCTGCGTGGGGTCATGAAGCAAAGGACTCCAAGGGTGCGCAACTGGCCAGGGATGTGTTAGGTGGCCAAATGTCTCAAAATGGTTTTCCTGTCAGCCCCCCTCAAACAGGGTACTCGCAACAAGAGCAACCAATCATGCTAGTATGCTAGTACATTCAAAGTTTTCAAGGTATCCAGACCACTCTGAAAACATGTTCTTTGGATGGCACTAATTTCAGGTTAGGGATCCAATCCAACCACTCTCCAAAAACACAAAAGTGATGGCTGCACTGTTGAGGGAATCCCGAAATGACCTTGAAAGGACAGGGTTTCCTCCATTTTCCGTTTTGGAACCTCCAAAAGTGGCAGTTTGAATGGACACCACCGGCCAACTGCAACCTTTGACTCGGGGATATCCGTCGTTGACACGTGAAGGATCCCCTCAAAGAATCTCTCTCGCGGCCCGTGGGCCAGGCCTGGGAATCGCAGTCGCGGCCTGGTAAGGCCAAACGCCGCTCGGCATCTCATCGAGTCGTTGGTTTCAGGCACATGGCCATGGTTCAAACCCGGTACCATTTTGGGATAGGTGCACAATCCATTTTAGTCTGGATTGGGATGTTCACTGGGGGTACGGGGTTTTGACCCATGGCCACAGCAATGTCTTGCTGGTGCGAGGGATGCAGGGAATGGCTTCATTCCCTCATTTCCCACTGAGCACCAGCAAGATGTCAGCTTGGCAGTGTGCAGCGTACTCCCCAGCGACAGGTTGGAATCAGGCCCTTGAGGGGCCAAGATTCTCAGGGCAGAGCGGCTCAAGGGAAAGTGAAGGAAACTTCAGGAAGCTCAGCTCGGAAACCAGAAGAAGCCAAAGGAACCCATGCACCTTACAGCCAGGGGTCACGAAACAGCCCAGTCTCCCACCGGGGCGCGGCCGTTGGCGCTCTGAGGCAGTCGGGGAGCTGCGAAGAAGAAGTCGAAGGCGTCGAACTGGTGAGATCTCCTCCGCGCTAATTTGGGTGCCTGGAGCAAACATGAGTCTTAGAAGACATGGCTGTGGGTCAAAGACAATGGTACCATTTTGGGGTAGGTGCACCGTCCATTTTAGTCTATTTTAGTTGGGATTGGGATGTTTACCGGGGGTACGGGAGTTTGACCCATGGCCACATGGGCCACATACATGGGTGAATTTGTGTGTTTATTTGTTTACACGGTTCTAGGTAGATCATTCAATACCAGGTTTGGAGTATGACTTAAATGGGGTCATGCAACAAAAATAAGGGGTCATGACCATTTTTCTAAAGGGTCCTGGGACTCCAGGTATGTGCCGAAATGAAGAGTTGGACCCGTGGTTTTCTTCTTGAACCGACCAAAAAAGAGGTGCGCTGAAAACAGGATACACCTATTTAGAATGGGTTGGAGTTCTTACCCATTTGAGTGATGATAGGAATCAACGATGAGTAGCTGTTTGGCCATGTTAGTTTGGCCCCTTATAGTACCCTTTGTGGGCTTGAATACAGAAGAAGCCAACAGAAGCTTTTATGTTGACTGAACAGACTTGAGTGCATGCATTGATACAGTAGGTGTTCACGGCTGGGATTGAGAACTCGCACATCAAGACTGTTTGTGTTGCCCCATTACAAGGGCGCAGGTTGGGGTTTCCCTAGTCATGGTTTTGAGCATCCTTTTTTGGCACATTTAAGGTGAGTGCCCCTTTGTATGGGTAATGTTTAGGGCGCTGATAGGTTTGAGTCACTCCTGGTGAGGCCTCCAAAATGCATTCAGCGCAAAGGGATTCCTTCCTTTCGGGATTCGACATGATGTTCGGATACAGCCGACCGTTTGAATCAGTTTGTCCGTGTCCTGACTGCTCTGAGAGGCCCGGTAGTGTCGCTGGGCTTCTGAAAGTTTCAGAGGTTGCTCAGAGGAGGCAACTGCTATATAGCCCCTCGACCCTTGGTACGTAAGCAACAGTTTCTCTTCAGAACCATCCAGAACCACGCCATATAGTTAACCTGCTTTCAACCCACATTATATAACCCGATTTCAACCACAAAATGAAACCACCACTCAATCCATTGCTGGCGCTCGTAGTCCCATATTTCCTTGTTCTTGATTTGTTTAAACATGATCTTTCGGAATTGGAAGTCTATCAATTCAATTCCTGGGTTGGAAATCTTAGGGAGCCGGAAGGATGCCTTGCACCGTGGAGGACTCGCAGCATTTGGCGATCCTTAGCCGCCATTTGGGCAATCTGTTTTTTCTTTGTTGAGGCTCGATACCCTTTCCAAGTTGGTCCAAGCAGGATCACAGCTTTTTGTTTTTTTGGGGGGGAGGGGGTCCAAATCCATATTGGGGGTGTCTCAATACAGGGGAACCCCCAGCATGGGGGGGTGCCTTTGATTTTGGGTGAGTTTTAAAAAGCTGCGAGCCAAGTTTCACACATATCGCCCATAGCCGCCAGGCAGCGGGCGTGGTGGCGGAGTTTTTGCTCCTCCCAAAGAGCGAGGAGCTGCAGGCGAGGACAGGAGTCAGAGAGGCGTTTACTACATCAAAAACTTAATGAATGCGTTGAATCATAAGCATGCAAATAGAATATGTAGGATACTATATGTGAATTCCCATGCGGGTTTTGATTGTTCATTTGGGCCCGTCATGTTAGCTATAAAGGGGGTTTCCCATTAAGCCGCGGGTTTGCCTTTGTTTCCTTCTCTAACCAGCCAATTGCAGTGGTGGGATGGATTCTCAGGGACACGCTCCAGCCGTTTGCAAAGTCCCCTTCAAATTTGTTCCAGGATTGTGCTGTCCCAAACGCTGCGTTATTCAAGGTCCCCCTAAACAATGTCAAATTGGGTTCCAGTGGACGAAATCAGTCAATCAGCAGGCTGCCAGGCTTCCCTAGGTTGATGCCCCAAAAGCCATCAACGAGCTGCATTTTGGCGCGATCCGAGTCGGTTCCAGCGGCGAAGTGCGCAAAGAAGAATGCTGAGTGGACACATGCACCGCCCCGCCAAGCTTTCTTTCGCACATGATGGACTCAGCCACCCCGTACCGGTTTCTGGGGTTGACCGCGTGAAAGAACACCTCGGCGCGCCTTTTTTGACATCTGCAAAGCCCGCTCTGCTGACTCACGCACCGCGCTTAGATGTAGACTTTCCCAAAAGTTGCCAAACGTCAGCTCACAATATCCACACTGCGCTTGAGTTGTTTTCTTCCTTTCGCTCCTGGCAGCTTGAGCAAGAGGCAGGAGAGTAGGAAACTGTGGGAAAGCGGCTGGAAGCAGCCAATGCCGAAGTCCAAAACTCGCTTGGATGGTGGCCGAAAAGCAACAATAATTCAAGGCTCAAGCGTTTCGGCAAACGATCCCTTGTTCAAGAGGGATGCTCTTGGGAATAAACAAGGCCATGTAGTTTAGGATATTCTTTGCGGAGCCAGTTGCTGGGTGCACACCCCACAAAACAAGGCTCGATAATGTTAACCCCGGATCTAAGTAGAACCCCCGGTTGATTTTGATTTGGGGGGTGTCCAATTCCTTTCAGTGGTTGGATTCAGACCACTTTCGGAGGGAACACGCCCCTGATAATAGGGCCGGTTTAAGAATCCTGGGTCAACATTACAAGACATGTTTGGGGGGCGAGGGTGCAGGGCATGCAACTTGCCAGGCCTTTGAGTTCGTGCCCAAGCTCTACGGCAGCGCCTGGGCAGAAATTGGTCGAAGATTTGCCTAGGTCCCCAGCCAGGTGCCAACTTTTACCGTTTCTTTGTTGGGGGAGGGTTCCCCTACTAACATCGACTACAGAAAAAATCGGGTACCCTTATTCTCACCTCTACTGGAGGACCTAGACTGATTTCCCATACAGCGCCAGCATCAGCCATCTGTGGATTCGGGGAGCCGAACCTCTCGTTGGGGTCCGAAGCAAAGATGGAACCGACCCGAGAAAGGGGTCCCTGAAATCGCTGGGAAGCGCAAGAAGGGGGTGGGGTTACCTTCTGGGGATGTGCGGGAAGTTCAGAAGTGCGACAATTCAAAGGCAATGTTTATGCGGAAGCCAGTCAATCCCAATGGTGCAGCAAGCAATATGTGTTGGTGGGCAGGTTTCAGATGGTTTGCACCATGATGCAACATCCTGTTCGTTTGTTGGACTAGCACACCTCACGCAGGAAAGATCATCCCTTCTGCAGAAGCAATTATCGAGAACTCCCTCAACTGGTCATGATTTCTGTTTGTGCTGTGCTTGAGGAAGTGGCACCAATATGAAGCGCATCGCGCGCAGCTGCCAGGGAAAGGCGCGGGCATTTCGCGTCTCATTCGGCGCGGCCAGAGGGTAGCTGGGATTTGTGTCCAATCCAAATGGGCCAACTTACAAGGAGCTTCTGTTTGGGTGATGTTTACAGGTTGGATATATTGTATGAGACCTGTATATATATATAGTATAGGTATACCTGTTTTGTGAGGAACCCTGTGCAAGTTGGTTCAAGGGACACAAAAAGGACAACGAGTCTTTTTTGGGCCCGCCTTTTTCGACAGGCTCCAATTCTCTCTAAGGTCAAAACGGGTTGTGTCCAAGGGTTGAGGGTCAGGATGCTTGTGAAAGGCAACTGTTGGACAAATGGCTTGGCATTGGCCAGATGGAAAACCAGCGGTACCATGGGTATGTTAAGCACAAAACCGTACACAAAACCGTGAATTCGTTCGGTTTGTCGCTCTGGCTTTCCCGGCGATGTTTTTTTTTCTTGTGGCACATCCGTAAGAATGGTTGGTCGACACAAGCCCCATGGTGGCCACCACAGATCGCTGAATCCTGTGGCAGCCTCCAGGAGGGAGTCGCCGTGGCTGCAAAAGAAGCCCTGAATTTCCTGAATGAATACCCTAAGAAAGACACGCCCACTTGAGAAACAGCGAGAGCTAGAATGATTTCAAGATGGCATACGTACTCAATGGAAGTGTAAGAAGAACTTCCGTAGTTAGTACTGGAAACTAATTGAGTCTGCCTTCTTTGATGCACTGCACAAACGCAGAACTGGGGACTGGAGATGGAAAATCAGACCTCCCTCGTTTTGCCTTGAAGGTACTCATTTTGCAGGGGGGCTTGAAATAGGGGTTTGGCCAATAGAAGACAAGCCAACATGTTTCGCTGCAACTCAAGCAAGGGCTGGCAAAAAAGGAGGGTCTGCCTGGTAAAATCTGCCCCAGGCCTGGGCCCACATGTCCCACCCCCACCTCCACCCCCCCCCCCACCCCCCCCAACCCCCCGCCCCCCACCCACCCCCGCCTGGCGTCCAGCGATGCGACGCGAGGTGCGGCTCCGTGGACGTGGCAGCCGATACCTCGAGGTGCACAACCGGGAGGCGCAGTTGGCCTCAAGCGCTCGACCGAGTCACGCGGGTGGCCCCTTGCTCACTCCAAAAGTGGCGATCGTTTCAACGGAGAATATTGGCCAGCTGCAACTTTGTAAGTGTTTGTGTCGAAATCCAGCGACCCCTTTTTCTCTGAGTTCCGTGTCGGACTTTATAACATCTTGTTGGGGCTTGCACAATTGTAGTGGCAACAAGTTTGACTTTGGTTGGGCAGTCAACTCAGGAAGTGAGCTTGCCAGGGAAACTCACCGGTTTTTCCGAACGATCACCTACAGACTAATGTTTCGCCCTATGCTCATGGCCAAACTTGGTTTCAAAGCACCCCACAATAGGATCATTCAGCCCCGAAAGCAAAGCCCATTCTTCTTGGGTCGTTCCTTGGTTCGCCACAAAGAACAGCAGACTTCCAAGAGCCCGATCGTCAGCTTCCAGGATTGGAGGGGTGGTTTGTGGAACTGTTTGAGGCTTTTGCTGGCTGCATCCCCCAAAATCCTTGGATTCTGCCCCAAGAATATCTTTGCGTCAGACCTTCACTGCAAGGTTTCGGTTCAATGCTCTGGGGCTAGTCGCGTCCTTTCCCTTTGCGGGGAACTGACCGGCTTTTAAAGTGTACAAGCATTGTTAGCCAGCCACTTGTATAGCCAGTGGAGGGAAAACTGTGGCTTCGGGGCTGGTTCCGAAAGGCTTAAGGAACTCGGATCCCCCGTTCGGCTCCAGATACGATTGACTCAGATGGACATGTGAAATCGGTTCCCAGGACCTCACTCCCGTTCGAGGTCCGAAAGGCTTAACACTTTTCGGGAAGACAGCTTGGCTGCGGGTCAAAACCAATGGTATCATTCTGGGGTAGGTGCACCACCCATTTTAGAACCTATTTTTAGTGGGGATTGGGATGTTCACTGGGGGTACGGGATTTTGACCCATGGCCGTTTTGGTGGTAAACCAACACTTCGCACTTGTTTCGGCCCATGGAGTTTGGTGTCTGGGACCCCGAAAAAAGAAGAAGCTCGCAGGCCCCAATGCCCTTGCGCCTGTACCTGAGCTGCCCGGATCGCGACAGCTTCGAGGCGCCGATCTTTTTCTTCCGCTGAGTCCGACTTTGTTCCGATCCGAACCCGCAAAGTCACGAAGGTTTCTATGTCTCTATGTTATTCTGCGCCCTTTACCTAACTTTCCGGCCTTAGCCACGTATTGGCCCTTTGTTACCTAACTTTCCGCCCTTAGCCACGTACTGGCCCTTCGTTACCTAAATTTCCGCCCTCAGCCACGTATTGCCAACCCCAGGGTCACCAATATATGGTAAACTTACACTTTGCTTCGCGCGGTTTTCCCAAAATCAGGCTGATTGGTCCTCCAAGATGATCGGTCGCTGAAAGGAGCGAGCAGAAAATCGAAGTGCAAAACGAGCGCAAATATCCGCAGAACGAGCGCACACCAAAAAACACACACTCTTAGCAGTTGCCCGTCTTCCTCCAGATGGAAGAAGGGGATTTGATCGTGCATTTTTTTGGGGGGGCGAGCGTTTGGTTGCGGGTCGAGCAGAAATCGGTAATTCGAGCGGGTTTTTGTTCTCTTCCCCCAAAAAAGTCACGTTGAGTGCTTCAGGTGGGTTGTTGTTTTTTTGTTTTTTTTCAGGGGCCCAGGAAAAGCATTGTGGTTTCCCCCTTGGTTTCCCTGAAGCAACCACAAAGAAGAGGGTATGTCAAAGAAAGATAGGCCGATGCGGCTATGAATGTCAATGGGGAACCGCCTTTCAAGTCATATTTACCAATCATTGCAGCGGTCCCCTCTTCCGAGAAATAGTATTTCATATCAGCATGTGATTGATTTGTTACTCAATTTAACCGCCAGAAAAACAAATGCAAAGCACCCCACCGCCATTTTGCTTGTTCAAGCAAAGCCCGACAGCAGCCAGCCAGAAGCGAACTCGCTGGATCCGAGTCCCGAGGGTAGGAACCGTTCCCCCAGAGTGAAGGCTTAGTCGCTAAGCATTTTTGTGCTCCCAAAAGGTGGAAAGCACGATATATATATATATATATGTTTTTTTAATCGTAAGTTTACGTCCAAGTGAAGAGCGGCTGAGGAACATGGCCGAGGTTCAATAAGAGTGTTGCTCCGAAGCTGATGCCAACGGCCAAAACACGAGTCGCAAACAGTTCTTCCAACGAAACTTCTACCCTGACAGGGTTTGCAGTCCGCAAAGCACCCCTGACGAACCAATTTCAGTCGGTGAGTGAGGATTTCCGGTTCATGAACTGCAACTACGGTACTTCGCTGATCCGAGTGCTTGCATTGCACTTCACAGTCTGATTTCCCCTTGTGCCAGAATTGCAAAGTGCTCATCGCCTTTTGATTCAGTTGGAACCACCAAGGGAACCATCCACCTCGCCGAGCACTCAAAGGAAGCTCTCCTTTTAGACCTTTCCAAAAGGTGAGGTTTAGCACTTACTTTTAGGCCCTGAGTGTCAGGCACCCTCCAATTGATGGGGCAGGTGATCTCCATCCGAAGAGGTTGATCGCCTTATCAAGGCCCTTTTAAATGCTTCCGAAGATTCTGAGAGAATTGACACCGCAACCCATCAGAGCGCCTTTCGTGATGTTTAACATTTGCCTTTTCACGTGATGTTAAACACCCGCCTTTTCACGCGAAATTGATAAAGGAGCCCCCGGCTACAGAAGTTCTCAAGATCGGACCGTCCCAATTGAGCTTCTTGTAACCCTTGAACCACCCAGCCTTGAAAGGGGCCTTGCGAGTTCGTGCATTCACCAAGGGCGCATGGATTCCCGATGTAACTGTCCACCAAAGGGTTTCCCGAGCGAACGGCTTCAGCACAAACTAGGGACAGACAGTAGGGGCTTTCAGGCTCATGGATGTAGCCTCGTGGGATTGTTTCAACATAGTCTTCAAACACCCAACAAAAAGGGCCTTTGTTGCTTGACGAACACAAGGGGCTCATGGACTCATGGATTCGCTCAGTTCACCAGAGCAACCACATGATTGAGCTTTCCAAAAGGGAACTAACAGGGGATGAGTGGGGCAAAGAGCAACCTAGCATGATTTGCTCAAGAGGGAACTTGATTTTTTGTCCATCCCCCATGGCTTGGGAGGTGGGGAACCGATGGCTTGGGAGGTGGGGAACCCCCATGGCTTGGGAGGTGGGGAACCGACACGTGGTGACCTTGCTGAAGCGTTTGGAGAAGGAGTTCTTCAAGTGGCGCGGCCTGGGGCCAAAAGGTTGCCCTCCGCCGGACAACTTTTGCTTGGGTCGGTTTGGTGGTGTTTTGTTGGTTGTTGGTGTTCATGTCTTGTCGTTTTCTGATGATTCCCCGGATTCCTCGAGTTGGTGCTTGGCATAGACATGCTAGACTCGTGCTGAACAAAGAACAGCTAAATAGAATATGCGTGGAGAAACAAGAATAAAGCTCCATGGGAGGACTGCTCAAGGTTTCAAGCTGTTTTTTTTAACCAGACACGATTTTGACAGCCTATGAACGACTTTTTTTCGGCGGGGAGCTGTGACAGAGCCTGTGACACACAACAGACAGAGCCAGTGGTCGGCGATGGGGTTCTTTGTACGTTTGACACAAGTGGCTCTTCTGGGTAGCCCAGAAGCCAAAGACAAAGCAGAAATGTGAGAAACTTCTCGCCGGGGAGATTGTTTTCAATTGGCTGTTTGCTGTTCAGAGGAACAACATGTCAGCTTCCATGTCTGATAGGGAAAGTACGTACAACTGAATATCAGATCAGCAGCCGACGGAAACAAGATACACAGGGCTCTATGCCATCATATCACAAGATAGTCAAGCTGCAAGCGTGGGCAGTGTCCATCATGTGATACGTATACCTTCCTGGGTCCTCCGTCTCCGGGTTATTTCGCTGTTTTTCCGTTCTCCGGGATATTTCCAGGAGACCCTCTGAAAACTAGGAGTTTCAGGTGTTTCAAATGCAGGAATCAAAAAGCAGGAGTGGCTTGCAAAAGGCAGGAGTGAACATCAACAACCAGGAGTGGTTCTTGGGGGAAGCAATTGGATTCAAGTTTTGTTGTCTTTTTTCGTTGTTTGGGCGCGCAATTTTGCAACTCTGTACACTATCCCAGCAATTATGCAACTCTGCACTGGAGTGGGTATTCCACTGATTTTACTACGCACACTCCGGAAACTCCGTCTTTTTTTGATTTGCGGGAGTTTGCGGGCTTTTTGCGGGTGTTTTGCGCGCTGAGTTTCAGGTGTGGTGCTTTCCGGTTTTGCCAGTTTGTCGCCCAAAGGCAATAATTCCGAATTCATAATAATTCTGAATTCTGAATAAACAATTCTGATTCAGGTGAACGATTCTGATTCAGGTGAATGATTCTGATTCAGAATATGTCTGAATTGGAGAGTTCTTTCCGTCAAGTACTGAATAATTGCGATTTCTAGGGGTTTCAGGTGTGCAAACCATTTCCAGAAGCGACAATCAATTTCTACCAGTTTTACCTCAAAAACCAGGAGTTTGAAAACTCTGTGTTTTTTCACTAAGACCCTCAAACAATTGGTAGTCTCCGGATTTTACGTGAAATTTCCATGATTTGGACGATCCAGGTTGGCAGAAGTGCAATCATGGAATCTGGCGGCACAACTAAACACCATCAGGTCTGACGCCTGAAAACTCAATGGAGGGGGGTGTGCGAGCAGGCGCATGTTGCCAAAGATCCGAGCCCCGAGTGACCCGACAGCGATCTTGGACCCTATCCGCACGAAATGGGAATGGTAAGGTACACAGTTGTGTATCCCGTATTAGACGGTGAATGCGCCCCAAACAAATCCTGCAGTTTTACCTGTCCGGAGTCCGGGGTCAACATGAACAGTGGTGTTCGTTCCACCTGCTGACTGCGATGACTGCGATGACTTGGCGCTCTTTTGTGTCTTGAAGGCAGCGTAACGGACGGACCCGTCGAAGTTTCTTTCATGGCGTAGATGGGTCTCAATGTCCAAAAGCGGGTCACCGCTCCCCAAAAACCTTGAAATTGGCGGCCCTTTTGAAACCTCACAGTCACACAGGAACGGCACTGTGAGATATTTGTGAAAGTGACATCTAGTTCAGTTGATGCTCATTCAGTTGCTTGTTTCACTGGCAAAGTGAGGAACAGTGTTTTTTGTTGACCTTGTGCAACCCAGCGTGCAAGCTGTGAAGCTTCTGTTTGTTACCTGCATTTCGCACCATTCACAACATTGTTGGCGGTTTCTTGTTGGCCTGGGAGTGCAAAACCCGGTGCCGGACCACCCAGTATTTCTTTGATATTTTTGAACATACACCATTCGTATTTTTGTTGCCCGTTGCTTACATGAGCAACGTTCTAAAACCCCTGCACTTGAAAGTAGTATTCGGGAGGAAGTATCGTTTTCAAAATGAAGGCTTTTCCCAGGTCGCGGAAGCGCCGCGCAAGGTTCGCGGAAGGGGTTTCTCATATTTGAGGGCCGTCCTAAAACCCCAGTCTTCGGTTTTAGTCATCGCCGAACAGGGAGAAGTAAAAGTTGTCAAAAGCTGTGCGCGCGCAAGGAGCGCGCAAGTGCGGCCCAAGGGGCGCAAGGTTACAGTTTTGAAGGGTTTCATGTACTGATGTTGCCTAGCTTCAGGAAAGGAGGTGATATTTTCTTGCTGTACTTGTGCCTTTCGAATCGTCAGACGCCAAACGAAGCCAAAGCTTCTGCGGTCATGACTTCAACAATCAGCAATTGACACGACAAAATCCGCGCAAGCCGCGCGCAAGCCGCGCGCAAGTTGCGCGCAAGCACGAGAAGCCCCAGCAAGACATCTAGCTATGCTGTCTCGGATGTCCTTAGCGGCGCGGTTCAAGCAATGGATAGGCACCCGCAACATGCACTTTCTTTCTTTCAGGCTGTGTCCAAGCTGTGTGGCAGAGCCTGCTGTTCTTTCTGTTGGGTCAAGGGTATGTTGCTGGCATTGAATTGCCGGGAGCGACCTCAGCGGGAAAAGTCTTTGTGGGTTGCTGTGTGAACGACAAACACACTGCTTAGAAAAGCTTGCGCGCAATCCACACGAAAACTTCGCAAACCGAGGTCAACGAAAACGAGTTTCTGCGCCACTGTGCGCGCGCAAGTACGCGCAAGTGCCGCGCAAGCGCGGCCCAAGGGCCCAATCGCGGGCAAAGGAATATAGGATAACCCCCATTTATTTACTCGCGGAAGCTTCGCGGAAGGGCTACGATTCAATCACGAAAGCAAGAAATCGTAGTTTTCCTTCACGCGCGGAAGCGAAAAAAACAAACTTCAGAAACTCCCATTTCTCAATCTGCGGCAGCGACGCGGAAGCGATTCCCTCGTCAAACCTCTTGCGGAAGGAACCTTTCATGCCGCGCAAGCTCCGCGGAAGCCTTCGCGGAAGGGATTTTATATTTCTCTTCGGCCGCAACTAGGTTTAGAACACGGCTCACATGGGTTTCGAAACCTTACAGGCGAGACAATTATATACCATCTTGACACCGTTTTTCCTACAAGGGACCGCCCTAGTTGTGCTGACTCCTTCCAACAAATCAGCCCAGGTGCAAAACTCTCCAGAACCCTCCCCGAAAGCTGCCCCGGATCACCCCAAAGCTTACTTGGCTATGTTGTAGTCGGAACCACCTCAAAAGGTTGGTGGACACAACTGAAACCCCCCACCTACATGATTTCCACTTATGGGTCCCCCATGAAATTTCGCACCCAGAGGCCGCAGTGGCTGTTGGGGAAAAAGGATCGGGGGCCAAGGCCAGATGAAGCCTAAGAACCGGCTCGAGAAGCCACAGCTGGGGCGCCAGAACTGCGCGCGGTGAGTCGACGGGGGCATTGGTTAGCGTCAAAGCGGCACCAATGCCCCCTGTTTGTTCGGGTTCAGGAACAAAAAGGGGGGATTTTAGGTGACCTCAGGCAGGGTGTCGCTCAACATGCCCGGTTTGGGACACGGTGGACTTATGAACTTCAGCCAAGGGGACTCGCTAGCCAAGTCCGAGGTGACGGCCAGATTAGGAAGGCTTTTGGTAATGCTTTCCTTGTTGGAAGCGCCTACTTCTGATAAAACCGTTTTGCCATTCGCATTTGAAAACAAGCAACAAGTGCCGTGATCACAGAGTCTGGAGCCGTCAACTTGTCTCACTGTTGCATTCAGGCTTGGGCACTTTAATTCTTTCGACACCTGTCCCAGGGATTTCATTTTCCAAAGTAGGAAGCATCCTTGAAATAGGAAAATGGCTGGTTACCTGAAAAGGCGTGGCTCTATCCATGGGGCAAGGCATGGAGAATATTGAGCCTTATGCATGTCTCAAAACAGGAGACCCCAAAATTCTGTGAGAGTGTCCTTTTGGTTTTTGTTTAAAACCACTCCAATGGGGTTACCCTTAAAATACTCTCGAGCCCCACAACTGTCTATTTGAGGCATCTTGTGTTCCTTGGGTCGTTGAAACAAATACCCAGGGAGCCGGACCCGCCCGGTCTCTACGTGATGTCCATTCTGCTGGACCGCGACGAGGGCCCGGGACTCGTTCAAAGGGCCTGGACCAACCCTGGTATTCGTCCATCTGAATTGGCGTCGACCAAGGCTCACTGCCGGGCTAAGCGAAGGGCCAAGAGAGGTGTGCCTAGGGTCCGGCAGTGGGGCGTTCGGTCGTTTCGGAGGTGACAGTTCATGACTGGTATTTGTGTTTGGCGACATCCTGCGAAATGTTTGTCGGTTCGCTGCCTGTCGGTTTTGGACGGGACTAGTTGTGGCTACAAAGAAGTGACAAGCCAATGGAAGTGCTTCGAGTGTTTTTTTGTCGGGGCTCAAGATCCGTGAGAGGGGAGGGGCCCGAAAACTATGAATATGTGTGCCGCTCTCGGCATGTGTTTTGTTTGTTTTGTTGTTTCTGTTTTGCAGATGTCTTTGTGATAGGCTATAAAGAGTAAGCTTGTTGCTTACATACCAGTTGCTGGGGCAGTTGTCTACAGGAAATGGACCACCTACCCGTATATAATTTCAATCGTTAGACCAAATGAACTGTTAAATACCTTCAAAGCTACAATATGGAAATATGATATATAAAAAAGTGAGAAACTTATCATAACGTAGCAACAGATGAAGATACAAGAAAGTAAGACAATACATTCTGCATGCTTATTTGGCCTAGCTGCTGTGTACAGGGAAGTAGTAATACACATGCTTCTAATGCATAGTTTGGATGTGAGAAAGAACAGACCTCGGAGGTATTCTGGATAAGATACTATAGACAGATAATCAATACATGTTCATACGCATACTTGTTAATAATCAGCGGACAACACGCTATGTTGATATTTGTGGCGTTTACGCTAGGATTATTAGAAACATTGTGTAGATCAAACTCATGATAAAGAAAACCATACAGCAAAAGAGACATAGAGCATGCAAACAACTAGTTAGCCTCTGCCATGTTGGATGGTAATCATACGAAGCCATTTCATCAAAGATGTCATGGGAGATGGTTAACTTGTAATTCCTGTACGCCCCCCCATCAACTCATTTGTCCGTCGCGTAAGCCATACCCCGTAAATGCTGTTCCCATCAAGAAGAAGGAAACACTATTTCCAGAAAACCAAGTGCTAAGATTCTACAAAATTATGGCGCACAAGATATAGCTTTGTAAAGGTGTAGGCAAATGATGCACCATGAGAATGAAGATAGCGTAAACACCATCAATACTATACTTCTAACTAACTTGTGCAAACCAACATATGCGGAGCTAATATCTGATGTTACATGTAACCCCTGGAAGCTTCCAGCTTCCAAATCGGGGAGAATCATCGGTGCCTGACCTCCATTGTGCAGCCTTTGGTTCCATTGCCGGGCTGGGCTTGGGGGCCAGGGTTACCCTTTTCATGTATTGTGGCTCTAGCTAGTGGGTGCCCCGCTGTCGGAACAATAGACACCCCAGTGGTAGCCAAGAAAAGCCGAATCACTTACCCCCAGCCAGACCTTATGCGTTGACTTACAAGTTGCTGTTGCTTGTTGGACGGTTTCTTTTTCACTTCAAAGGTTCAAGACGTCTGCACTTGATTTGGACAATTGGCACTACAGTTCTGTACCCCAACGACAAATGTTGCCCTTTTCCGCAAGCAAAGAGCCGACGCCGCGAGGCTTCAAGGCGGTCTTTCTTTCCTGGGTCCACGTGTGTGTGTGTTTTTCCCTTTCAGGTTTGGACCCCTGCAAAATTTTGTGGTTTTCGTATCGGTTTCCCTATAACACCCTGAAATCAGGGGTACCCTCAAAAAACAAACCCATGTACCAACGGTTTTACTAGGCTTTTTCTTCGAACCATGCGGCGCCAAAACATGGGGTTACCCAATGGTTTCAAGGCTCAGTTCATCCGATTTTCCGTTCCCGGAAAACCTTTGCCTCTCCCGATATCACTTGCAGAACCGAAACTCCTTGCCTCGTGGGGTCAAATCATCCCGTGGTAACCCCATTGGCTTTCGATTCTTTGTTTTTTTTGTTTGGAATCGGGGGTCAGCCGAGCCGTTGGGTTCGTTCAGACCGGCCGCATAAAGGCCCTATTGATGAGTCAGAAACAAGTTCAATGGGATGTCAATTTCAAGCAGCAACAAACAGGTCGGGAATGACTTTCAATCATTGTTTTTGGATAAATTCCGAAGAGAGCTGTTGAAGTATGATGTCTCTCCAAATGTAAGTCTAAGCACATTTTAATGATCTGGAGTATTTGCTGCGAAACTGAGACAAACGCACGTTCATGTTTTGTGCGTGCACAGTACATATGCATCTCTATGCACACTACAGTTGGGCAGATACCAAAACATTGTTCGCCGAGAGGTTCGCTTAGAGCAATGGAGACTGGCTGCCATGTGCCTCTCAGGTTTGTCCATGGACTATGTGATCTGAGGGTCAGAGTAATCAGACTCCCGGAAGGTGGTGCAAGAGGCGGCGCAAGCGATGCGCGCCTTTCAATTGGCAGAAGCGTCTTTCCAAGACTCGAATTTTTATTTTTATCCGTAGCCCTAGCTGGGCATTTTCAAGAGGCATGAAAAGGCAACAAGAAGAAATGTTTTCCCTTTTTGTTTCTGGGCATGGCTTTGGTCGGCCAAATGTCGAGCGACGCAGCGCCGCCCTCCGGCTCTCGAAATTCAGAATGCGGCGGGCTGGCCAGGCTCAGCACTGCCATCGGCGAAGGGCAAGGTGATGCGCGGTGATGCCATCGATTGAATTGAGGCTGGCTGAAGAATGACTAACACTGATGTCACTGATGTGGCTGTATGGTACTTCAAGCCCCATATCATTTAACTCTTCAAAGTTTCTGGTGCGAGCCTTTGTTTCTATTGGCGAAGACTGAGCATGATGTTTCTTTCTCCCATTCCTAGGAGCCAAAGACCCATATGAGGGCCTTCGAACCCAAGACCTGAGGTTAGGGGCCAAAGAAAATAAACACCTTGATCTTCCAGGATGGTTCCAGCAGGTATTTGGCAGGCTTTCCAGTTGAAGCCAAGAGCAAAATCAAGAAGGGCCCTTCTTTAAGAAGACAACGGACATGAATGTTTGCATGGTCATGACAAGATTTGGCTTGTGCCCCAAGCCACATTCGAACTGTTTAAGCCATAACACCCATAACACAGCAACCCTGGTGGGTTTTTTATGGGCGACTTGCCAAGCAAAGGTTCCCAATCAACATGTTAGCTACAGGTTCCATCGCCTCGCCCTTCGCATCTGCCATGGAGAAGACAGCTCCGAAGTTGGCCCCAAGGTGACAAGCCCAACCGGGGGTCCATGCTGCAGGGGGAAGTAATTCTCTATGTTTCTGGAAACATCGCGGGCATGTGTCAAAGTAATATGGGGACCCCCAAAGTTAGTGGTTTCTACTTGGTTCCCCTTGAATAAAACAAAAGAAAAAGGGCACCCTCAACGAATCACCCCGTGTAAGCCTTGCAATTAGTGACCATGCTGATAGAATCGAACATTTATTTGGAGGCTCAGATTGGTGTTGCGCGAGGATTAGGTGACGGCCTTTTTGGGGAGGGGGAGGGGGAGGGGGAGGGGGGGGACACAATCAAAGGCAACAAGCTATACATTTTGTTTGTTCTTTGGCTTCTTTTTTCAACCACCCCCAAAAAAGTAGAAGAACAAACACCACGCCCATATATCGGCAATGGGATTGGACCCCAAGCCGAGCGTTCTGGAAGCATGGGAGGATTGAAGTTTCTACATGGTTTGGAGACATAAGACCAGACTGGGCTTGGTGGCTCCCAGCCATCCCCTTAGCCTTTTAGCCTTTTAGTGTTGTTTCCATTTAAGCCACTAAAAGTTAAATTTTTAGCGGGGGATCTGAGGGCAGCCCAGACTGGGGACTCGTTTTCTCGTTTTCTCAGCGTTTTTTCGGCTCATGGAGCCCTGGACACCATTTGTGGCTTCACGGGTCGTCGAAGTTTTGGAAAGCGCGCTGGGAACTCGGTCCGTGTGCCCGAAGCCACAGAACGAGGGCTACAGGAAGGTTGCTTGCCATTTAAAGAAATAAAGCGCTCATGGACCTTGGGACACCGAAGCGCTCATGGACCTTATTAGGGACACCGACCATTCAGAGATGCCATGAAGAACTCCTTTTGCAAGGCCTGGGCAGAAAAGCATTTCCACTCGACCATCGCTGGTGTCCTAAAAGGGGCCCAGGCCCCACGCAGGGTGGGTTTACCGTCAGGACACATCCATCTGACGGGAAGACACACTGTTGCCCCGGATTCGAGCTTGGGGCCCTGAAAAGGGGGCGCGGCGGTGTGATGAAGGCTCTGAATCTGCTGTTGTCCCCAGATGAACAACCATGTTTTAAGCAGGCCAAGCGGCCAACCACACGCAAATGAGAGGACATCCCTTCTTCACTTCTTGCAACGTTTAGGGATTTAGCCATTTTTGTGGGTATCCAGATAAGCCCTGTAAATGTGGATCGAGTTTTTGAGTTTGGTGTACCCCAGGCGCCAATCCAGGTTTACCCCGTCGGAAACTCGGGCAGCCCGACCAGCGCAGGGAAAGTCGGTTGGCTTCGGTTTTCGCCAAGTGGAAGCCCAGCATCGCTAAGTTGCAGTGTTGGTCAGATCCATTGGCCAAGCCGAGACCTGCAGTGAGGTTTGGCAACCTATGTCTGTATGTTTGACATATATAGATTTACACATATATATATATATATTAATATATATATATATATATTTATGTACATCTTATACAGAGATGGGGGTGTCGTCTTCTGAGGGTGCCGAGTTGGGTCTTTGCATCAGGGTAGCAACTTTACACGTGGATGTCTTTTTGGGAGATCATTTTTGGGAAGCTACCAATTTCCGCACCACGTTGGAGAACACGTTTCCGACCCTTTGGCACGGCCACTCTTGAGGGGTCCATCGAGTCGAGGGGTTCGCATCAAAACCCCTGCTCTCGAACAGGAGGCCTGACGAAAGGCCTAAAGATCTTTCAAGGGAGGCTTGTTTTTAGGTCTCTTTTGGAAACCGTACTTTACTTAATTTGTTTGCCCAAGGCGACTCAGATACCGCGGGGTTTTGGGGGGGGTGGTCCAAGCGACTTGGTCCATGCGCATGGGGTATTTTCAGTGGTCAACACTATGGCCGCGCACCTTGGTGCAACATGGAAGGTATGATCAATGATGCATCGCTAGGTGCCCCCAGTAGTGCCCTTTTCCCCTTTTTTGGGGAGGGCTCCCCTATTAAAATAGACTGCAGAAAAAAGGGCTCTCTTTTTCTAACCTCTCTACTGGAGGACCTAGATCGATTTTTTCAATTTTCCATGTACCAAAGGTCAATCTTATAAGTGAGTTTTCTGGGAACTGGGTGGCTCTGGGTGCCAATTGCCGGGAAGATCCGGGACGTTTTCTTGAGCTTGTCAGAAAGGCGAGTTGGTCTTTGGATCTCGGAACCGGCAAGTGTGTGTGTGTGTGGGTGCGCGTGTTTTGTGTTGTTGTTTGTTTGTTATTTTTCTCCATTTTTTCGTTTTTGCACATTGTCAACTTCCTGTACCAGTTCGGATTGGACGGGTTTCTTCCATCCACATCGGCTGGTGCTGATGGATTCGCGTGGAGTGTGACAGTAGGAGGGGAGGGGGGCCAATACTTGAGATGTCAATGGATCAGACCAAATGGCTTGGATGCACCTAGAGGGTGCTGCGTGCGGCTCCAGTCGCGCTTCGCCGGATGTCCTTCAGAGCCGAAGACCAACAGTCAGGTCCTTTACGGTCCCTGAAAGTTAGGTTTTTCAAGTATTGTAGCTGTATCAAAACTGCCTGGGAGATCCGAAGAGGACATCGGCCCTGAAAGCTGCCGGCGGCCCTGGAATTGGGCAGCGCATGTTGACCGAATTGCCGATCCGTCAGAACCTTCGGGGTGAACATGGGTGCGTCTTTTGTCGGAGGGTACCCTTTTTCGGAGTTGTTTTAAGGGGAATCCAAAGCGAAACCACGTTTGGAGGTTCCCTCAAAAGGAGACAAACCCACCTGGGTGTTTCTGAAATCATGGGAATCCGGAATCCCCCCCCAAAAAAAGCGCGGTGTTTCCGAGACCCTGCTCTGAGCATCAAATCGCGATTCACATAAGGGCTGTTCTGCGTGCTTTTCGACACATGGCTTGACGGTGTTTAAATCAGGCACAATGGAGACGCTTTAGATAGGTGACCAACTCTCGCGCAACTATGGGAGGCAACGTTTCGGAACGATTTGTATCCCTTCACTTTAATGAGCAACTGGCAGCAGAACATAGTTACATCTGAGTATTGACCAACGAGGGGCTCTGTTGAATATGAGTGTGCCAAGTTGCCAAGCACAGGTTTCGGCCAGTGTTGCCCCCATTGTTTGCCGCGTGTGGACAAGTACTCAACGCAAGTTCTGATGAATTCTTGATCCGAAGTCCAAGGGTCAAACTCCCTGACTCCGCAGCTTTTTAATGTGCGGGAAACCTTTTGGAATTCCCAGACCCTGCGGACCTTGCTGGGCCGTTGGGCTTTCCTGAAGGTTGTACTATAGGTCAACCCTTTGAGGCACGCCGATCATTTGGGTACAGAGCAATTCGCGTGTTCTGCAAAAGCTATTCCCTAGCAATGATCCGCAACTTTATGAGAGACAGGGGTCCTTATCCTTCTTCCTCTTCAGCCACAAGCATCGCTAGTCGAACTTTACTTTTGGTAATGTGTACGGCGGAAGTCTTGGGAGCCGTGTGAGACATGCAACACCACAGCATGCGGAGTACAGCTTGGCAATTCGGCCATATCGTGCAAGTCACTCGTGAGGTTTCTGAGAGTTCCAACTGAGTCAATGATTCGCGTTACACATTTGCGGTTACCACAGTGATGATGGTACAATAGCCAGTAAATCTTAGGAGGGTTAGACATGAATCGACATGAAGCGAAAGGAATTCTGGGAAGAGGATGATTGTCCCAAAAGGAAACCAACATCTAAACTCCTAGGTTCAGGGTTTGATTGGACATGGTGAAATGGGATTATTTTCGAAAGTTCACCTGTCAGAACCGGGGTCGCCTGTTCGGGCCCCTTGTGATGGTTTGCGATCAAAGTCAGCTGGGCTGCCTACTTGAGGGAGGCTTTGACAACGTTGGTGTGTTGCTGTTTGAGGAGGGCCGCTACGCAAGAAGTATCTCTAGGTGCTTTCGCCCGTACGTTTAACTGATCCACGTCCCATCCGGGGTCGGCATCAAACTCGTTTCAACAACAACTAGGGACTCTAATGGGGAACGCTGTGGAGATAAACGCCAATGTTAATGATGTTCACCACAGGCTTTTAAACAAAAATATACCCTAGAGACTCGCAACTTTCAGAAACCTTTCGCCCCTGTTTTGCCTCTTTTGCCGTGGGAGGAGTTGCATCCGTCCCGTTGGGATTTGTCCGCGCGTCGGGACATCTCAAATTCTCTGCTGTCAACACCAACTGGTGGGGATGAGCATCAACCAAAAAACATAATAGGGGATCAACAAACAATTATTTAGGGGATCAAAAATAGATTGTTCAACTGGTGAGGGAACACCGACTCTGGATTCCTTGTGACCAGGATCATCATACTTTTGGTTGGGGGACGATGTTCAGCGGACCCGTCATGCTAGTCCTTTGGTTTGCCTTTCAACAGCGGGTCCCTAAATATGTGGGTGTGTCTTTCTTGAGGCTACCGGTTGGTTGACAGGGAAATCAGTGGAACGCCACTTCTTGTGGGGGCTTGCTCAAAAACAGGCAAACCCAATTGGAGATATCAGGTGCTTCGCAACAAATCGTCGAGCGTTTTGCAGCGAACCATACTTGGTGTTTTGGTATTATGTATGGCCACGATCCGCAAACCGTTTGCACACGCATGTGCGTAGTGCGGCATCAAGGTGCAATGGTGAGAAGACCTGGCCATGTGTTGATAGGGAGGGTGCGAGACTCACTGGGATCTGTTTGATACTTGCACATGTATCATGTTGTTGTTTTTGTTTTCTCTTTTTCTGGGGACTGTTTGGTGGACTTGCACATATCTGTTGTTTGTTTTGTTTTCTTTTTCTGTTTGCTGGACATCGCTTAGGCTCTTGGTAAAGGGGATGCCCAAACCGAATTCCATCTTTGTCCCAACTGTGCTTTGACCCCTTCCTGGAGTTTGCATGACCCTTACCTAGCAGAAAAAAAAGGTGGCATGCCTTATTGACCCTTGTAAAACAAAGGGGGCCATGCCTTTTTGTGACCCATACAAAAAAAGGGGGTCATGACCTCGTTTTTTTTTTAGATGATCAGAGTAATGGAGACTAATGGTTGATTATGGCCGATTCAGGCCCAAAACTGCTTGCGAGTCGTAAGGATGTTGCAAGAAGCCGCCAGGTGGCGACAGTGGCTCGGAAAGAGTTTGCGTCCGCTGGACGTTTCAAGGATGCTTACATATTTGTTTTCGGGGGCCGCTTTTTGAGCAAGCCCCAAGGTAAGATGCAGAAACACGTCTCGGGGATTCCGGTGGCGACCTTGGAGTTTGCTCAAAGGATAGAACCCTCATCACAGGCTGCAATAGGCATCTTGTGCAACCGTCTCATTGCTGCAGTGATGAGTTTCTGAGCGGGGCTTACCAAAAGCGGGGGCCTTCGCTATGTGGGGTTTGCTGGAAACTTGCCATAGGAAAACTGCCCCGGTGCCAGCCTATGAGCGGGCATCATACGTTTGGATCACGTATTTCTTTGGAAGGGAGTCCAGAGAGATTCATCTTTGGGTATTGCGCAATACTTCTCCCGAAACTCATCAGAAGGAAGCTAAAAAAACCCACATCTTTCGTTCGTTTTGGCTCCTTTCTGGTCGGGACCACTTTTTGGAGAGTGCTTGAAGACCTCAAAATAGGATCAACGATGCACTTTGTTTGTTTTTGTTGGTCTTAGTCTTGGTTTGGACTTGCTTTAGAGTTTTTTTTCTAGAGACCTGCATTTTTCGGGGGACTTGATGCCCTGAGGGTGCTTAGTGCTAGATGCCCACAGAGTCGCAAGGTTGCAATGGCTTCCCTTGCTATGGCTCTGGATGAGAATATGGTGCTTGCCTCACTCCCTGAGTCCCTGAGTTCCTGGACTTTAAAGTTCTTGGGAAGACCACTTGAGTAATCTAGGCGTGCCTTCCATGTCCATTCTTTCCAGGGATCCCTTCTTTCTAGGAAACCTCCGGAAACCCACGGAAAATAGCTGGTTTTTGAAAAGAACGATAGTTGGAAAGAATGGGCAATCAACCCCTAGAAGCAAGCAAACTTCGGACTGGTTTTGGCCTATTTTAGGAAAGTAGCGGAACCACAGCCTCAGAGTTTTGGCCATGGCGCACCTGAGAACACCTCTCCAACCGGAGCCAAGGAACGCCCTTGGAGCACAAAATCCAAAAGGGGACGGGCTGATCACACAACGAGTGGAACATGCCGTGCATGTTCATTTCGTCAATGGTTGGTTGATGAGATGAACTTGTCAACAGTTAGGCGCCTGAGTGGCAAGTGTGTCTCTTGTTTTTGAAGTTGGTTCCACACTACAAGTGACCAAGCAAACAGGCTCTGCACTATCCATCTTTTTTTCCGGAAGGCTGCCATCCTTCCAGGAATGGGTTTTATTGATTCGCGATCGCACTGAGCTAGCTCTATGGCACTCTATGGTTCCCTGCCGTAGCTGCAGCATGTCTAACCAACGTAGTCCTTGCCTTTTTGAGGGTGGATTGAAGTCGAGGGTATTTTGGTGTTAGATTCAGATGGGTTAATACGTGTCATGACTGAATGGCGGCGGCAGTTTTCTTTTCCTGGCACGAGCGGAAAGCGCGAGCCCTGCAGGGAATTGGGGGCCTATCCGGGTGTTTCCAGACGGGGCCGTCTCATGGCTTGCCTGCCAATGATACGAGCTGTGCGCGCATCTGTGTGTATGTGCGTTTTTGTTTGAGGGTATCCTTTTTTCACCTTAATTTAAAGAGAGACCAAACGGAAAGCACACACCTGTTTGTTGGGGTCCGCAATGTTTGGCAAAATCCCCACCCCCCATAGAATAAAGCCCTATACACGACCTGTTTCGTACGATGGACATGCTGCAGGGAGACGTCTGGACAGTTGAGTGGGGATGGTATGAGCAAAGAAGAATGACGACCAACCTGTTTAGGAATATATTCGATTTTCCTACTGACTGGCAAACAATTTGAGCGTTTGAGGTCAAAGACCAGCCTGGTATTGACAAGAAATTCTGCAAATATTTCTCAAATGAATCCAACACAAAGCAATGGAGGGTGTGTGTGTGTGTAGGTGCGGGTGCGGGTGCGGGTGCGGGTGCGGGTGCGTGTCTGTGTGTGTGTGTGTGCCTGTGTGTTTGCGTGTCTGTTTGTCTCTGTGTCTGCGTGTCTGTGAGTCTCCGTGTCTGCGTGTCTGTCTGTGTTTCATGGTTTAGGCTCCCCATCACCCGAACTGTGTTGCCCTTAAGGAACCACGGTTCCCGTCAGGAATCACCCATACGACAATTCGCGATTCGGATCCGGAGGCTCCGGGCCCTGAGGGCCTCATGGGCCCTAAGAAGACACGTTTTTTGGCGATGAAGTTTGATGAGGAACCCATCGAAAAGTGAGTGGTGCACCACAAATCCCCACCTGAAATGATGTTTCTGACAGGGTCTCTGATTAAAAATGAAACGCATATGGGCGTGTCTTGTTTTAGGGTGCCCTTTTGGGGGGTTGTTTTACCGGGAAACCAACAGTACACCACCCATGATTGAAGGTCTACAGACAAGCCCATATGAGAGCCTAAGAAATTTGAAAAGTTGTGGGGGTACTTTATAACCAGACGTAGTCATGATTAGAGGGGCAGAGTAATAAGGCTAATGCTCATAATTTATCCCCGCGTAGCACGACTGCGCAGGTGCCCTTTTCCGTCGGTTCCCAGCTCTTTTCAGGGCAGCCAGAATGAAAGCCACTGTACATGGGGCTCTCGCTATTTTGACACATCCCCATAAACAAGAAACTATGAATCCAAATATGTACATTGGTAAATGGTTAACTGAGATTGTTTGCGTTGATAGAAAATGATAAGTTGTAGTTTTGTTGTGTGGTTGTTTATTTGTTCATTTGTGTATCACTACCAGGAAGCATTCATGTTGGGTACTTGCTCGTGGACCCACACCCATATTAAATATAATCAAACATATTTGTGTTGCTCGCGCTATGTATTGATGTATATCATGTCACAAGCAAATATATGTTTGTGCAGGTTGAACCAAGACGTCATCCACAATAGTGCGTCACATGTTTTCGCCATTGTCTAACTCCGGTGAGGCTGTGTCTGATCCTCAGTTGCATGTGTCCAGCGGCAAGAGACCTCAACCTGAGCGAGCGCTCAGTGCAAGACTCGCCACAAGTCCAAGAGGAGTTGAGCGCAGCAGTTCCCCTCTGGCATTGTGTTGTGTACTTGTCAACACCTTGATTTGTTCAACAAGTTGTAGCCATAAACTTGCTCTTTATGGATAGCTGTTTTGAGAGATTTGTCATGGCACTCCGGAGCACCGGATGAAAGTAGTATAAACGCATTCGCAATAGCTTTGTAATTTGGAATTATATGTTTCATGTTTTCTATTTTCTGGGGCCGGGGGGGGAGGGGAGGGTTAGCGATTGGAGGTGTTGTTTGTGATGTGGACAGGCCGTGGCTTTATCCCCCTTTGGAACTGAAACATGCACGACCGTTTGCGGGCGGCGTGCGGGCCGGGCTGCAGATCATCACGCCCTTTCCAGTTGGTAACCCAGCTGATAATTCGGCTTTCGTCATGGAACTTGCCTCACTCCCCGAGTTGGATAAATAGGAAGTTTGGGCGTTTTTGGCCAATCCACGTATGAAGTGAGACTACTCAATAATAGAACACAAAAGGTGCACTTGTGAACTAGGGTCAATGATTATAGCCGGGCTCGGGTTTGCCATGTTTCCCCTCAGTAGGTCACCGGTCAGAAGCTTCGCTTGCGATGTTTGAATTGCGCGTGGGAGGGCTCAATGTTTGCAACCTAGGTCGCAAGTTAGAACGTAAGGTTCAACGAAATCTGCAGAATGTGAAATTTGAGTCGAACATGTCATGCGTTCTGAACCGAATTGTTGAGTTGCTGAGGTAGGCAACAAGTTCAGAAAAGCCAAAGACTCCTCTCGTCTGCGCCTTCGGTTTCTGCCAGGAAGCCGGCGAAGGCCGGACAGTGGAGGGGGGTTCGACTGCTGTGGTTCTGCTTCCCATGAGAGGTCGATCGCTGGGGAGCATTTCTTTGAAGCCTTGAGACACTTCGAAGCCAAAGACACAGAGATGAGCAAAAAGCTCAGATGAAAACCCCCCAGGCCCCCAACCGCAAGCTCTGGAAGGTTTGCGGAACTGGGCCTAGTCCAACAGCATGCCCTGAAGTCGCTCAGCACATCGGAGCCCTATCGCCCCAGCTTTCAGTCCTCGGACTCTGAGGTGAGCGAATGCTGGGCCCCCAGTGAGTGCAGCTTGAGGCTAGGGCCCCCAGGATCGTGCCCTTTTACGGTTTCTTTTGTTGGGCCTACTACAGAAAAACATCGGGTACCCTTCTTCCAACCTCTCTACTGGAGGACCTAGGAGGTCTGGTCGAGGTCCAAAAAGGTCGTTGTTCATTGGGCTGGAGCTAGGTGGCAGATGGGAGGTTCTCGGAGTTGCATTGGGTATTGGGTTTCCGGAGTCTCCTCCTTTTGTTTTGTAGTTCATGGAAGACTAAAATGAAGCGGAGACAACGGGTGAATGTTTGAGGTGTACCGCAGAGTTGCGCCAAGTATTGCAGTTGGAACATAGGCAGCAAACGTATGTGGTTTGATTCCAACTTGATTCTGTTCACCTATAATTCTTTTTGACAACCATCCGCGTGCCGGTGTCCGTGTTCCGAACAGAAGCATCCCTGTGGTAGGAGCGCGTTGCAGTCTGGCGGAGAGGCCAGCCTCAACAAGCGATCCCAGACTGCTTGTATCGTTATCGGCCTCTCTGCCGATGGTAGCTTGTTGGTATTTCCAAGATGGGTAGGGCTCAAAATTAAGGAGCTGGGGTTACGCGGGTTTTAGTCTTTGGTTCCAATTACCAAGGTGGCATTTTGGTACCACTTTTTTGAGCCGCAGCCAGATGCCTCTTGAGTTTCTTTGTCTTGAGCTAGTTGGAACTTGCGGTAGCTTGGTTCGCTTCCCCCCAAGCCCTGAATCTGAATCTCTTGGGACCTGAAAACCACCCCAAAGACCTTGAGGCTTGAGGCGGGACCCCTGTTGCCAGGCAATTTGAATGGTTCCAAGGAGAAATGGTCTTGCAGTCCGAGCCTTGTTGTATGGCTTCTGTTGTTACCCTGTCGCTTCAAGCAAGCTGGCCATTTGGTAGACATGTTTGTTTGGGCCAAAGCATGCGCCGATAGGCTTCCAGGGCTTGTTGTCCTCGGTGTTCGTCCCCGGCTTGGCGGCAACGAACCCCCATGGAATCCCTGGTCCCTACGCCCAGTGGAACTCCCTGCATTGGGGCATGAAACTCTAGCCTGCTTTGACCTCGGGTATCGGAGGTCGTACACCTTTCCCTTGGTGATTCCAGGTGGCCAGAGACAAATCAAGTTCCACTTTGCTAAACACTCAGAAGGTGGGCGCAATTTTTAGAGCTTCAACTTTTGGCCAGGAGATGTAGAACATACTGTGGATGGTTGCGAAATCCATTTCGCACCACCTAAGGCACCCTGGAATGATGATCCCCTGTATTTGCCAACCAACAATGGCTTCCCATGGTCGCAAAGTGGTGCAGGATTTCGTCCATCCACAGTAGGACCTTCAACTTTTCCCTGAGGACCTTTCTGGACACCCCGGGGCACGAAGCCTTCGAGCTTTTGCCGCTGGGCAAAACAGAAAGCCGAAACAAGCATGTTCGGATGACCCCTGGGTGCAAAATAACTTTTCCCAGTGGAAGTGGAGGGGCGGGCCCAAGAGGATAGTTAATAAAACCATCCTGTCCACTTCCTAGTGTTTTGACTACCCGCAAATCGCGAATCAAATTAACGCAAGAAACCCAAAAAGAGGGTTCCACAGAGTCACTTTGAGGGGAGGGCATGTTACTTAACAAGCCACACCGACCCTCCGTTTTCAAGAGCAGTAGATTGCCTTTTTGCCATTGTGCACTCTTTTCGTTTGTTTGTAGGGTCCAAGTGGTTGGTTCAGATTCTGCCTCCCTTCAACCCGAGGAAAGGAATCGAGGCTTCCATTTGCAGAAGCCCCCAAACCTCTTGGAACCGGATTTCAGGGTGAGCAGATCCCCAGCCCCGGAACCTTTGAACTCGAAAACGGAACGCTAACCACCCCACAGCTTTCAGCTGTTGATAGAAAAAACGGTCCCAACCTTTGACAGGAAGTGAACCATTTTTGTAGGTCCACACCTTTCCCATGATCCTGACTTTTCCATGCAGGGTCCAAGCAACCTGAGACAGCGAGGACTGGGAGGTTGTTTGTGGAGCAGGAAAATCCGACAACTTGACACATCCAGAGTGCTGTGCATTCGTATTAAGAATACATTGTACTGACATATCATTATCCATATATATATATATATATGTATACATATCACAATATGTTGGAACAGAGAGAGATACTTGGAACGACATGTTGCACATGCTAAAGTGACCAGTGCTTAACAAGTTTGAATATGAACACCGTGATTGCTTTGACGCTGCCATGGTTGCTTGCAGAAGAAACGGATTTGATTGGCATGATGCCTAGACACTGGCAAATGCGACAGGATGTGACATTAGGACATGTGTTCCCATACAACATGCCGGAAGCTTCCTATTAACAAGGCTGTTTTTGGTTTGTACAGTGCCTGCATGCTGGGGCCGCCCTGAGATGCTCTTCAAAGAGCGGGCCGTGAACATCGCAGCTGAATGTCACAGGCAGACTGCCAAGATCAACATCCGGGAATTGCAAGAATGCGGCTTACTCGATAGGCACATATAAGAGCTTTAATGTTTATCGAATTTGTTTGGCTTCTCCCATGATTGCAGATTCAAGTATGTGAGGAAGAAGTATCCAACTATGTGTGGTTTCAAAAACACGACGTCAAGTATGTTTGACAGTTCCAGGTTTGTCTCTCCGGATGAACGATTTGGGAATCTGAGACATGCTTTCCAGGATGCACTACATCCGTCGCAACCATGCAAACTCCAGTTGCTAGGAACACTTCAGTGTGTACCTGGATGCAAGATTAATGATGTCCTGAACAACTCGTTTTCAGAATCTGGAATCTTGACTCCAAGAGGGCAAACAACATTCACCATCCAATCAACAGTTTTAAAGGTTTGCCGAGACAAGTGTGAAAAGGGTAGTCTATTGGACTCTTTTAGAGGAGCAGAAGACTGAAGATGTTTGCTTGTCCCCTTTTAGGAAACCAATGACAATAGCACGTGTTTTGTTGTTTCGCGGGCCGGTTTGGCCAGTTCCCGGCTTCCCGGGTGTCAAAGCTCCCAGCACTTGCCTACCCAAGGCGCGGACGGACCATGGCGGCAGCAGACGCAGGGGGGCCTGGACGGCCGAGGGTGACCTCAAAAGGGTAGCTTAAAAAAGACACACTCAAGCCACAAAACGGTTTCTAAGCTTTCAAGGCAGCTGTGGGGTCAAAAAGCACATACAGAGCCGGAATGGATGCTATGGATGTTACAGAGAAGCACCAAAGGTTGTACACAGCATCACACTACACAAGGTACAAACAGACTGGAAGGAAAGATCGAGAGCGCGTGAGGCCATTGGATCCAGGGAAGAAGGACATGGCGTTGAGTTTAATTCAATTATTGCTATGTGGTTGTAAAGAATTAGGTTGCCCGGGCCGGAGCTGGATGAAATCCCATCGAGCAAGGCCGGCTCAAAAAGATGCGGCGCTTCAACATCCGCTTTTCAATCAAAGGCAAGTACACGCTACACGGATGGACCTCTGCGGCCTAAACTTGGCATTTGGTTGCAAGTCAGCCTCTATCCCACTGATTTTGTTCGGGTTTTCCCGTGCAACGCTAACCTTCCAAGTTTCGTTTGGTGTTGGTTCACTTCGCGGGCCTCAAGTTTCGGAGTCCATTTCTCCAGGCACGGAAGCAGAAGTCCCAAGTCTTAAAAGTTTGGACGCCGGAAGTCGATTTGTCTTGCGAGTTTGGAGTCGGGATGGCAATCGCAGTTGGCCCTGGTGCTGGTCTCCGTGGAGAGGGGAGCTGAGCTTCAGACAGAAGAGGCAAGACGTGGATTCGAACAGATCCTGAGTTTTGCCCTTTGGGTGCTACGTGGCAACCACAAGATAGCCGTTTCACAAGTAAGAGAACAAAAGGGAATTGAATTATCTCGAAAAACTCCAACCGGGTCTTGATCTCGTCATACTCATACACTCGGAAATATCGACCCAAAAGAATGGCAAGGACCCAATTTTGATAATGGCAATCCTCAGGCAAACAATGGTGGTTATATTGAACCCCCAATACTTTAAGGTGGCAACTGAACCCCAGGGTCGATAGTTTGCCTGCGCTGCTCCGCCCTGAGCCAAAGAGACAAGGCCACCCGCGCTCTCCTGCCGGAAACCTAAGAAACCAGCCAGCAGCATGGAACAAGTGCTGTGATTACTCTAGCGTCCTCCCTATTAATACCACCACTTCTCAACAAGGCACAATGCTTGGCCAAACTGCAATACAAGCACACAAGTGTTTGATTCACTAGTGAAGCCCCGGAGCCCTGAAACGACTTCAAACATTTCTGACAAACATCACACCTACATCTTCTAGCGCGACCACTGATGCAGGCGCGCCAACAATGAATCAATTTCTCACTGAAAAAGGAATGTCCCCTGTTTTGTACGGCCTCCTTTTCTTTCATCGAACATTGACATGACTTGAATGTTCAACCTGGGTCGTAAGTCGTACGTACATTACCAGAATGGCTGTATGTCAAAAAGCCCCTGTGTTTCCACTTGCACGAATGCTTACAGCCTATATGCATACATACAATTCAATATACTTACTTACTAGTCTGAACATCCAAGAACTGGGTGTTAATCAGGTGGTCTGGAACTCCCAGCCCACACGGCTTTATGCGGCAGTGACAAGAGTGAAGGAACTCAAAGCCTCCTTCGAACCCAATTGTGGAGCAATACACGCCTAGCTTTAGCTGCCGGACCCGCGGGCTACAAGCGCCTGCTGGAAAGGCTATCAGGAACATTGTCCCGGTTCTGAAGCGACTATCTCCCACGCATTCTGCGGAGACAATGGCCAGAATGCCTTGATGCAGAGATCTGAGACTCCGACACTTGAGACAGAAACGGACACGCCGCCAGATCTGTCCAGAAGCTGAACCCTGCCCTGAATCAACACCCTGACGTAATGCCGACTGCGGGAGGCAGGCATGAAAAACCAACCGGCCCAGAGCATGATGCAAGGCAAACAAAGCAACAGCAACATCGACCTGCCAGGAGGCGCGTATCTCAATGCACCGATGCCAAAGCGTGCTGATCCCGGTAGGTTGACCAGAGATGACCAGAGTAGAGGTACGGGATGCTTCCCCCCCCTCCCAAACAAATGGCAATGCAAAAGATTCCAAAGAGGACACCTCCCTATTGCGTTTGTCAGCCAATGGTGGTTATATCCTGCTTTGAGACTACAAAGCTGCCTCAATCTCCAACTCGGCTGGACCTCAACAAGTTGCTATGCAAGAAGCTGACCATGCTGAACCCCGGTTTTAGACCATTAACACCTTCTACCTTCGTTTGTTTGGATTCTCTTTAACTTTACGGAGACTCGCATGACCAAAACGAGTGCAGCGCTCTATAGAACTCGTTTGTCAGGGCACATTCGGGGTCACCCAAAAAGCAGCTGCAGAGGAGTCTACAAGAGCTTGGTCAACATTTTCGGGTGATTAACAGCTTTCCAATTCCCCAACCAGGGCAGAGATTTGGTAGCCAGTTCCATTCAGTTTCCCTGAAATCCGGGCTGCCATCTTTCTACCCAGAAGCAATGATCAGGTTTTCGGAGCAAATGTGCTGAACCTTTCTCATCCTACTGCATTCCTCAAGGGGAGCCCAGGACTGAGCAGACCCCCTCATTGATTCTGCTTGGGAGTTGCAAATGCTAAAGAGTTCTGGAGACGACCTGGATCACTTTGAATTCGGGGGACAACCTCCTGGGCTATTGACCTCGGCATTCACTTTTGGCACCATGCCCTGCCGGAGTTGTGTTTCTCTCTAAAGCGGAGAGCGGGGGGTGTTTTGCTTGCTTGTGGGAAAGGCACCAAGAACCCCGAAATGCGGGCTGCTTTGTTTTTGCATTGTTTTTGTTTGGTGTCCGACAGGTGTTGATGCACGCGTCCAAGTGGAAGGCGATTCGGCTCACCAGAAAATCGGATTCCGGCCCGCGAACAGCTTGAAATGGGGTCGAACACCGCGGGGTCTGGGGTCTGGGTCTAAAACCTCAGACATGACCAGGAGGCAGATGTAAGCGAGTGATGTTGCCTTACGTGACAAGTTGACACGTTGTTATCACGACGCAGATGTACGTGCAAGGCATAAACAGATTGTTGTTTTTACAGGGCTGTTACTAACTGTTAGTCTCCTCTTTTTGGCAAGGAGGGTAGCAGGCAGGCCCGAATATCCAAGGCTTTGTGTATTTGCTGACTGCGCCGTATGTCTTGCAGACTTGACTCCTTTTCAAATTCTGATCCTCTCTGCTGGCCAAGTTCCAAAAACTGGCAGGTTTGGTTTCGGAGATACAGGGACATGGGACGCGGCCCCTTTCCCGGAAGCCGAGGCTGCTCGGCGATCGTCGCTTCTTTGCTTTCAACTCATTAATAGGAGCAGTGCTTCAAGTGTGGAAGCATTTTCGGCATGTTGAAGGTCAGGTTGATTCATGGTTCGGTGTGCTCAATCGCCCCTCGAATCAATCAGGAGGTGTGCTGAATGGGTTAACATTACACGAGGCCAAGCACATCGCAGCGAAACGCGAAGGATCGACAAGTCGAAAGCTGCCAGGTGCCTGTGATCTTCGCACTGAACAAGATCGATTTGCCAGAGCCTACTTGCCGAGCTTGAGCCGTGCGGGTGTCATCCAGGAAGTGCCAAACACAACACACGGGTTAATGTTCCGAAGGAAAACCGCAAAGGGGATTGATGTGCTGCTTGGGCGTTTGTTTCCACAAGTTGAACTATCGAACATGAGGCTCTACCGAAATATAGCACCTTGGCTTTCCTGACAAGAAACATTGAATCTTAATGAGTAGTGGAACCCAGGTGTGTACATCTTGTGTTTCTCACAAGTGTCCAATTCCCTTTCGGACCTTGACCTCCAACGAGGCATTCCCGTTGCGACAGAGCCAAGGAGCTAAAACCGGGTAATGGGCAAGGCTGGGCCAGTAAGAGCGACCCCCAGGCACCAAGACATGTGCTGGAGGCCAAGACAGGATTTGGTTGTTGTTCCTCGAAAGATGTTCTCAAAAACAGGGAAACCAAACAAGCTGTGGTTTTCGTCTTTCTAAAGTACACGGCCCAGCCCTCGTTGAAACCCAACCTTTTGGGCATATTCTAGCGACCTCGCCAAGGTGATTTCATATTCCCATATTTGACTGATAGCTTGAAGCACTCTCGGTAAGTTTCAAGCCTCCATTTCAACTTGCGGGCTTATGCTTTGAGGGGAAGTGAAAGCACATGTTGTCGCAGCGAAGCACGTGTTTTTTGGCAACCAGCAAACAAGTCGAAACCTCAAGTTTTTGTTTTGCCGGCATGCACCATCCCTTTTCTTGTTTTGTTTTCCTGAGGGGTACGGTAAAGTCTCCAATCATCGCAAGTAGCAGAAATTTCACTTGCAGGCTTGTTCTTGTTAACAAGAACATTCGGGGGTCTCCATGTCTCCCTGGTTCTTAGGTTTTGTTTTTGGCCGAACTCATGTTGGAAACCCCGGCTCTTAGCGTGAAAATGCCAGCTCCAACCTGGAGCTGACGCGTGCCGAGCTGCGACGACAGTGCTGCTTGGCTGGCAGAGGGGCTGGGGGGGTTGGGGGGGTTGGGGGTGTTGGGAGGGTTGGGGGGGGTTGGTGGGGTTGTGGGGTGGGTTGGGGGCGTTGGGGGGTTGGG
>CAUJNA010003216.1:2105263-2145263 GCA_963377175.1 Effrenium voratum
ACTCTACGGCGACATGAGGAGCAAAGTGCTGAAGGTTGCCAGCTGGCTCGCGCACGCATCGGTTTGTTTGTCGGACAAACTCCCAAAATGGATGGGGAACCCCCTTAACTTTCCCTTTAACAGGTACCCTTAAGAATGGGACAAATGCCATCACAAGAAGCAACCATACAGCTATGTCAAGTAAACACGACAAGAGCAGAATGTCCCCCATCTCAAAGAATTAAAGCACCAAACTTTGTGTGAGACATGCTGCAGATGGCAGATGGCAATCCTGGTTCGACATGTTGAGTCTTGGACGTCGTGGTTTTGTGCTGATTGAACATGACTTCTTTGTGAGGTACGAAGCCCCCCTCCAAAACATAAAATTTACTGCTGGGCTTCCTGACATCAGAGGTTCAGCCGAGCACATGTCAATGGTCAGGCTCCACCGTTTGATTCCCCATGTTGGTTGAAAATGATGCCCCCCCCCCCCCCCGGCTCAACCTTTTCGCCGTTCAGGGCAGGAGAGAGTGCCTTGTGGTAACCTAAGTGAGAAGTGAGGCTGGGTTTCTAGGCACCCTGGGAAGGCTGTTCTCACTGCCCGAGTTCCTGCTCTATAGACTGTTTAGCAGGGCTCCTTAAAAGATACATTTTGCCCAATTGAACCATGGCTTTTTCGACCAATTACAGGGAAACCACCATTTACAAGGCAATGTTCAGGTATAATGTAAGGACCCTGTTTGGGAAGACCATTTTAGTGGTAAACAAAAAGCTCTGACTTTTTCTGGCCATTCTACTTAGGAAGTGAGTGGCCATTGACGCTTTCGATTCGCTTGCCTGACTGGGGGGGGGCTTTTGAAACATACCAAACACGCGACTAGTACTTTTCCCAACACAACTCCCCATGGCATTTTGCCCCAAGCTGCCAAAGGTTCAGACGTTTGCGGGGCCCCGAAACCAGTTTATGAAAGTCATGTTAGACGTACTCATGGATTCCCTTAAAGGAAACCAAATCGGATGGAAGGTTTATGGGAGTCATTCCCTCATTCCCTGCTGAGCACCAGAAAGTTTCTAGGTTCCCCAGTAGTGCCCTTGTAATTACCCTTTGTTCGGGAAGGTTCCCCTGCTAAAATAGACCACAGAAGAGAAAACGGTACCAACTTATTCTAACCTCAAACTACTGGAGGACCTAGGTTTAAGCCCTTGAAAGCCTCGCGTTTCCCGGCCGCGACTCGCGGAGGAGCTTGTCGCGGCCGAACTCCTGCCCTTCCTTGACGATCGATTCTCGGCATCGCTTACGCGCCCAACCGCCTCCCTGTCGGCTTGTTTTTTTTGTTGTAACTTGGTAATGTTGGCAATTGATTAATAAAGGGCCCCCCCCCCCCCCCCTGAACAATGGAGGCGCCAAAATAATGGGGGTGCACTTTTGGGACGTCCAAACAATGGAGGGTTTTGGGGCCCAATTCTACTTTAGTATTGCAGCCACTTCCTTTTTGCAGTTCTACTTTAGTATTGCAGCCACTTCCTTTTTGCAGTTCTACTTTAGTATTGCAGCCACTTCCTTTTTGCAATTCTACTTTAGTATTGCAGCCACTTCCTTTAGTATTGCAGCCACTTCTTTTTTGCAATTCTACTTTAGTATTGCAGCCACTTCCTTTTTGCAATTCTACTTTAGTATTGCAACCACTTCTTCCTGAGCAGACTTTTTGGAATACTACTTTAGTATTGCAACCACTTCTTCCTGAGCATACTTTTTGGAATACTACTTTAGTATTGCAACCACTTCCCTTTCAGTTCTTTCTGTAGCCATTCAAAGGAGTTTGCAGTTTCAGGGCTGGGGATGGTTTTCAACGTTTCTGAGGTACACAATCTTCAGCTTGTCGCTGAAGGAGATTCAGAGTTTGGGGGGGGGGATGGTTTTTTAATTAAATTTGCTTTGTGGAGTTTTTTTTTTGAATTTTCCCCCTGGCCAAAAAAACTTTCTATTATTCTGGTCCCCTTAAACAATCACATTATTGTGGTTCAGTGGGGTCTGTGAGGGGTACCCTTGTCCTGATTGTTTTTTTGCATTTTTTTTTAGCACGGTTTAATAAAGAGTTTGCAGTTTCAGGGCTGGGGATGGTTTTCAAATTTCTGAGGTACACAATCTTCAGCTTGTTGCTGAAGGAGATTCAGAGTTTGGGGGGGGGGATGGTTTTTTAATTAAATTTGCTTTGTGGAGTTTTTTTTTGAATTTTCCCCCTGGCCAAAAAAACTTTCTATTATTCTGGTCCCCTTAAACAATGGGTGTGAACCAGAATAAGGAAACAACTTTCTATTATTCCGGTTCCCTTTACTAATCGAATGCCAACATTAGGGGAGTCCAAGCAACTCAGGCTTGCCCGCTGCTGGGTTGGGGGGGGGGTCATGTGATAACTGTGTCTGGATTGTGCTAGAATTCGAACTTAGGATCTGGGCTTGCAACGAAGCACTCGTGATGAAGAACCTTCAGCTGGGGCCCCATCTAATTTTCAGAATGATCACTTTGTGGGCCGCGCTTTTTGATGGACGCGGGTCAATAGGCTCAGATGTGGTCCAGCTGATCTGCCATGGAAGTGAGGAAGCTTGCGCGCCGCTCTTCCTACGTGTTGCGTGGATTTGAAATGAAAACAGGCCGCTTGCCTGCGTTTTGAAGCTTGCCCACTCCCCTTCAAATTGACATGGACCCCATGAAGAGGAGGTTGCTCAAAAGCTGGTTTGTCGATCAGCAATTCACACCTTTACGGTTGCCTTCCTTGGGGTGTCCCTTTGGGTAAACCTTTATTGCTTCGGCTGTTTGATTCAGTTCTCAAGCTCATAGTCCAGTACGAAGGGGTAGGGAAGGCACAGCTTCCGTCTGAGGAGCCGTCTACATCCACCAGGCGCGATTCCGGGCTGGAGTATAGGCCCTATCAGAGAGCGTCAGAGAGGACCCTTGGAGAGGTCCTCACAGACCTCCAGATTTCGGACCTCAATATGGGCCCTTGGGAGGACTTCGAGTCTTGGGATCGAAGAATTGGCTTCCTTGAGCTTCTGTGTGGCTGAATGTCTACTCTGCAGATCAGGTCTTTGGAGACCTTGGCGGAGCCCTTGGCTGTTCGAAAGCGCGTGGCTGCACAGCCCGGCCAAAACACCCTCGTAGGCCCCTTTTTGTTGCGGTATTTTCCACAGGGGCATAGGGGTGTTCACAGACCTCAGTTGGTCATATCTTTGCACACGAAATTGGGTAGCCTTCCCCCTCATGAATGTAAACAGAGTCGCCTCCCCGAAAAAAGACACCCATATGGGCGATTGTAGCGACCCAGACCAAGCGGGGCTTTTCTAGTTTTTCCCCCCTGCCCCCCTTGGCTGTTTCTTGGTGCTCAAGCTCATCAGGTCACCTTGGTGGCTTGGATTGTTTGTTTGGATTTGGATTGAAACCCCGCTAAAAAAAAAACGAACCACCAAACCACCAAACCACCGCTGGCAGGCAGATCCAGCACTTGCGGAAGGTGAACGGGGGTCTCTTCAGCGATGCCCCGTCGTGGCAGCGGGACACCGCCACTGCGCCACTGCTGCCCTCGAGGCGACTGAGTGAGTCACTTGCGTCTTGCGAATCGCATGCGATCGATTGGATAGGCAGGGAATCACACCTAGCATTCCTTCAGTGGCTTGGTAGGGAATCCCATGCCGGTTCATTCCCACCGTTGATTCCCCGAGAACCAGCTTAAGTAAGGCATACAGATATCCTTCAACCCAGGTGTTCAGATCACAGCCTGGCCTAGGAACTCTTCCCCGCTTGTCGCGAGACTTGCTGCCAAGCATTTCCCCGCGCATTCCAGGTTCATCGAGTGTTTTCTGGGTTTTGTGTGTCTTTTTACCGGCTCCCCCAAAGCGGCTTCGGTTGTCCTGGTTTGATACCGACAAAAGGGTACCAACGCAAAAGAAGACATGCATATCATATATATACACATATTACATATATATATATATACACATACATATTGCATACATATATATATATATTTATATGTATATATATATATATATATCAACAAGTTGTTCCTAAAACCGTGCCATCGGCAACCATTTGGCCGCAGGCATCGGTGCCTGTCACGGTCCATTTGGTCCAACGCCGTGGGCTGCTATGAGATGTTCCCGGAGGTCTCGGAGGCTCCTCCCCGCTTTTGGGTGTTTGTTGCCTGGAACCTTCGACTTGTTTGGGAGACTCTCTTTTTCCCCTAGTCAAGAACCAGCAACTTTTTGCAGAGGGGGCAATAGCCACCAAGATTGCATATCGATCCTTGTGAAAGTGGCTTGGTTCGGGGAATCAGGGGTATGCAGACGGGGGAAAGTACGACCACCCTTTTCGATGATTTTGCTTTGCCTCAGATACATGAGGGACCCGTGCAACTGCTTTGCTTCCTCGATATTGTTTGAGCCTGCAGTTTGGCGAAGAGCCCCATTTGCTTTTTTGGGGGGTTTTAAAGGCTTGACAAAGCAGACGCACCACGCCCTCCCAGTTTTGTCCTGAGCTTTGTCCGGGTGTGGGCGTCTCCAGTAGCTATCATGCTTCATTCGCATACGAGAACTAGTCCCCTCGTTTCTCGCGTGTGTGTTGTGTTTATGTTTTTGCTTGCTTGTGTCCTTGCCTGCTTGCTTGCTTGCTTGCTTGCTTGCTTGCTTGCTTGCTTGCTTGCTTGCTTGCTTGCTTGCTTGCTTGCTTGCTTGCTTGCTTGCTTGCGTGCGTTGTTGCTTGATGTGTGTTTGTTTGTTTGTTTGTTTGTTTGTTTGTGTGTTTTTGTGTTTGTTTGTTTGTTTGTGGTTGTGTGCTTGTTTGCTTGATTTTGTTTGCTTTTGTCTGTTTTGCTTGTTTGCTTGCCCGCCTGCTTGCTTGCGTGCGCTCTTTCTTGCGTGCGTGCGTGCTCGCTCGCTCGCTCGCTTGCTCGCTTGCTTGCTTGCTTATGTGTTTGTTTGTGCATGTGATTGGCTGCAAGTGTGCGTGTGGGTTTATTTGATCTGAGCTGTAGTGATGGATTGTTGTGGTTTCCTTCCGGTTTGCCTGGCTTGCTGCTTGACCGCGTGTTGTTGCGTTTTGATTAGTTGGCTTCTCTCAAGGCGATCGCGTTGGTTTGGGAGTTAGCCAACTTATTTGTTTGTTTGTGTGTTCATCTGTCTCTGTGTGTGTGTGTGTTTGCTTGCTTGTTTGCTTGTTTGCGTGCGTTTGTGTGCGAGTTGTGCTGTGTTGTGTTGGGTTGCCCCGCTGTGTTGCGTTACATCGTGTTGTGGTATATACCTGCTAGTTCCATTGGTTGTTGGTTGGTTGGCTGGCTAGATGGTTAGCTGGCTGGCTAGTTGGGTGGTTGGTTGGAAGCATAACTGTCCGCCACGCAAACAACCCAACCCTTGGTATGTCAGCAAGAACCCGTAATCTTTGCGTCTTTTGACTGATCAGAAGCAACGAACCAAAGCTCCCTATCGTCCCACCACAAGAAATTCCCTTTGGCTCTGCCAAGCGATTGCGCCCCGTCCAGGCGGTCGGATCTTAGTTCGCACGAAGCAATGTATGCTGGAGAGCATGTTTTTGTCAGGCTCTTGGACATGTAGATGCGGGACCATGACTTTCGAGATTTGAAGATTTCGTTGCAAAGAGGCGAGTTCACACTTAGGCCATGTTCAACTCAAACTCGACGTGCTCGACGTGCCCGAGGTGTCTGATTGATGTCCCCCAAAATGGGGGGATCTCTTTGGGTCAGGCTTTTGAAGACAAGTTAGCGAGCGTAAAAGGAAGCCGGCTATGTTCCAGGGTCATTTTGGGAAGCACAGATTTCCGGACTTCTGGCAAAAGTCAGCCCTGGAAATCCACGACTGTTTTTTAAACGTCCTTTGCACCTCGCCTGTTTCTTGCAGCTAAAGCCTGTTTTTTGCGCCTGCAATGAGCCATGGCGTGGTATTTGATGGATTATTCATGCTGTTGCCACGTTTAGATTCTACAAAGCCTGTTCCACCCCAACATGTCTTTGACACAACAACTTTGGTGTGAACATAGCGGTCCGTGATGTACGCAAAAGTAGCGTGAAATCACCGTGAACATACCGTGAAATTGGCGTGAAAGCCTGTTTTCCAGCGTGAAAGCACATTTTCTGCCGTGAATTTTGACACCGGTGAATCTATGTGTTTCAGCCTGTCCTTTGGTAATCCCTCTGCTTGTTTTGTGGGAACGGAGGTCAAGTCTTTGCACACTTTGGTCCTGAGCACGTGCGGCCCCCGAATTGTTCAATGATATCAGCTGAGCTTGGACAAAACTGCTCCTGGCAAAAAACCGCCTTTCACAGAAAACATGCGAAATAAACCGCCTTTGGAACCCCAGGGTCAGGAGCAACTCCATCTGGCCAGCCCTCCATCCATCCGTCCGCCCTGACCATCCATCCAGGCAAATATAAGCATGCTTCGTACAATGTGTGCGGAAACACGGGAAACAACACATGCCAACTAAGTGAAGCCTATGCCTGAAGGCTCCCCGTTGGTAACGCGTGCCCGTTTATCTTCTGACTCCACCAAAGCGAGGAAAAGGAAGTGCAACCCCGAGATGCAGAGATGGCCTTGTTTTGGCAAATGTAACTCATCAACTCATCAACCCCATACACCAAGGCACAAAGCCTTGCGTAACTGACCCAAGCTGCGCTTGTTGACACGGAAGGTGGAACCTGGAAGTTCCGTGGTTCCTCATGCGTGTGCCTGCTACGGCTTGTCCCTTGTACGATTGCTCGCTGCATGAAAAGTATGACAAGGATGTGTTTGCCAGGCACGGATGTGGACACGTTGGGGGGGGGGGGGGGCTTATAACAGTAACGAGACACGACGTGGCTAGAACTAGGCATGAAACAGAACATAATCACGAAGGCAATCGCGCACTCCACCTGGAGTTTGTGGCCACCTCGCCTTACTACCCATGCACCGAGCAGGTTTTGCAGAGTGAGTGGCAAGTGGGAAGGCGTCCTGGGTCCAAAGACACGACGTGCATCTCGGCCATAGGCCCCCATTCATGGTTGTTGGTAGGAAACATTATACATTTTTGCTTTTTGTGGTTTAGTCGGAAACCCCCACTTAACTGCTAAAAAGAATGTTGCTCTCTTGCCACCGTCAACCAAGCATTGCCAGGCGAAGTCGAGTTACGTGGATCACAAGCCGCTGCCTGGCAGCAGGGAAGCGTCGCGCGGCTTCGGGCGGGCTCGTGGCCTGCAATGAATGGGGAGCAGCCTGGAACTGGTCGTTTTCGGGGACGAGAGACCAAGGCCGACTTTGACTTTGAGTCACGTGTGATGTCGGACGTTCTCGATTTCTCTTCTGAGTTGTCATTTGCACAGTAAGCTCGTGTCCTTCTTGGTCTGGGGCCAGCATTCAGGCAGACTTTTGAGCGCTGAGGAAACGCTTCGGACCGGCCAAGTGCTTCGTGAGTCATCCAGACGCTTTCAGCATCCACCGGGAGGAAAGCTTCAAGTTGCAGCCTCGGCGAATGAGCCATTTCGCCTGGGTCAGGGTTGTCTTATAGAATGGGTGTAACTCACTTCCCGTTCATGGACGTTTTTGGGCCTTCCACTCGGGAAGCGAGATATAATATGCTTAATTTATGTAAAGTGCAGCAAAAGGGTTGTCCCAACATATATGTCATGGGTGGGGAAACGGGTTCCCCTAACGAAGCCGGTGTGGGCTGGGTTTCCGTCAGGGTGCCGGGCCTGTTTCAATATGAGGGGACCCAAGCATGAGCGCTTTCCTGATGTTTTTTCCGCGTAAAACCAGGGCACCAAAAAAGGACATACAAGATTGCCTTTACATTCCTATTTGTCATTTCTCGGTTTCGGGGGGTGGGGGGGTGAGGCCAGACACCTCCATAGATTCATGACACCAGGCATGGCTGTTTTGCCCGCGGGCCTGCCAAAAGGAAAACCTTCATTTTGGGGTCCCCCCTATCAACGCAGATCATTTCTGATGGTAGCGCCGAGGTTTGGCAACAAGCAGATGATGCGAATGGGCGCCCGCCCGAACGCGCCGTCTGAGAAAGCTGCGCATGGCTGACAGAGGAAATTTCCAATGCCGTCTTTCGGGTCCGAATTTTGCTTATCCATTGGGTGGTTTCCACTATTCCCAAACCGTCCCCAGGTGTTCTATGGGATATACAACTATTATATAAGGCAAGGTTACATTCCCCGTGGGGAGTAGTGGAAACAAATCTTAGATGGCCAACCTTCTTCCCATCTAATGGTTTGGTAGAACCTAGTATATATCTGATTGGTTGTGCGCTCAGTAGTGTTTTCGCGGAGGCCAACTCTCCAACAGCCCAGCCAGATTTCCCTTCTTTGTTGAACCCATTCGGAGTCTCCATGATCCTTAAAAATTGAAAAAGGGCCCGGCCATGACCCCTTTTTTGGGGTAGCGACCCCATTTGTCGAGGTGATTTTTTGCGTTCGGGGGAAGGTTGGGCCAACCTTGTCATGATCAACCACCGATGCTGTTTAATCGTTTCAAAACAGAAAGGGTTCCACTTCACTCCCTCTATATGGAGTTAATAAAGGTTCCAGGACCCATGGAAGTGGAACCCTCTATATGGGCGCCGACCTTGCAGGGTTTTTGAACCTTTACATTAAACAGATGTACAGCCACTAGAGGTCTCAGGAAGTCTTTGTGAGCCAAAGACGAGCAACCTTTCTCTGGAGCTGCGCAGAACGCGACCTTGCGTTATTAACAATAACTCAACATGTCTGAAAAAAATCGGGTCCAAAGAAGCACAAGCTTCTTCCATGAAGGGAGACAGAAGAAAACAAGACTTGCAACCGTATTTTTCCGTGGGTGGTCGTTGTCAAATTAAATTAAATTAAGATTGCACCAACATAGCACCAGGAGATTCCTCTAATGGCCCTCGAACAGGTACCCAGACCAATGTGTTTGTTTGCCTCTTTGAACATCACCAGCGTGCATTCAATTTGACATGGAAAGGAGCGTCACTCGCTTGACGCAAGGCCAACCATTTGGAAAGCCCCTTCACTGCTGACGCGAGTGTTCTTTGCTTTTTCGGTTCTGTTCATGTGGGAGTGTCTTTTTTGAGGGTACCCCTTTTCTATGAATTTCAGGAGAAACCAACAGGACAACCACCATTTTGGGGGGCCCCTAAAAGGCACCCCCCATGTGCAGGGACTGCAAAGAATACCGTTCAAGGTGGCTGGGAAGACCTCCCAACTAACCTCGCCTGCAAAGCACGGCGAGAGCTTAGCTATGCCCCGCAGTTTGCGGCGGAAAATCGGGCGATCAGTCGGTCGTTCGGCGAAAATAGTTATCCCCACTTTGGTCGGGTGTCCATTTGGGGGGGGCATGACGCGACTCTCTAAAGGTCCCAAACAAGGAACACTGGTTCTGACCGTGGCTAGCATATCTTGTTTTGGAGTCAGAGAAGACGGCATAGCAACCTATCGATGAGTATTTGGCATCGCTGGGGTTTAGTTGCATATTTCACAACTATTGTTTACCTAAGGATTGAATTGTCATCATCCCAAATCTGGTGCTGGTCATTCTTTTGATGGGGGTTGAACCCTCGTGGAACCATAAGGACTTAAGGCTGTGGCTGCCCGATGACTCTTGGAGTCAGGGATCCTTAGGGCGCTGGGAACATGAAAGGAACACCTGCGAAGCTTCCGACAATATTGTGCGACTTCTCCAAATGCAAAGGTTACGCTTTGACACCCACACGATTTGCCGTATGTGTGTGCGTGCGCTTTTTTGGAGGGAACCCTTTCCAGCTTGGTTCAAGGGGAAAATGTGAGAACAAGCAATCACCTATTTGCGGGTGATCCCCCATTCTGACACATGTCCATTTGCAACTGTGGAGGGACGAACTCCTGCACCACTTTGAAACACTGGTTGAAACCCTTGTTTGTTGGTATTTACAGGGGAATCATCATTCTAGGGTGTTGTAAGGTGGTGCGAAATGGATATCGTCCATCTATTTGCTATGTTTGTTTTTTCAAAGTTCTTTTTAACGTCCTGGTTCATTTGATACTCATTTTGGGCGTCCTTTTTCCATACGAATTACAGTTTTTGTCTCCATGGTCGTGCCTGAAAAAGGATGTAGGCGGTGCCTTTTTGGAGACCGGGCTTGTGGAAGGTCTAAAAGACAACATTCTCTCTTCCGGTCCTCAGGAGCAAAACACATGGGGCGTGTCTTTTCAAAGTTGGTTTTGAAGGGCGGGCAAAGGGAAACCAACCGCTTTCAGGGGCCCGTTGCTATTTGAAGACACACCCGTTGTTAGGTCTGAAAGGCAAAACCGCTTTGGTTTCAGCTGCAAAACGGCAAGTGAGAACCTGCCGCATGCCATCCATCCTCCAGACCATCCTGGCGTAAGGAAACATGGTCATATTCCTGGCAAAGGGCACCCGAGATATTTTCCCCCCCACCAGCCACCCTTCCAGCACCAATGAACTCCCCGGGGTTTCCCACAAAGTATTGGGAGCGATTTGCCAGTGGGCAACATCCGATCTGTAAACACCTCAATTCTACAACATATTGCTTTCTTCCGCAACTTTTTGGTATTCACAAATTCACCCTGATTTTAAATTTCCTTGGGCTGACTTTGGACACATTCAAGGGCGGAGTAAGCCAGGCGAAGCGCTGCAAAGACGTGCCCGGCAGCTCGGAGCTTTCGAATTCGCGTTTGTCGTACCACGCATGGGGTCGCTGGCCGTTCCTCGTGGTGCTGCTGTCGTGCTGGAAGTAGTTGACGTTCTTTGCAAGTTCAAATTGTGAGCTTGGTTGTGTTTGTTTCTTCGGTTCTTGCTAGTTTTGCCGGTTTGAGGTTCCTTGCCTTTGTTTGCTTGATATCACAAACGAAAGCACTATGTATTGCTGTTCCTATACGCCACAAAGTTGGTTTGCGCGGCGTCCAATGTCCTTCTGGTGCCACTTCAGCAAGCAACCAAGTTTGATCCTCCGATTTTGAGACATTCGCATTTGACATAGTTGATGGTCATCTGATGGCCAGTTTCATAGTTGGAGCCAAGTGTGTGTGTGTGTGTGTGTCCTGTTGTTTGAACTGCTGTCCCCAACAAAAACAACAGAATGAGTGCCCTAAAACACGAGCACCCAATTGCTCAATGCACCCGTGGTTGTGTGTGCGAATTCTCGTTATGCCAAATGTTAGCCTTGCAAGGGAATGCACTATGTCACAAGGTAGAGTCAACTAGGGTTGAACTTAAACCACTTTGGTCAAGTTCGCAACCGACTACTTCAAAGGCATCGTTTTGGCTCGGTGATATGGTACATCTATCAGGGGCACGAAGTGATGCATCAAGTCCTGGTGCTTGATTGTTTTTTAGAGAGAACAACATGAGTTGAACCTTTCCGAATTGGGGCGAGAATGGCTGCCCCTTTGGGGGGAAGCCCCCGAAAACCAGAAAACCGCGGGCTTCTTTCATTACGCGTTTTAACATTTGGTATTGGCGCAAGTCTGTTGGTCAGAAGCGAAGGCACAAGTGGTGGTCCTCCCTATCCGGGCACATTTGAGGCACAAGCGCACGGATTTCCTGACGGGCGTCGAGTCTCCGCCCTCCGCCGTTGCTTTGATCCTGGAGGCGGTTCTGTCCAAATATGGGGTGTGGAACCCACGAAGGGAATTAAGACCTCTTGGTCTAGGTCCCCCAGTAGTGCCTTTCTCTTCCTTTTTTTTGGGGGAGGGTTCCCCTACTAAAATAGACATCGGGTACCCTTATTCTAACCTCAAACTACTGGAGGACCTCTTGGCGGTCCCTTGTCGCCTGGTGGGTTTTTTTCAACAGCTGATCGCTATGAGGCTCTTCCCAGCTCCGCTCCGGAGTGGTCCTGAAGGGTTCCGGATGGGGGCTGCTGCAACTGATTAGAGTCACAGGGTTTTGGTTTGAAGGCGATTGACAGGCTATCCAAGCTTCCAGCATAGAGAACCAACATTTCTTGCGGGGTCCATATCACAACCTAGAAGGACATGCCCATGGCCATTCATGATGTTTGAAACTCTACTACCCTGGCACAGAGGGTTTGTCCTCTCCTGGAATTGTTGCTCTGCAAATGTCTAGTTTTCTGGGGTTCCATGTTAAGGTAGGGGAGCAGCCTCCAGAAGAATTGCAGACTTTAGGTTTCTCCAGAGTCTGGTTCCCCAGTATGTAGGTTAAGCTTGTGAGAAAGCCGGGTTTGGGCTCGATTTTGCCGGAGGTACTCCACGCTTTGTGAGGCTTTCCTCATAAACCCAAAACACTACCAAGCGGGTTACTTAAAAGTTTCAGAAGATTGCACTAAAACCAAGCCACTGCCAACAGAAACATGGGTTATGGCGCCACTATGTTCGGGCACGTGATCCATTGAGTAGGTTATCACCATGAATAGAAGTCAACCAACCCGTGGTGTCTCACTAACCCTAGTCATAACCAGCTTAAGTAGATGGCGCAGTTAAGTTAGGGCTAGTGAGAAAGCTAGGTACATCTTTAGTTACAGGGTAAGCTCATGTTTTCAAACTTTGCTAGGGGTTTTGCGCCAGGAATATTTGTCTTAGTCCCTGGAGAAAGGGGAATTGGCTCCTGGGCCACGAACCGCCGTTTGGTAGTCGGGTATGCCTTCTAATCGGGGTCTTGGATTTTATATTGTACACATATATATATATACATACATATGCATATAGGGTTCCACATGTCTCTTTTTGTGCATCGCGTATTTTACACAACCCAACTGAGGCTTTTCAGGCTCCGCGTCCTTGGCTCGGCGTCTCTGGTGCCGTAACGCCCATCGCCGGGCTCGCTCTTGTCCCGCTCGCTTCAGCAGCGGCTCGTCAGGTGGACAAGGCGGGGGAGGTTCAGGGCGAGATGACGCTCACGGTACTGGTGAAGTCCGGTCGCCTGATCCAGGGCCAGCCCGGGGCCTCAAGGCGTTGCCCGAAGTTCGGAAGAAATGTGGGGGTGTGTGTCGAAACATGGGGGGGTCCTCTATATGGAGCTTGACACTTGCTAATAGTTTGTCTCCTATAGTTATGACTAACATTAGCTATTGTTAAGTACCTCACAACCCCAGTCAAAATATTTAGGCCTTTATGCTTGGTTGGTTTCCTTTTGGATCTTCTTGAACTGCTAACCAACTGGGGTCCGCAATTTTGAAACAGTCCCACGTATATATGGCATGTGGGCCCAGTAAAGCCCCAGTAAACCCCAGTACCTCTGTTTGTTACATACCCATGCTCACAGGTGTGCGTGCGTGCGTGCGTGCGTGCGTGCGTGCGTGGGTGGGTGGGTGGGTGGGTGGGTGGGTGGGTGGGTGGGTGGGTGGGTGGGTGGGTGGGTGTGTGTGTGTGGGTGGTTTTGTTAGTACCCTCTTTGAGGCTGAAGGGGCGCAAGGAAAGCCATGAGTGTTGTCTTGCGCTCGGAGCCTTTGCGGGGTTGGGCTTCGGAGACCTGGACCGTCAGTTTTCCAACAATCAGCTTCCCTTTAACTGGTGGTTTGGAGCCTGGTGGCTTGGTGGTCAAGGAGGGTTTTTTCATTTACCCTCTACAAGAGCCGGGGGAATAAATCCCAAACCACCCATCCACATCACCAATTAAGGCTTACCTGATATGTTTGTGTTTGAGGGTACCCTGTTCACCTTAAAGGTCCCCTACTTTTGACACATGCCCATCGCGAGCTCATCGACACAGGAGCAAAATGACCCATGAAAGTTTTTGACACGGGAATTCTAGTTTCCATGCGAACGTATAGCAACCCCAGAAAAGCCCCTGGAACCGCCCGATGTTTTACCCACGGACCACCCTCGGCAGTTCAGGACTCAACTGGTCGATGGTTCTGGACAAATGGTAGAAGCACCCTCGAGCTGTCTCGGTGTCCCTTCAAGTAAGTAACTTAATACGCAAGGTTCCTTTCAGTTGTTCTCCAAAAAGAGTGTTTTTTGGCTAAGTAAGATTCTCTTTCCCAGGTGTCTTGATCCAGAAACACAAGCGAAGGTTCAGGTTTGAGGTAGGATCGTGGCCCGGGCCTCTGTTTTGTCTTAGGGAGGGTAGCCTTGTGGGGTTCTACAGGATGCCAACAGAAAAGCACGACTTTGGGGGTTCAATTTAGAATCAACCCCAAGCATCAGACAGGACCATCCCTTGTAATGGACCGCACAAAGGGCCCGGTACCAAGATTCCCGGGAAGTGCCAAAATGGCTACTCTTTTTCCGCAGGGCGACTGGATTTCTGAGAGGGTAATCCGCGACAATGAATCCGTTTTGGCATTCAACCACTACCTTTGCCTCAGGTTCTTCGTGGCCGGCAGCGCCTTTGGGCGAGTCACGACGCTGGGCTAAATCTCGGGATTGGAGGTTCCAAACCTTGGCACAGCAGTTGCAACACATGTTCTGCAATGCGGCCTTTGGGATATTTAACAGGAAGTTGGTTGAACAATGGTTTTGACAAGTTCAAACAAGTGTGCCCCCAGCCCTGACTTTGACCTGGTAACATAGAGATCCCCTCAAGGCAAACCGGGCTTTCTAGGCCTCAAGGTCGGGGCAGCTTGGGGTGGAAATTGGTTGGTGGCGTCGAAGGACATTGCAAGACATGGTCACAGGGATGACCCATTTTTCAGTATGCTCCCCTGTTCTAGTCCGTATTAAACCTCTGTGAAATGCATGATTTTTGACCGGTCCCCCACAGATTAGGCCTTGGTCAACCCGGCTCATGGGAGGGCTCGGGTTTCAAGGGCAGCAAGAAGGCAGCGATGCCATCGCTCCCGATTGAAAAGCGGCGCAGCGCCGCTGCCCCTTGGTGCCATAGGACTTTAATCTGCAACTTCCACTCAACATGGTCTGGATTTGGGCGCCTGCATCCCCAAGGCTTATCTCGGCATGCTTGTATTGGGCTGGGAGTGATGGAAAGCCAACGAATAATTTGATTCGCAAACGAAGGCGGTTTGTATTGAAATCAGACATATTTTCTTCAACAAGTTCCAATGTCCAAGCTTCTGCTAATTGAGACACCAGACGCTCTATGACCAGCACCCAATAAGTTGCCAAATTTTGTTTTGCAACCGATTTCACGGATGAAGGCTCATTTTTGGAGGTCCATTGAAATTTAGCAGGTAACTGCAGGCGTTTCCTGTGCTGAACACCCCAAATGTTTGCAGCCAGGTTTGAGGGTGGGGGCCAACCCAAACTAGTCTCAGCGGCACACCAAGCAATCAACTTTGATTTCAACTTTGTTCAAAAGGGTGCAGTGGCTCTCAGGAACCTCTCCCTTGCAGCCGGCTTAGACCGCAACAGGCACGGTTGCGCTGGATCGCTGGATCGCATCGATCCGTCGGGCAGAATGATCGTCCGATAACGTGGGCCAGGGTTGGGACCTTCGGTTGGATTTCTTCGACTTCTGCAACTCACTCCGCGCTGGACCTGAAACTGTTTGGAAACACCATGTTAGTGGTGCAGCGATTCGATACACAAAAGTTTCACACTTCCACTCAGGAAGTGAGAGCTCCGCCTTGCGAAGATGTCAATGCCTTCAAGTCTCGCAGTTGCAATTCCCCCTCATACAACTGGCGACGTGTCCTACAAGTCTGACATGACCATCTCAGCGCGTTTAACAAGTCCCAGTGTCACTTTTCCCCTTGCTTGTTGGGTTCCTCACCTTCAGCATGGTATCAACCGGGAACTCGCTCAGGTTCAGTTTTGCGACGCCGGACGGAAGGAGTCTTACAGAGGCTTGAGGAATGGATTCTAAACTGTTGCAGTATTGCGGCGGGCTGTTTGTTTTTTCCAAACATTTGGTCTAACCCCCGCTATTCCCCTTGTCACGCCTGCTTAAAATGCTTGGCTATTTCAGGCCAAAGCACAAATGATCGTTCGATGACTTTAGGCCACTGCAGCTAGCTTGGTATTTGTTTTCTGGTCGTCAATGTCAGTCATTCTTAGGACCGGGGAATTCCTTTCACCACTGTTTTGTTTGTGAGCTGCTATAAGGTAGGATTCCTGGGCATTTGCAGGAGCCCTTTTGGAGAGGCTGTTTCACCAAAGGAAGGTCAGGCACCCTTGGTAGATGTCTCATCAAACCAAGGACATGTCTTAGCCGCCTTTCTGCATTCTGACTAGGGTTTCTCACCCTAAAGAGAGCCTCAAAATGCAAGCACCCATTTTGGTTTTCCCTTCCAAGTGCATCTTTCCGGTGGAAATTTGTTGATTCTCCCCACCCTGCCCAAAAGTGCGCCCATCATCGGCGAGCATGGCATCCTACCTGTTTCTCTTAGGAAAGTCAAGGGTCCCGCAGTTCAAACAAAGGTGGTTGCAACATGTGCGAAAAGGGTCAAAATTAAACCACCAGGAATTGGACCACTCGTTAAATCGTCCATGTTTCCACTTCCCAGGGTTCAACTTTGGGGTTTCCAACGATGTTCGACAGCCACAGCCATGTGAGCGAAGGGTCCCTTAAGGAGCCATCTTTCGAGGTCGAATTCAATTCCTTCAAAGAGGAAGTCCCGGGAGCCTTTCGCTTCCGCGCCCATGAATCCGCCCGTTCTAGCTGGGTGGGTATGTGTTTTTGAGGGTACCCTTTTCTTCACCAAACGGTGTGAAGTGAAGCAACTGGCCTGCGTTTTGGTGACGAGCAATTGAGCAGCCAGCTTCTCCATCTTGAGCAAACGGACCGATTCCAATCGATCTATACAACCAACGCATCCTTTTTGAGCTCGGATACATTGGGTGTGTCGTTTTTTAGGGGACCCCACCATGGTGGCGTTCGTATTAGTTTCCTTTCAAACCAGCCCCGAACAGGGTGCCCCCGTAAAAAGAAATACGGCGCCCACGTTCGGCCAGACTGTGGTCCAAATGCAGCAGCGCCACGGTGGGCGTAGCAGTCCAGCTGCCCCGCGCTCATGCGGCGGAAGGGGCTGTGGGAGTCCGGAGATGTTCGGTTTTCGGGGTTCCGCGGCTGGGGGTTCCGCGGCTCGGGTGGCTGGGACACATGTTTCCCGGAAACGGTTTCCCATTTTTGCTTGTTGTGGTTTAGTGGTTGAAATCCAACCACTGAACTGCTAAAACTTAAAGTTTAGTGGGGGAAATCCCCACCCACTTAACTGCTAAAAAATCAAGTATCAAGTTTTGCTGCCCTTCCAACGTCAAACAAGTCACCTGGGCTTATTAAAATATGAAGAAAAAACAACTAATCCCACCATGCTGGTTTCTGCCGATACAGTGTTGTTCCTTTTGTAGGGATCCCAGATTTTCAGTCGGTGAATTGTGGGCAAATCAGCCAATGCATGAGGCTGATTATGTTTGCAAGCGGAGAGCATTCTTGTCATGAGGGGGATCATCAACAAAATTAATTGGAACAGAAGAAATACAACAAACCAACAAGCACAAAGGCCAACTCTGTCTTACTTTGTCTTACTTGCCAAACGCGAATCAACATTTTTGATATGTTGGTTTTGACATGTTTGCCATGGCATGGGAGAAGTGATATGAAATCTGCGGAACTGCGAACAGGAATCCACTCGGTGGCCCTTCAACAATGTTCTGACTTGACGAAAACCAGCCAGTTCTCCTTTTCGAATTCCCCTTGCTGTATAAGAGACTATGCCAATGTCGTGTCCCTTTGGACTTATCCAACAATCCCTACCCACGGATTGCTGGAAACGCGAGGTTTGCTCAACTCTCCAGCGTGTGATTTTGCAGGGATTGGGACAGGGACTCAGGAAGTCTCAACCAGGCTCATGTCCTTGTCGTTTTGTTCAGTTGCTGTTGGCCTCTGGGCAGCTTGTTGCGCCCGCCCCAAACCAGCATTATGGGGCAGTGACGAATCCTTCGGCCGGGGCTTGACGGACCGCACCAAGTGCTTCAAGCTCTCATCTAGATACAAAAAACGTGAGCCGAAAGGGAGACTGCACCATGTTAGGTAAAGGCGGATGTTTTTCTTTTTTGGTTTGGACCCTCTGTTGAAACATTGCAGCTCTCATGAAGAACTATGGATTCTGGAGTTCAAAAAACCCAAGGCCGAAGCTTGTGGAGTGTTGAGCTGGTATCTTGCCGCATTGGCTCAAAAAAGGTGGATATTCCAAGATTTACATACGCAACAGGTGCTTTTTGTTGGAATGGCCGAGGACTTAGCAGGCGATGAACTTGAGTCAAAACTGTTGATCCCTTTGGACTGACCTTGCTTCATTTAGTGGCGCAAGTTGTTGCCAACATTCTGCGGTGCCGAACCGTGTGACTTGACAGGTTCGACGACCGATCACCGGTCGCCCTGTTTGATAGGCTCAGCCGCCGATGGCTGCATCGAGCTTTGTGTTCTGTCGCTCAGGCGCTTGCATGCACCAAGGGGTGGGAGTTTGCTGTAGCGCATGCGCGCGGTGAGATGCAAGCCAGCAATGATTGCCGCTTCACGTGTGCGACACCTGAACACTTAGTTGGAGGTTGGAGGGCTTAGAGTTTATTCAATCGCTTTTGACTTGTGAGTGAGCAGTGATTGGAGGTGCTCGCACATGCGTACACATCTTTACCCCATTGCGAGTGCTGGGCGACTTTGCAACCTGACTCAGCTGACTCAGCATCGACTTTGGCCTTGTGCTAACTTAAGGCTGTGTGAGTGCTTGCAGGGCTCGCTACCTGCTGAATCTTCCCATTCTTGTGGCCCCAATTTGACCCAGCCTCAACACTCTTGTTGCCAACTTTGACTCTGCCACGCTCAGCGCATTTCCGAGCAGGGCCCGCCTAAGTGCTTATTTGGAGGTCTGCGTGCTTGCAGGGCTTAAAATGTGACGAGTAGCTTTTGACTGCCCACATGCCCAGGCATTTGTGTGATAGAAGATGGGCTATTGCTTCAGAGAGGACTAGTACATGTGTTTTAGCGCCCGTAGGATCTTTCACGAACCGAGTCCGACAAAGGTTGCCGAAGTGTCGAACCAGCGGCACCATTTGAGGCAGGGGCAACCAGTCCCTTGATTTTCAGGCCAGAATTCTGTGACTGGCGCCGGCCCTGAACTCAGAATGGCTGAGCAGCGAATTCCGCCCCTGTCCGAGTCAAAAAGTTTGGTTGTTGGGCAGGTCGTGCTGCAAGCCCGCGACTGCCAACGCTGAGCGAAGGCTGCTCAAAGATGTGCAGAGACCAAAGTGGTGAGCCCAAATGAGAGCATAAACACGCAGACGTTTCTAGCGAGCGAGCGCCTGCTCATGCGGCGTCAGATGCGCTAGGCTTTTTGCCAAGCGAGTGCAAAGCTGCAAAACTCACCACTCAGCAGAGCTGCCTGCGGGCTTGTTAAGACCCGGAGAACCCTTTGATACACCAATAAGTCCTCCGGGCTTTTTTTGGCATTCGAGCGTTAGTTTCTGCTTAAATCCAATTCGAGAGTTGTTTTTTTAAAGTGGCCTAGCTGCTTGGTGAAGTGCTCGAGCAAAAAATGGGCCCGTAACTCGAGCGCAATTCTCCACCCCAAAGCAACCTTCAGGCAAAGCGCTGCCCAGCAATCTGAGTCTTTGCATTTACCCTTTCTCGCGCACTTCCCGAAGGTCCCGAAAGCGCAAGCTTGAGCAAATCTGCGGACCCAGAGCACCGAGTGATTGAAGGCAGGGCTTCGGCTGCGCAGGAATACGTGCATGCGCTGACTTCTATTCGCGCGGCGTGCGAATATCCGAACATGTATGGGAGTGTGTTTCTTTAGGGACCCCAACACATTGTGGGTGTCCTTTCGGTTTTCCTTTAACACCAAACCAAAAAGGGGTTCCCTTAACAAAGACACACCAGTCCTTGTAGCGGGCAGCTGATGCATCCTGGGACTGGTGGCCTTGCTTTAACCCAGCGTCCTTGACTCCGCTTCACTGGGCATTTCTCCGAACCAGCGCGGTCCGCCTCACGACTTTTCTGTCGGGCTTGCAGAGCTTAGATCGCTTTGAGCGCTTGACGACCAACGTACTTTGGCGCTTGCATCGTGGAAGATGAGCGCTTGCTTTAGAGAGTAAGTGTGCTTTGCCGGTTGTTGGAGCTTCCGACTCCAATGTTGTGTGTCAACATACACGGCCGTCATGAGTTGCGACAGGGCTGTCAAATGCAGGTGCACCCGGCACGAAGCTGCTGCCCTATCGTGACTTTACGGGTTGTTTGGAGCTTCTGAGTCCACGTATGCGTGTCAACGCACGCCACGAGTTGCGAAGTGCAGTAAGTTTCTGGCGCCCCCAGATGCACTGTTGCCCTGTTGTGAGAGCTGACCCTTGCATCTGCAAGTTCATCTGGGCTGGCTGCGCATGTGTTCAGAATTTGAGATGATTGCAGGGGTTAAGACATCAATATGCCACCACTAGCATTTGATCGCTTGCGGGGTAGCCGCGTGCGACATGAAAAATGAGCGACTGTTTTGAAGACTAGAGATGCTTTGGCGTTTGTGCGCTGGCTGTAAGTTTCATGCGTCAGGAGTGGGCCGTGCCTGCGGGCGGCGCCCAGAAAAGCGGATAAGCCCAGTCCCACGCCCGAGCTTGGTAGCTATTGCTGGCTCTTGCATTTTTCTTGTCGTCCCGGTTTTGACGCCTCAACTGACTCGAGCTAGCTGTTTTGGTTGCGAATTCCGACCTGCCCTCTGACTTCGGGAAACAAATTTGTCCTCAAGTGCCAAGCAGTTGCATGCCGGACTTCCACGGCAAGCCGAGCTTTCGCTGCGCTGAGCTTATGTTCGAAGGCCGCTGGCGCGGGGGAACACGGGCCAATGCTGCAGAGGCCTTGGCGCCCCAACCAAAGGCATATTTGCCGAACCTAGATGGGGCTTTGCCCGATGCGGCCTGATGATTCAAGATGTGCTTCGTGTCTTTGTTTGCCGAAGCTACAAGGCAGTGGATGCGCCCAGGCCATGCTAGCGACAGAGCCGCCCAAATAGTTGAGGTCAGGGTGCTCGCAAAACATTTAAAATCCCTGACCCTAGGTTTCCTTTTTGGTGGATGTACTGTAAGATAGAGGGCCCTGGTTTACCTGGTGGTTCAATCAACTACCAGGGCCATCTATTTTCCCAAAAATGACACCTATGCCCCTGACCATCCGAAAGCGCCTTTGGCACCTTGCAACGTGCTCAAACGTAGGCAGTTTGGGGCTGAGATGTATGTCCAGCCACGCTTGTTATCGGTGAGCGAGCTTTGACGTGCCCAGATGCAACCACAACAAAAGCCCTACGAACGCTGGGCGGGTTTGTGACCCCAGCTTTGGTGCGTCAGCTGCCGCGAGCTAGCTTGGTTTGTGCTAAACTTAACATCGCCAAGCACCAGGCGTTGTCGGAGCATGTTCAGAAAGTGGAATGGATGCTGGGATTCGCGTGCGATGGTTAACTTACCAGCCATGTGGTGAGGTGCTTGTATCGTGGAACGTGCGCAGCGGCGAGCTTAAGAGCGACAGCTTGAAATTGTAGTTGGCAACTACCTTTGTGCCAAGGGGACGGGTTGCACCTGCCAACGTGCATTTGCTTCCCCCTACAGCCCCTGAGCCCACGCAGTCTTGCTGCCTCTTGTCTGCAGCTACTGTGATCTCCTCCCTCCGCTGCTCTGACTCTTTTGATGATGTGAGCTGTGTGAAGCAGGAGTCTGCTGTGGAGGTGCTTAATGTTCGCCAAGCTCTTTGCTTTCAAGCAAGGCCGGCTCCTTCAAAGAACATTCCTGTGCATTCGCGACCAATCTCGGTTTGCTCAGTGTCTTTGATTCAAATATCTTTGTGCAGAAACAACTTGTCGTGAATCAGGATTGAGCAGTGAATACAGATGTGCTCAGCTGAGCCCAGCCTCAACTGCTGGCTCTTGCATCTATGAGCTGGTGCCCCGTTTTTGACTCACCCTCAACTCCCTCAAACTCGCAAACATTTGGACAGGAGGCTGTTCAAGTCTTCGTTCAGCAGCAGGAGTGCTTGGGTTTGCCAACGAAACTGGTCTGTTCGGGCACTGGCACCCGGCAGGTGACACGCGTCAGACCAACACAAACTTCACTGCCCCCCCCTGCTATCCATCGACGCCACAGCCCAGGGGACGGGCATGGGGGAAGCGGGGCAAGAAGACCCTGTCGAGCTTGCCTCGAGTCCGCTGCGAGGTTTCTTAGGCATAACACTTCCGACGTTTGCTGGCTGACATGGCGGGTCTGTCAGCTGTTTCTGATCATTCGTGATGCGCACGGACGGATTAACGAGCGTTAACACGATTCCCACTGCCTACTATCTAGCAAGGCCGCGGCGAAGCGGGGGGCGTCTTGGGGGAATCAGCCGGCAAAGGAAACCCTGTCGAGCTTGACTCTAGTTCGACTTTGCGAAATGTATCAGGACGCATGAGTGTTCCATTAATGAGTTTTTCATCAGAGGCAAATGCCGCTTTGGGACTTGTGCGAAAGCAACGACGGCTGGTACGCCCAGCCTTTTCAGATGAGTTGTGGCTCTTACATGTGAGTTCGTCTTCAACAGTGCGACCGTCCAAAATGGGCGGGAGCCGACTTGTTCCTTGACAGATCTGGGAGAGCTGCCAGCGAACTTCGATGTGACTTAGACAAGCCGCTCGCGAGTCCAGCTATGGACTGCAGAGCTTCGACTTCTGCGGAGGTATTGTCCTACTTGTTCAGTTTACACCGCATCTTCGAAGAGCCCTTCGAGGAACACTTGTGCAGAACCCTCCCAAGAAATATGTTTTCCGTACGGTCTGCGGAATAGCTGTCAAGTGCAGGTCCTGCGCTTAAAGACAAGCCCGAGCAGGGTGCTCCTCCAGAAAAGAGGGTGTGTTCATTTCAAGCCCTGCAGTCGATGTATGGACTCTACGTCTCTGCCAAGTTCAAAGTCAATTAGACTAGGGACTGCCCGAGTAGTTGCTTCGGAGGCGGAGTTGTTGCAGGGTTTCAAGCAGCAGCCTTGACCTGACAACATGAGGCTGCTTCTTCGGGTAAACAACAGGAGCGGCAAATGCCTCATCATCATTAGTGATGCGCATGAGCAAATTCGCAAGTTTCTGCACAGTCAGGGGAACCGGCTTGGGATAACCAGGGGGGAAAGAAGACCCTGTCGAGCTTGACTCAGGTCCGACTTTGTCTTGGGAGACATGAATGCGCCAAACTTAGCACGTAGCGCTTCAGATTGTTGTGGGCTGACATGCTGGGTCTGGCAGCCGGTGACGCGGGATTCGAGCGCCACCTGTATACCAGCCCCTGTTCCCAGGCTCCAGCTCAGAGTGATGTCAGGCCGTGTGTACTCCGAGCCCGCGGTTCGGCGCACTGCCATCTTCGGCAAACTGGCCATTTGCCCAAAGAACCGCCAGCCAGAGTCAGCTTCCTTGCTCGCCCACACAATTGCATGCCTTGAGGCTCTGACAAGCCCACGAGCGCTTTTCCGACAGTTCGGCTATGGCTGCTGCCCGAAGTGCGTGATTCTGACCCAAAGCAGAGGCTTTTGATTCAGCTTCAAGAATCAGCGCGAAGAAAAGCAGCGTCTGATACATACACACAGACACAGACAACAACGGACAAACAGACCAACAGCCACACAGACACACAGACGATCAGACCCGCAGACACAGAGAGAGAGAGAGAGAGACACGGAGACGCGCACACGCAAACACAGCCACCCACCCACCCACCCACCCACCCACCACCCACCCACCCGCCCACCCGCCCGCCCACACACACTTAAACTCCAGATGGAGAGTGCTAATCTTTCGAGTACAACTGATGAGTCTCGAGTACAACTGATAAGTCTCGAGTATGATGAGCTTCGACTCGCATAACGCTTGGCTTCCCTGTAGCTACTTTAACAGGGACACACAGAAGCAACGGCAGTTCAGGGGAGGGACCAAAAGGACATTCACAAACATCACAATTGCAGGTACGTCCAGCTGATCAGGCTGGATATCACGAGTGAACAGCGAGCGTCTTCGTTGGCGCAGGACTCGCTGAAACTCCCTGCGCCCCCTGCTGAGAAACCGAAAGGTGGTGACAGGGCATTCTGTCACTCCGCACACACACGCCCCTCAATGAGGGGCGAGGAGTCTCCTTTTCTGCAGGAAGATCACATGCTCAACCCCGTGTCCCTATCGTTGACCAAAAAATCCACCGCGGCGAGGGGAACGAGAAACAGCCCTAAACCGCTCAGAAGACGGGAACGAGAGATCACCACGTTGAGCATTACGAGTGTCGCTATAGAGGACTGAAGCGAGTTGTGAAGCAGTCGAGCGATCACCATTACAAAACGGAGTAGCATAGGTGAACGTCTCCTCAACTGGAATGGCATCGGAATTCCGAACTTCACCAAGAGATTGATCATGCGAATGATGAGTAGTAAAGGACTCCATTCGAGACAGAATGCGCTGGTATCCCTGATGCTGCCAGTCGCGGATGGTCCATGCCTGACCGTGCTCACCAGTGCGCCCATTGGGATCAGTCACCCGCTGCCATTCCCGAAAAGAATTGTCTGGTAGATCAGGTACAGTTTCTCCGTGGTGCCATCGCTGAGGCTGTCCTGCAGTGTAGATCCGCACCCACTCCTGATCCTGCCAGACCGAGTATTCGAGCCATGGGTGCTGCTTCGAATCCTCGATGTCCATGTCGAAGTAAGAGGCAAGGCGTATCGCGGGCTCCGATCCAGCTGATAAAGGAACAGGCACCATGCACAACCATGTACAAGCAACAACCAAGCAAGGTAATGCAAGTGTGAAAACCACCCTGATTTTGTACGCTGCCCCACTCGCGCGAGTCTAGTCATCATTTAGCTCGAAGATAGGTTTCGCCTTGGCTTTGCAGCTGTCGGGAGGATTAACAGGCCGGTATGGGTCAGAGACCCCAACAGTCTCCGATGGTGTGATTCCCCGAGATGCACGTACAGGTTGATGTAGTTGGGAAGCGTGACGTGCGCGAGCTGTCAGTTGTTGAGAGATCCCCTCTTGGAGACGAGTCAGATCTTCGGTGGAGAAATCCGCCGCATCCGAGGATCTAAGGATCGCTTCTAACATCTGCGGTGACATACTCAATGCCGCGGATTGCGTGGACACGCTGTGATGATCAGGAAAAGACATAGAATCAAAGTCATGACCAGCTTGAGGGGCAGCGACTCTCCGATAGCCCTCTGTGGCCCAGTCTCTTTTGTACCACATGGTGACATTGGGCTGCTCACCGTCTTGGTCCGGGTTTGGAGCATAGAACTCCTTCCACTCTCTATACGTGTGCGGTGGAGGTGGAGCATCATGTTCTTCATGTGGAGTCCATGATCCCGGATGAAAGATCTTGACCCACTGGGCATCTGGTTGTTGAGGATCCGGACACCATTCCAGCCACGGCATGACAACTCAAACCCGGAAAGACAAATTGATAGGTGTACGGCTGCAGACAACAATTACTGAAAGAGACACAACAACAACAGTGCAAGAAATCACTTTTGCAGCAATGCACGGCTCCGGTATCGAAGTCAATCTCCTGAATCGAATTGAACTGAACAGACTCCCCAGGAAGGCGAGGACGAGCATCAGCCACCATCCGAGTTGGAGGATGCCGACGAAGAGGTCAATCCAGCGTACATGAGGTCCGGTGCGCCCGAAGCGAAAACTGGCCGCGCAATGCTCGGGTGTGGACGACCCAGCCGTTGGTATCCCCTGGTGAGTGCCAAGTATAGAAGGATGCGTAAGAGACCGGCTGCGAAACAGCACCTGTATTGGTGCCGCCTGTGCTATCCTTCGGCCAATACACTTCGAAGTGGTTAACCTTGCGCCATTCCCGATAGGTGGTTGAGTCATCCGGGGCTGGTCCCAAGGTGTTCTCGGCGACTGGATGCCACGGACCCGGTACATAGATCCGAATCCATTCAACACTCGTATTCGCGGGGCCATTGACGATGTCGTAGTCAAAGTAGCGAGGCAGGACCCATCGTGCTGCGCCATACATTGTACAATTGAACATATCAACCAGGCAAGCCGCTCGGAGTCAAAAGAAAGCGGCGAACAAATGGAGACGGAACGCACAACACCAAGCAAGACAACCCAACATGGAATCGCACACAAAGCAAGCACAACCGCGTCATTTTATCCGACATGTTGCCCAAGTATCACTCCGAACCGTTCCAAGGATCATAGAATGGTGGTGGTGACGGCTCTCGCCACGCCCCATCCGTAACCGATGAGTCCACCGAGGAATTGGCGTCTGCATTCACGAGCGTCGCGGGTCCAATGGCTGGTAAAGGAGCTCCAAGTCGTTGATATCCTCGTGTTTGCCAGTCTCGGTACTCCCACACGTGGTAGGACACATACGAACTGGGCGTGACAATGGGTTCCGCTGTTGTTCCTCCGGTGCTGTCTTCGGACCAGTACACTTGGAAGCGATATGACCTGCGCCACTCCCGATACGTGGAAGCGTAGACCGGGGCGAGCACTGGAGCATCATCGGGAACGGGTCGCCACGTGCCCGGTGAGTAAATTCGAATCCATTCCACTCCTCTGTCGATCTGGTACTCGAAATATTGAGGGTTCATAGCGGCAAGACAGGCTATCGCGCGGCCGCTAAAAGCAATCGAAAATCTGCGGCGAAGACACACATGCAATGACAACCGCGCACAGCTGGAGTGTCAACCAAGGCAATGCAAGGCAACTTTTCAAACTCAAGGTGAGACACAGCAGCGAGGTTTGTAATATATGACGCCTAAGCTTCACCGCCGTTGATGCCGCGCACACCTGCAATGATAATGTCCTGGTCGTCTACGAGCACAAGGGGAAAGACATTTCCGCCCATGGCGCAGGAAGGCATGACAGTAATGCTTGCAATTTGCCGATGGGGACAGCGATGGACGGGCAGCACGTTTGGAGGGGAACACGGTAAAGGGCCGCCGAGATCTCCGCGGTGCAGAAGCGGATGCTGTCCGAGATCGTTTGGATGAACGCCCTGGACTGCGTAGCTCTTCATCACGGGAGTGGTCAGTGCTGTAGATCGAGCGGCGTGTGCGCTGCGATTTCGATGTGGCAGGGCAGGATTGTCCGCGAGGAGCTGAGATCGAGGGGCTCCGCACTGAGGGCATAAACTGTGGGTGTAGAATCACCGGTGGTGGTGGCGGTGGAGGAGGCGGAGGTGGAAGAAGCAGTGGGAAACTTGGTGGGGGCGGAGGTGACGTAGTCTGCCGAATGGGTCTGTCAAGCAGGGCTCCAGGTCCGTGAAACTGTAACCACGTCGGCTGCGCTCCATGGGTCCAAGTAATGTACGTCTGTACGACTTGTTCCGACATGATTTGAGCAACTCAGTCATGCATTCAATTCAAGTCAGCGGCAACACCCACGACGGCAAGCAATATTACCCTGGTAAAATGCCAGTCAAGTGCAAGCAAGCAAATTTCATGTGATCAGTAATGACTGCAATCCCAACCGTCACAACAACCTGCAGCGCTAACCGAATACACCGCCACGGCCTACCATTTAGTCCTCCTGTGGTCGCTGTTGCATTTGATGACCGGGTTCCTAGCCGCGAGCCTCAAGTTGCTGATAGACCTTCCATGCCTGCTTGGCTTCCTCAATGGGCTTCTGAAGGAACCGAGCAATGGTTTTGTAGGTGGGCCTGGAATCCTTGTCTTTCTTCCGTCGCACCATCTCATCCAGCTCACCCTGTGTCCATGCCGTGAAAGGTTCACGGTGTGCATTGCGAAGTGCAATGGTGAATTCTTGTAGAAGTTCCCGAGGTCCATGAACCACCGTAGGAGACGGTCGGAACGACGAGGCACCTGGATGTGGACGCACTGAACCATCCGAATCCGAGTCAGGTGTCGTAGGCGTCATCTGTCCTGGTTCGCGTCCGCCGTGTGGGGTTGAGGGAGCAAGCGGCCGTGGTGGTGGCAGGTGATCCAACATCGACTCAGGCCGACGACCAGAATCCCAGTCCTTCCGGCGAGGATTCGATGGCGAGGATTCGTTTTTTTCAGCGCTGATTCGAGTTGACGAGGATTCGTGTAAAAAAACACTTGACGAGGATTCGGGTTGACGTGGATCCGTGTCAACCGACGTGGGTCAGCTGCGCATGCTCGTAGTATATTCGCTGAGTTTTGTTGCATGGCATGACTTTCCATTTCCATATCGCAGATGCCTCGGGCACATCTTCGCATGATATTCGCTTTATATACTGTTGCAGAATCCGCTGGAAACAGAGTTTGTTCAGACGATTAGTTGCGTGACATGTTTTGTCATTAGCACAAAGCGTAGGATGCCTTGGGCTCCTCCTACAGTCTCTATAGCCCGTAAGCAAAAATCAGGAAGCCGCTTGCTCCTAAATGTGCTTGATTGTACGCGAAAAGAAGGTAGTCGCTAGCTCCTGAAAGCTTGCACTTGCGCGCTTTGTGCCCACTTAATCAGTTTCAGACATTTGCATGTTTCACCCCGCTCAAAAAACAAATGGCATTCCTGTTTCCACTCCCAGGCCGCAGCGGTGACGCGCGAAGGAGATGAAAAGAACACTTGCTGCAAGGCGCAAGGCAAGGGCTGTCAGCTCCAAAAGGAGCGCAGGGCTCCTCCTTGTTCCAAAAAAGGGAGAGAGAGAGAGAGAGAGATGACGAGAAAGAAAAAGAAGAGAAAAAGAAGAGAAAGGGAAATATGAAGAGGAAGAGAAAGATAAAAACAACAAGAGAGCGGGAAAGAGAAAGAAGTGAAAAATGCGCAAGAGAAAGAGACAGAGAAAGATGAAGAAAGAAAGATAGAAAGAGAGAGAGAAAGACAAAAAGACAGAAAGAAAGAAAACATAATAAAAAAGAAAGAAAGAAAGACAGAAAGAAAGAAAGAAAGAACGAAATAACGAAAGAAATAAATAAAGAAAGAAATACCTAAACACATAAATAACGAAACAAAAAAGGAACATAAACAACGAAAGGAAGACATAAAGAAAGAAATAACTCAAGAAATAAAAAACACAATGATATAAAGAGATAAACCAATACAGAAAACAATGAAATAAATGAAGAAATAAATGACGAAATAAATCAACAAAAAGAAAGACATGCATAAATAACTATAAATAAAGAAAGACAAACATAAATACCTAAAGAAAGAAAACATAAATAAATAAATCAAGACATGAATTTAGAAAGCAAGGAATAACAAGACAAAGAGAAAGAGAGAAGGAGAGAAGGAGAGAAAGAGGCAAAGAGAGAAAGATAAAGAGATAAAGATTGCAAGAGAGCAAGAGAGAAAGAGAAAGAACATGACAAATAAAAAGACAATGAGAAAGAGAGAAACAAAGACAAAGACAAAGTGAGATAAAGAGAGAAAGAGAGAGAGAGAGAGAAAGAGAGAGAGAGAGAGAGAAAAACAGAGAAGGGGAAAACAAGCCTGCTGCAAACTATCGTTCTTCTAGTTTTGAAACGTCTGCCAACCGGCTTCGCCGGCTTCACGGGTGTACAAACTGTTCCCTTTCTTTTACTTTTGTCTTTGGTTGATGTTTGGTACTTGGACCAAGCCCTGGGACCCTCCCATTTCCCCAGCATTGCCCTGAGATTGCTTGCGGTGTCTCTCCTGTTTTTGTTCCTTCGCTTGATGTTGATTTTCTTTGTGCCTTTGCAGGCGTCACCTGGCCAACATGTCGCAGTTATGTTCAAAACACTTTTCATCACCTTTGCTTTCCCTTTTCTCATGGGAACTTTGTTATCTTCATTGCGTTTGCCTTCTTTGGGTTTGGTGGCGTGGAAATTTATGAAAACATGATGAACCAGAAAAAAATGGGTTGCTGGCTTTCAATTGGTCCATTGGCCAGGGTGGATGGTGCTGGAATTATGCCAGATAGTATGAACATATTTTTTGCAGGCGTCCCACTTAAAACATGATATGGGTCAACTTGTTTTTGCAAATTTTGATCAACGATGCGTTGGATCAAAATTGATCACAAATGAATTGCTGGGAAGCACGTGGAATTGAGAGCGAACCCCAAACATGGAACGCTAACTAGTTTTCCCTGTGTGGTTGCGAGTTCTAGGGCAAATCATGTTGGGCCATCTTAATTGAAATCAAAACCCCTCGAAAAGAGGGTGTCAACCCCTCGAAAAGAGGGTGTCAACCCCTCGAAAAGAGGGTGTCACCCACGAGTAACCGCGACTCCTTGGGAAGAGGGTGTCACTCTTGGCCCAAAACCCCTTGAGAAAAGGGTGCCATCCATGATAATTATTTCGTCGAAATACTTTAACACATAAAAACATGTAGTCACCAATTTGTCTGACACAAGTTTGGGCTGCAAAATGTTGAGACCACAGAAAGTTGTAGTCCAAATATGTTCCTTAATTGTATTGCATTTGTCAAAAGATGTTCAACTATCCCAAATTGTAATTACCAACTTATTTGTCAAGCATTTGGCCTGCAAATGCTTGACGCCGCCGCACATGTGTAGTCCAAATATGTTCCTTAAATAACAAGTTGCTGTCAATTCTTTGGCCCGCAAATGTTTGAGGCCACAAGAGGCTATAACCCCGGATTGTCCCTTTCTCTATTTTTGAATTTGTTGGCCCACAAAAATGTGTAGTTACCAATCCCTTTTGTCATACATTTGGCCTGCAACATGTTGAGGTCACAGCGCATTGTGGTCCGGAGATGTTCCTTACCCGTACTTTGGACATATGTTGGCCCATAGACATGTAGTCACATGTTTTGTCAAGTTTTTGGCCTGCTAACTTTTGAGGCCACAGGAAGTTGCAGTCCAACAAATGCTCAATGTCAAGCATTTGGCCTGCAAATGTTCGAGGCCGCCGTAAATTTGTAGTCCAAATATCGTCCTTAATTCAACAATTGCAGTCACCAATTTGTTTGTCAAAGCTTTGGCCTGCATATGTTTGAGGCCGCAAGAGACTGTAACTCCGTTTTGTTTTTGGAATTTGCTGGCACATAAAATTGTGTAGTTTCCAATTTCTTGTGTCATACATTTGGCCTGCAACATGTTGAGGTCACAGCGCATTGTAGTCCGGAGATGTTCCTTAACTATACTTTCAACATATGTAGGCACATAAACATGCAGTTACATGTTCTGTCACATATTTGGCCTGCAAACCCTTTGAGGCCACAGGAAGTTGTAGTCCAACTATGTTCCCAATTGAACGGTCAAATCCTTGGCTTTGAAATGTTTGAGGCCACAAGAAACTGTAACCCAGGAATGTCCCTTTCTTTTCTTAAATTTGTTGGCCCATGAAATTGTGTAGTCACCAATGTCCTTTGTCATACATTTGGTCTGCAAAATGTTGAGGCCACAGGAAACTGTAGTCCAGAGATGTTCCTTAACTATACCTTCAACATATGCTGGCCCATACACATGTAGTCACATGGTTTGTCATATAGTTGGCCTGCAAACGCATCCCAGAAATTCCCTTCTGTCAAATATGTGGCCTTCAACAGGTTGAGCCCACAGGAAATTGTAATCCAGGGATGTCCCTAAATTATATTTCCCATACATGTTAAATTGATGTTAAATTTTAACATCAATTTAACAACATTTAACATCAATTGTCATTTACTTTTAAAGGTAATTGGATGTTAAATGATGTTAAATGGATGTTAAAATTTAACAACTATTTAACAATCATATTCCCGGGTGATGCCCCTAACCGTTTTACTTTTTTGTGTGGGTGGCCCCATAATGTTGCAGGACACATAGTTGAACAAAAACACAATGGTGGCTACATGTGTGTTAATTGAGAATTGTGGACTACAACTTCCTGTGGCCTCAAAAGTTTGCAGGCCAAATATGTGACAGAACATGTAACTGCATGTTTATAGGCCTACATATTTCGAAAGTACGGTTAAGGAACATCTCCGGACCACAATGTCCAGTGACCTCAACATGTTGCAGGCCAAATGTATGACAAAAGGGATTGGTAACTACACATGTTTGCGGGCCAACAAATTAGAGAAAGGGACAATCCGGGGTTATAGCCTCTTGTGGCCTCAAACATTTGCGGGCCAAAGATTTGACAGACAAATTGGTGACTGCAACTTGCTATTTAAGGAACATATTTGGACTACACATTTACGGCAGCCTCAAACATTTGCAGGCCAAATGCTTGACATTGAGCATTTGTTGGACTGCAACTGTGGCCTCAAAAGTTAGCAGGCCAACAACTTGACAAAACATGTGACTACATGTTTATGGGCCAACATATGTTGAAAGTATAGTTAAGCAACATTTCCGGACTACAATGCGCTGTGACCTCAACATGTTGCAGGCCAAATGTATGACAAAAGGGATTGGTGACTACACATTTTTGTGGGCCAACAAATTCAAAAATAGAGAAAGGGACAATCCGGGGTTATAGCCTCTTGTGGCCTCAAACATTTGCGGGCCAAAGAATTGACAGCAACTTGTTATTTAAGGAACATATTTGGACTACACATGTGCGGCGGCCTCAAGCATTTGCAGGCCAAATGCTTGACAAATAAGTTGGTAATTACAATTTGGGATAGTTGAACATCTTTTGACAAATGCAATACAATTAAGGAACATATTTGGACTACAACTTTCTGTGGTCTCAACATTTTGCAGCCCAATCTTTTGTCAGACAAATTGGTGACTACATGTCTTTATGTGTTAAAGTATTTCGACGAAATAATTATCATGGATGGCACCCTTTTCTCAAGGGGTTTTGGGCCAAGAGTGACACCCTCTTCCCAAGGAGTCGCGGTTACAGTTGCCGTGGGTGACACCCTCTTTTCGAGGGGTTGACACCCTCTTTTCGAGGGGTTTTGATTTCAATTAAGATGGCTCAACATGATTTTCCCTAGAACTCGCAACCACACAGGGAAAACTAGTTAGCGTTCCATTTTTGGGTTCGCTCTCAATTCCACGTGCTTCCCAGCAATTCATGTTTGATCAATTTTGATCCAACGCATCGTTGATCAAATTTTGCAAAAAACAATTTGACCCATATCATGTTTTAAGTGGGACGCCTGCAAAAAATATGTTCATACTATCTGGCATAATTCCATCACCATCCACCCTGGCCAAGGGACCAATTGAAAGCCAGCAGCCCTTTTTTTCTGGTTCATCATGTTTTCGTAAATTTCCACGCCACCAAACCCAAAGAAGGCAAACGCAATGAAGATAACAAAGTTCCCATGAGAAAAGGGAAAGCAAAGGTGATGAACAGTGTTTTGAACATAACTAGAACATGTTGGCCAGGTGACGCCTGCAAAGGCACAAAGAAAATCAACATCAAGCGAAGGAACAAAAACAGGAGAGACACCGCAAGCAATCTCAGGGCAATGCTGGGGAAATGGGAGGGTCCCAGGGCTTGGTCCAAGTACCAAACATCAACCAACGACAAAAGTAAAAGAAAGGGAACAGTTTGTACACCCGTGAAGCCTGCGAAGCCGGTTGGCAGACGTTTCAAAACTATAAGAACGATAGTTTGCAGCAGGCTTGTTTTCCCCTTCTCTGTTTCTCTCTCTCTCTCTCTCTATTTATCTTTATCTTTCTCTCGTTTTCTCTTTATCTTCGTCTTTGTATCTCTCTTTCTCTTTGTCTTGGTATTTCTCTCGTTCTCTGTGTCTTCCGTTCTTTCTTTATTGTATTTATTCATGTCTTTATTCAAACATTTCTTGTTTATTCATTCATTTCTTTACTCATTGATTGTGTCTTTCTTTCTTTATTGATTTATGTATTCCTTGCTATGTCTTTCTTTCTGTAAATGATTATATATTTATCTTTCCCTTTCTTTATTTTTCTTTCTTTCTTTATTTCTGTCTGTCTGTCTGTCTGTTTGTCTGTCTGTCGTTCGCCATTTGCTTTCGTTATGTCATTAGTTCTGTATTTGTTTCTTTCTTTACTTCTGTCTTTCTTTCTTTCTGTCTGTCTGTCTGTTTGTCTGTCTGTCGTTCTCCTTGTTCCTTCGTTATGTCATTAGTTCTTTATTTCTTTCATTTACTTCTTTCTGTCTGTCTTTCTGTCTTTCTTTCTTTCATTATTTCTTTCTTTCCTTCTTTCTTTATTTCCGTCTTTCTGTCTTTCTTTCTTTCTGTCTTTGTTGCTTTGCTTTCTTTCTTTATGTCTGTCTTTCTTTCTTTCCGTCTTTATGTCTTTCTTTCTGTCTTTCTTTCTTTTCTTGTATTTTCTTTCTTTCTCTCTTTCTCTCTTTGTCTCCTTCTCTTTTTCTCTTTTTTCTCTGTCTTTTGTTCTTTATCTTTCTTTTTCTCGCTACCTTTCTTTTTGTCTTGCTCGTGTTCTTTCTCTTCCTCTTCCGCTGTTCTTCTGTATTATTCTCTTCGTTCTCTTTCTCTTTCTCTTTCTCTCTCCTTTTAGGAACACAAGGAGGAGCTCTGCGCTCCTTTCCTTTTCATCTCCTTCGCACTTCACGGCTGCGGCCTAAGTGGACAGCAAACCGACGCAACAAGCCGTGATTCCGGCTGTCAGAAGTCAAAACTTTCTGCCGCGTCTAGCGCATAAACTTGTCCACCCTGTGGCACCTAATGTGAGAAAGGATTAGGAAAATATATGGAGGTAAGATGGATACTCTACTGACGTTAGGATGCACAACTTCTTGAGAGCCTGAAAGAGAAAGAGAAAGCGAGACCGCCTAAAATAGCCCAACCTCTTTTTCCTGGCGGGCTCGTGGCAAAAGCAAACAAAAAAGAAGAGGAGGCAGCTCCGTAAGTTCCACTTTTGCAGCAGGATTGACCGGGCGCAGGACTGCGCAGCTCGCTCGCGATAGACAAAGTGCGCCTGCATCACCGCAGCTCCTTTCATGGTCCATGTGCTCACAAACTCAGCCTTCTTTTCAAAACGAATCAGTTACAGGATGCTCACAGCCAATTGGTCAAGAGCACGCACGTGCTAATGTAAAATAATACTGATGTTGCTCATTCCAAAATTGTCAAATTTAACTCATCACGCATTCCCTTCGCAGGCCCAAGGAAGCTTAAGCTCCTGTTTTTTGTTTGCAGTTTGACCCGCCGAATCAGTGTCAACCCAACAAGGGCTCATCGAAGCCCTGTCACGTGACGAGGATTCGTCGAATCAGTGTCAACTTGGATCCTTGCCATCTTGGCGTGGATTCGACGAATCCGTGCTGAAACCGGCGCTTATTCGAAGGTTTCAGCGCTTGCTCGAGTGGATCAGCGCTGATCCGACACAAAAACCCTACTTTTCCTTGTCAAACCAGCGCTGATTCGCGAATCAGTGCTGAAACCAGCGCTTAAAGAAGGACTGGGATTGTTGTCAGCGGCATCCCGATGTGCCGCACGAGGCGGGGATAAGGCCGGTATATACCAGGTGGATGAAGTGTCCAAAGGTCGGGTTCGAATTCGAGTAGAGCGGGTCGGTCAGACGAAATGCGCTCTGTGATGATGCGAGGGCGCAGCCCGTGCCTGGAGTTCCGTGGTGCCCTGGGAGACACTCTAGTGTCTGACGGATGGCTTCGCTCGGTCATCAGGGCAAAGTTCAGGGTGTCCAGAGCTGTCGCAACTTGGGATGCAAGGACATTGAGTACCGCCACCAGGTTATTCACAAACTCGGCTGACAACTGCATGGCAAATGAACACACAGCAAGGACAAATCAAGCAAGTAAGGCTGCGGAACTGCGAAGACATGATGCTTGCGAACATGCATGCGCCGAAATACTGAGGTCCTTTTGCCGCTGGTGTTCCGTCAACGGTCATACGACAGACCTGATGGTCGACACGCCGGCATGGCCTTGACTGCCGGCGGGTACTTCGGATTGTAGGCATGGCGGCGGGACGTGGGAACCGCGTCGTCAGGTCGGCCAGGAAGCCGCCGGTGATGACTGCGAGATCGACGCCGATGAGGCTCCCGATGTCTGGACCTTCTCCTCCGTCTGTGCTCCCAGGAAGTACTGACACTCACCGTGCGGACGTGAGCAGGGTGCTCCGTACGGTTGTCTGAGGTGGCCACAAGAGTGACCGGTGCTGTCATGTAATCCGGCCGGACTGATGTTGCCGGCAAGGGCGGTGGCGTCGTAGATGGCGGGGGTAGCGGCGGTAGTTGGCCGTCAGGAACCGGTGGCGGTGGTGGCGGCTGTGGATGCCGCTGCTGGCCTTCAAGACGTTGCAGTCCGGCCAGAAGAAGACTGATTTGCGACGAGATGGCAAGCAGCATGTGCCGACATTCACGTAAAAGGTCCCCACAATGCAGGTGAAGATGCGACAGAGAGGGCCAAGTCAATCAGTAGTCTACTCAAAATGCGGCGACGGCAAGCAACACAACAAGCATGCAACACACTTCATCAAGACATGAGCTTCAGACACCCCCATACGCTTTTTCCGGAAGAGGAGCGTCATGATGTACACCATGAAAGTCAGGGCACAAACCACGGTGGGCCAGTGCAAAAGGAGGTGTCAGACTGCATTGCCATAGTCATTCACCAGAACATGCCCATGTAGCTGGGCACCGCAATCGATGATCGGAGTTTCCACCTGCCATCTTTGGCGTGAATGCAGTCATAGTAATGGGAAGCAGCTATGTCAGCGTACACTCCGCCACGGGGTATGGTGCAATGCTGTTGCCGGAGTCTTGCGGTTCCACGAATGCACACGGGGCGATCAGTGTGAATTCCCGCGAACTGCGCTGCTGATTGGACTGCCGCTTCCTGAGATTGAAGGCTGCCCCTGCAGTAAAATCCCATCGGAGGCAAGCAAGGGTGCTCTTGCCATTTTGAGGGTCTGATCAGCTCTTCATCACGCAGGATGTTCATGGCCGCCTGCATATTGGTATTGTGGGACCAGAAAAACGTCGACTGTGACTGAGTGCGATGCTTGTCCGGCAGCAATCGGCGCGGCACAAACGAGAAGATGATCCCGAAGAGGTTCTTCTGGGAGTTCTTTTTGTCCGTCGAGAAGTGGTGATACGTCCGTGCAGTCCTGCGGATATATGGCCATTTTTCTTCGCAAATGCCAAGCTGCACGATGAGTTGCTGCGGCAGTGACTTCGGGGAGATCTGGAAGTAGTCGGAAATGTCTCTGACCACTTGATCCGTCCAGCGTCCCGGGACGCCATGTGGTGGCGGAGAAAATGGAAACTCCGAAACGGACTTGACCCGTTGCTCATCTTCGATGATGCTGCGGCGATGCGGCATGAGGCTCCTGTAGACCGTCTCCCACGAATTCTTCCACTGCTCAGGTTCAGGAAATACTAAGGCGGCAATCGAGGGCAAGGTGTAGTAAAGGACATCGTTCACTACGATGGCAATTTCCTCGACCCGGCAACCAGTGCGCAGCTTGAAGCGGTGACTGCCAAAATCGGGTACATGCTGTCGAACTGAGAGAGGAAGCAGCACGATGCGGTTCTCGGATGGACTGACTTGAGCGGGAGGCAACGGAGGCGAGCGGGGTCTCCTTTGATCACCATGAGCACGCCTCCCATCACTTTTCCATTCACCCCAGTCCTCCTCATCATCTGACTTTCCCTGTGGGCCTGGGGTGAGCTGGATCCGGGAATGGCGGGACCTGGGTGAGCGCGAACGTGACCTTCCGGTGTGATTGCGTACCGCCCGGATGTTGGCCTCGGATCCAAGTGCCGGAGCGTCACGGGATGGGCCGTGGGATTGTACACTTTGCTGGTGTGCTAGTCCGTGTGTCCGGATGAACATTTGCATCTCATTGCCGTTGATGAAGTTGGGAAGGTGATCCAGCGTCACGCGGCTCGTAGTTTGCACTGATCCGTCTGAGCGTAAGAGACTGGTGACCGTGTACTCCGCCATGGTTCTGAGCCAGCTGCATGCAGACACAACGCAATACATCAACAACAACCACAAGCGTGCACAAGAAGAGACAACATGACAAGCTCACATGCAGATTTTGTCCCGAGTCGACGCCGAACGTCACGGAGAAGGTGGGGATCGAAACCTTTGGCCTCATAAAGGCGCTTGAGAGCGTTAAGTCCTTGTTGTTGCTGAACCGCAGGTTGTGCACCACGTATGATGAGCCAGGAGCGAGAAGACCAAGAAGAATAAGTAAACATCTGATCATTGGCACTCCGAATTCCTTTGATTTGGGAGGGATGATCAGGTAGCTGTGGTGTAATAGTTCTGGAAGAAGAATCACATCGATAGCCCAGCACTTTGTCATCATGTTGAACCTCAAGTATCACTGGTGGGCGATAAAATTCCAGGGAAAGAAAACTCATGAGCACGGGCGAGTGTGGGGCAGAATCACGTAGCAGAATGAAACGATTGTCGACGTAGCGTTCATGCCAGATCACACCGATATCGGGCATGCGAAAACGCAGAGAACACATTGTCTGGTGCCAGAAGAAATCCTCAACCGTGGCAACCAGATTGCAGAGCGGTGGCGCGGCTGGTGATCCCATAGCGACTGGCGGAACAAGTGTCCGTTGATCTCGAAGTGACTGTTGTCAATGACAAAGTCCAGAAGGTGCCGGAGATCTTGTTCACGAAAAGTTCGAGGGATCTTTGTTTGACGGCGCCATTTTCCTTTGAACATACGGCGTCGATGATCAGACTTTACTTCGAACACTGACCATTGAGAGGATCTGCGAAGGCCAACAACTTGATCGTACCGATGGAGAAGCACCTGTAGTGCCTGGTGGAAGCGTTCCGTAGGAATGGACGTGAAGAAGCCTGACAGGTCTTGAGACACCAGGTGGATGTATTCATCGGGATCAGCCTTTGACAGCGACTCCCACAGCTGCTGGACAAGTTCTTGTACTGAAAGTTGACCGGCAATGTCGGGAAAAGTAGCTTTGGTAAGTTCAAATATGAGGGCGCCGAAGACCGTGAGGAAGGGAGCTGCCCACGTGCGAAAGAATGAAATGATGGGTCGGGCTTTCTGCCAGTCCTTGGTCGGCTTTGGAAGGATGCGAGCTGTGGGCAACGGTGCTTGAAGTCGAAGTCCCCATGCATATCGCTGACGTAGGAGGGAAGGCACCGTAGTCACCACTTCAGAGCGAAAAGATGCTGCGGATTCACGACATAGCGAAAAGACATCTCCCGAGCAAAAGGTCTTCTGCATCAGTATGGCAAACAGGGACGGACAAATCACATGTGCGCGTGAGGGGAAATGATCCGCGGGAATTACAACCCACGATGACAGAGAAGCCACGGTGCGCTGCAATGATGTCGATGACCAATAAGCACGATCTTGAAGGTTAGATCGATGAGTGTCCATCAATTGAGTCAAAACCGGCTGCAGATCAACAAGGAGACTGGAACCATGCACATGCCACCGACGAGCAAGTTTGCGAAGTTGCGTAGTGAAGCGTTGATGTAACAAGTCGACATCACCGAAAAACTGATCCTTCATCGACGCGGCCATGATTTCCATGTCAATGTCCGCATTGATGCGTGAGAACTCATCAACCATTACAGCATGTCCATGTGCTCGGTGTATATGGTGATCATCGATGTCCAATCAGCGACACGGAAAAGATGTTTCAGGAGTCCATCTGCGCTGCCATGTGCGGTAGTTGTAGATCTTGTCGCCCAACGTGGCACTGCGAGTTTCCACCACCCGGATCTTTGGAAGGAAAAGGGAGGGAAACAAATCACAGGGAGAAGCAATCCAGCTTTGTAACCATGTGCCAAGTTGAGCTTTCCAATTCCGGACATGTAGAGGCGGTAGGAGTAGTTGTGTCAAAGTGGTGGGTGATTGTAGCTGTCGTTTGCGTAACACCTGGGCGAGGAGTTTCTGTGCCTTGGAGCGGAAGGGCTCGTTGACAAAGACGGCGAGCCGCAGAAAGTAGTAAAGCTGAGTAGGAGGCAAAGCTGCCGACAGAAGGTCACGCATGGCTTGGAACGATGCACCTGTATTGGATCCCAGCTGATAGAGAATAGAGTAATGGGCCTGAATGTCATCCAGCATGTCGGGACGTAGTTGCCGTTGGAGATCCGGATGTAGTCGTCGTCGAAAGCGTTTGTGCAAACCGAGGGAAGTGGGAGACGACAACGAATGACGTCGAAAATCAACGAGATGTTCCCGGAAGCCCACCTTTCGTAGAAGTCTGTGTACCCAGGGTGCATTCAAATGCGGGCGTAGCAGGTATTGCCACTTGCTTTCCTGGACCCAAACCGAGGAAACGGGAAGTTTGATCTCAACCGGAACAGCACAGAAGAGCCA